>QXTE01000358.1:297300-338614 GCA_003942145.1 Platysternon megacephalum | reverse complement strand
CGGGGGGGGGGGGGGGGGCAGCTCTCTGGGCCAGTCCTGTGGGGGCAGGAGGGGCTTGGCCTGTGGGAGGAGGAGGGGATCGGGGAGTGGGGCCCTGGCGGGGGAGGGGGTGGGGGAGCAGGGCCCTGGGAGCAGCGGAGGGGATGGGGGAGCGTGGGCAGGGATGGAAGAACAGGGCCCCAGTGGAGGAGTGGGGGAGCAGGGGCCCGGGGGTGGGGATGGGGGAGGGGGAGCAGGGCCCCAGCGGGGGCCCGGGGGTGGGGATGGGGGAGGGGGAGCCCGGTGGGGAGGGGGAGCAGGGCCCCAGCAGGGGCCCGGGGGCGGGGAGGGGGAAGCATGGGGTGCCAGGCCCCGTGGGGCTCTCCAGGCCCATCCTGGGTGCTCGCTAACCTGCTGCCTGCATTTGTATTTCAGGACGGTGAAGATAGACGTGTACGACTGGGACCGAGATGGAAGGTGGGACCAGGCCGTGAGGAGCCCGGGGGCAGGCGGGGGCATGTCCCCAGTGCCCACCCCACACCACCCCCGTCCAGCTACTGTCTGGCCTTAGGCCTGATCCTTGGTCTGCCCTGGCCATAACCCCCTCCCCCTTGCTCTCCCTGGGCTCGCCATGGGCTGCTGCCTGTGCCCAGGCCACTGCTCTCCTGGCCACCCTGCAGCCAGTGGGTCTCCTCAGCCGGCCTCCAAGCTCTGGGGCCCAGGGAGCCAGTCCCTGAGTCTATCCACAGCCAGCGGGAGCAGCCCTTGGCCTGGCTGGGTTCCTGCCCCTACCTGCTGGGCCCCACCTCTCCACCCTGCTGGGGCTGCCTGCAGGAAGGCTCCTGTGTCTGGGCACCAGACTGCCCCTTCTCTCATCCTCCAGCCACCCCCTTTCTGCCCTGCCTGTGAGACAAGGGCTAGTGGGCACTGGGCTGGGAGCCAGGACTCCTGGGTTCTCTCCCGGCTCTGGGAGGGGAGGGGAGGTTGGTGGTTAGAGCAGGGGGGGCTGGGAGCCAGGACTCCTGGGTCCTCTCCCCGGCTCTGGGAAGGGAGCGGGGCCTAGTGGTTAGAGCAGGGGGGGGCTGGGAGCCAGGACTCCTGGGTTCTCTCCTGGCTCTGGGAGGGGAGTGGAGGTTGGTGGTTAGAGCAGGGGGGGCTGAGAGCCAGGACTCCTGGGTCCTCTCCCGGCTCTGGGAGGGGAGTGGAGGTTGGTGGTTAGAGCAGGGGGGGGGGGGGGGCGGGGGGGGGGGGCGGCGCGGAACGGCCGGGGGGGCGGGCGGTACAGGGCAGCTGGTAGTATGGGGGGGTGTCTCAGGAACAGCCTGGGGGGCTGGCAGCAAAGGGGGGCTGTCAGGAACTGCCAGGGGGGCCTGCAGTACGGGGGGGGGCTGTCAGGAACGGCTGGGGGGGGGGGCTATCAGGAACGGCCAGGGGGGCTGTTAGGAACGGCCGGGGGGGCTGTTAGGAACGGCCGGGGCGGCTGGCGGTACAGGGCAGCTGGTAGTATGGGGGGGTGTCTCAGGAACAGCCTGGGGGGGTGGCAGCAACGGGGGGCTGTCGGGAGCGGCTGGGGGGGGGGGGTATCTGGGGCGGGGAGGGGGGGGGGGTGGTGGGTGGGGGTGGGGGGTCGGGGGTGGGTGTGTGGGGGGGGGGCTGTCAGGAACGGCTGGGGGGGGGGGGTATCTGGGGCGGGGAGGGGGGGGGAGGGGGGGGGGTATGGGGGGGGCGGCGGGAGCGGATGGGGGGGCTGGCAGCATGGTGGGGGACGGTCAGGCACTGCCAGGGGGGCTTGCAGTACGGGGGGGGGCTGTCAGGAACACCTGGGGTGTGTGTGCTGATGTTGGGGTCCCTGAACTGTTCCTCTGCTTCTGTCAGGTGTTAAATCCAAAGAAGAAATGCAAGAAGAAGAAATACATCAACTCTGGAACGGTGAGTGAAACCTGCTGGAGCCCTGAGGGATGCACACCCCTCCCCCCAGGCCAGGCAGTGCCCCCGGCTCCCTCTTTGCCCCTTGCCTACTGCATGCTGCCCCCTGCCCCCTTGGTGACGCACCCCACAGCTCCCTCCCTTCAGCTCGGACGACCCCTGCGCCTGCCCTGAAGCCTCTGTCTGTCCTGAGGGGGATAGGAGAAGGGTGTCTCCAGCTCTGTCTCCCTGCGGAGTGAGGGAGGGTTTCTTTGGGGGGTCACTGGGGAGACAGGGGGTATTTGGGGGGTCTCTATGTGGAGGGGCAGAGGTCTGTTGGGGGGTCTGTCCGAGGGGGTGGTCTCTGACATTCTGTTTCCAGTAACTGTCTCTAGATGTCTCTCTGGGGGCCTGTCTCTGGGCAGAGCGGGGCCCTGTCTCAAGGGTCTGACTCTGGGGGGGCCTGTCTTGGGGGATCTGTCTCTGGGTAGAGCGGGGGCCTGTCACGTGGGGCTGTCTCAGGGGGGTCTGATTCTGGGGGCCTGTCTCAGGGGTCCTGTCTCTGGGGGGGCTGTCTCTGGGGAGAACGGGGGCCTGTCTCGGGGGGGCTAGCTCATGGGGGCCTGTCTCTTGGGAGAGTAGGGGGCTGTCTCTGGGGGCTGTCTTGGCTGGGCCTGTCTCTGGGGGGCCTGTCTCTGGGGAGAGTGGAGGCCTGTCTTGGGGGCTGTCTGTGGGGGGGGGCTGTCTCGGGGGGCTGTCTGTGGAGAGGGGGGGCCTGTCTCGGGGGGCTGTCTGTGGGGAGGGAGGGCTGTCTCAGCGGGCTCTGATGTTCTGTCTCCGGCAGGTGACCCTTCTCTCCTTCGCCGTGGAGTCCGAGTTCACCTTTGTGGATTACATCCAAGGCGGGTGAGCGGGTGCCCAGGGACCCCCCCTGCACGCACCCCCCAGGCAGTTCTGTTCAAACCCCTGCACTCCTCAGCCCCTTTGGGGTTTGTTCCCCACCTCCCGCCCACTGTGCCCCCACGGCCCTGGCCCAGCCTCCCGTGCGGAGCCCCGAGGGAGTTGTGCGCCCGCTGCTGGCAGCCCTCGCTGTGCGGGGAGACGGGCCATGGGCTCCGAGGGGCAGGGGACAGCGGGCGGGAGGTGGGAAGAGCTGGCAGAGAGCAGGAGAGGGAACCGGTGCTGCTGGTGTTGGGGGGAGGGGCGGTAGGGGTCTGCAGGGGCTGGGGAGCGGGGGCTGGAGTGAGGGGAGTTTGGGGGAGCAGGTTTGGGGGATGGGAGGGTGGTGGGTGGGGGAGGGGTGCTGGGGAAGCATAGTTTGGGGAGGGGAGTGAGGTTGAGGGAGGTGAGCAGGGTTGAGTGGGGTGGGGGGAGGGGAACGGGGTTATGGGGAGTGGGGGGGGAGCAGGGCTGGGGGAGCGGGATTGAGGGGAGTGGGCCTGGGGGAGCAGGGTGGGGGAAGGGCAATGGAGTTGAGGGGAGTAGGGCTGGGGAGCCGGGTTGAGGGGAGTGGGGCTGGGGGAGCAGGGTGGGGAAAGTACAACGGAGTTGAGGGGAGCAGGGCTGGGGAGCCGGGTTGAGGGGAGAGGGGCTGGGGGAGCGGAGCAGGGTTGAGGGGAGGAGGGCGGGAGGGGGAGGGGTGGGGGGGCGGGGGGGAGCAGGGGGGGGGAAGGGCAATGGAGTTGGGGGGAGTAGGGCTGGGGAGCCGGGTGGGGGGGGGAGGGGCTGGGGGGGGGGGATGGGGGGGGGGGGGCCGGGGGGAGGGGAGGGGGGGGGGTGGGGCGGGGGGGGGAAAGGAGAAGGGGGGGGGGGGGGGGAAATGCCGGAGAGGGGGGGGGGGCGGGAGGGGGGGGGGGAAAGGGCAACGGAGTTGAGGGGGGCAGGGCTGGGGAGCCGGGTGGGGGGGGGAGGGGGCGGGGGGGGGGGGGGTTCAGAGTCTCCCCCGCGGTGGGGCGGGGGGGGGAAGGGGAAAGGGAGTGGGGGGGGGGGGGCCGGGGGGGGGGGAGCGGGGGGGCGCCGGGGGGGTTTTTTAAACGCCACGGGGCTGGGGGGGAGCTGGGGGGGGGCCGGGGGGGGGGGAGCGCGGTTGGGGGGGGGGGGGGTTCAGAGTCTCCCCCGCGGTGGGGCGGGGGGGGGGAAGGGGAAAGGGAGTGGGGGGGGGGAAGGGGAAAGGGAGTGGGGGGGGGGAAGGGGGGGGGGGGGGGCAGGGGCAGGGGGGGGGGGGGGAAATGCCGGAGAGGGGGGGGGGGCGGGCCGGGGGGAGCGGGGGGGCGCCGGGGGGGTTTTTTAAACGCCACGGGGCTGGGGGGGAGGGGGGCGTGGGGAGGATATGGGGGCAGAGGGCAAGGTGGGCAGAGGGACCCTGGGGGAGGCGACACAGAGTGTGGGGGAGCCAGGGCCCTGCACACCCCACTTCCTGCGATTCACTGTGACTCTCAGCCAGCCAGTAACACAGCACGCTCATTACACGACAGGAACACAGTCCAACACAGCGCTTGTAGGCACAGACAACAGGACCCCTCAGTCCGGGCCATCTTGGGGGACAGGGAGCCTAGACCCCAGCCCTCGCCCGCCCTCCGTTTCCCCGGCCAGCTCCAAACTGAAACCCCCTCTAGGTCTCACCCAGCCTCCCGCCGGCTCCGCCTCCAGCCTTTGTCCAGTTTCCCGGGCAGAAGGTGTCACCTGGCCCCAGCCCCCTCCTGGCTCAGGTTACAGGCTCAGGTATTGTCCCTCAAGTGAAGTCACACCCTGCTATCCCCATCCCCAATGCAGCACCAATGCAGACAGTCCCAGTAAAACTCCCATGCAACATCCCTAAGTCAATCAACCCCGCTCCCTGCTCCGTCACATCTCTCCCCCCTTCGAGACGGAACTGAGCGGGGTCACTCTGACCAGTGACCTGGGGAAGTTCAGGGCCCCCTCTCTGGGACAACGCATCTGCTGTCAGGTTGGCACTTCCCTTCACATGGACCACGTCCATGTCATAATCCTGCAGGAGCAGGCTCCACCTCAGGAGCTTGACGTTGGCTCCTTTCATCTGGTGCAGCCAGGTCAGGGGAGAGTGGTCGGTGTGCACGGTGAAGTGTCGCCCAAAGAGATATGGCTCTAGTTTCTTGCGGGCCCACACCATGGCCAGGCATTCCTTCTCGATGGCCGCGTAGTTCTGCTCCCGGGGTGGCAACTTTTTGCTCAGGTACACGATGGGGTGTCTCCCCCCCTTTTCATCCTCCTGCATTAACACCGCCCCCAGTCCCGTGTCTGAGGCGTCGGTGAACACCATAAAGGGCTTGTCAAAGTCTGGGTTTGCCAGAACTGGGCCACTGACCAGAGCCTCCTTCAGCGCGCAGAGAGCCTCCTGGCACTCCTCGGTCCAGATCACCTTGTCTGGCTTCTCCTTCTTGCACAGCTCAGTGATGGGGGCGGCTATGGAGCTAAAGTGGGGCACGAACCTTCGATAGTGCCCCACCATCCCAATAAAGGCTTGGACCTGCTTTTTGGTTTGGGGAGCGGGCCAGTCTCTGGTTGCTTCCATCTTGGCTGGTTCTGTCTTTAGGCAGCCGCTCCCCACCCGATGGCCCAGGTAGGATACTTCAGCCATCCCCACCTTGCACTTCTCAGCCTTTACGGTCAGCCCAGCCTCCTGGAGTCGGTCCAGCACTTGTTTAACCTGGGACACGTGACCCTCCCAGGTCTGGCTAAAGACACAGATGTCGTCAATATACGCCACGGCAAAACTCTCCATCCCCCTCAGTAGCCGATCCACCAGGCGCTGGAAGGTGGCCGGCGCTCCCTTGAGGCCGAAAGGCAGGGTCAGGAACTCAAAGAGCCCCAGCGGGGTGATAAAGGCCGATTTCAGCCTGGCATCTGCATCCAGCGGCACTTGCCAGTAGCCCTTTGTAAGATCCATAGTGGTGAGGTACCAAGCGCCTCCCAGCTTGTCTAGGAGCTCGTCAGGCCTGGGCATGGGGTAGGCATCGGATACCGTGATGGCATTGAGCTTCCGATAGTCCACACAGAACCGGATTGACCCATCCTTTTTGGGGACCAGCACCACCGGTGAGGCCCAAGGGCTGGAAGATGGCTGGATCACCCCCAAAGCCAGCATGTCACTGACCTCTCTTTCCAGGTCCTGAGCTGTTTTCCCTGTGACTCGGAAGGGGGAGCATCTTATCGGCAGGTGCATTCCTGTCTCCACCCAGTGGACAGTCAGATTAGTGAGTCCAGGCTGGTTGGAAAACAGCTGTCGGTACAGATGCAGCACCCCTCTGATCTCAGCTTGCTGGGCAGGGGTCAGCCAATCAGAGAGGGAGGAGCCAGCTCCTGTCTCAGGGAATAGATCTACTAAAGGGTCATCTCCCTGCTCCTCCCAATGTCCACACACGGCCAACAACACATTCCCCCTGTCATAATATGGCTTCATCATATTCACGGTACACCCGGTGGCGGTGTGCCCGGTTAGACAGCTCCACCACATAATTTACCTCATTTAGTTGCTTGACAACCTTGAAAGGGCCTTCCCAGGCTGCCTGGAGTTTGTTTTTCCTCATGGGGATGAGGACCATCACCTGGCCAGATTCTCCCTGGCCAGGCCCATGAGCTCAGCCAGTCTTTCCCGGAAGGCCAGGACATACTTCACCACCAACTCTCCATCGGGAGTGGCCTTCCCCTCCCATTCGTCTCTCATCAGGTCCAGGGGCCCCCTTATCCTTCTTCCATATAACAGTTCGAAAGGTGAAAACCCGGTAGACTCCTGGGGTACCTCCCTGTACGCGAACAGCAGGTGAGGTAAGTACTTGTCCCAGTCCTGCAGGTGGTGGTTCATAAAGGTTTTCAGCATCATCTTTAGCGTCCCGTTGACCCTCTCCACCAGCCCGTTGGATTGGGGGTGATACGCTGAGGCCCAGTTGTGCCGGTCCCCGCATTTCTCCCACAAGCACCGGAGCAGGGCCGACATGAAGTTGGACCCTTGGTCTGTTAAGACTTCCTTGGGAAACCACTCAGCTGAAAATGGTCAGCAGCGCATCTGCCACAGTGTCCGCTTCGATGGATAAGGGCACTGCCTCGGGGTAGCGGGTGGCGAAATCTACCACCACCAGAATGTATTTCTTCCCTGACCGGGTCGTCTTGCTGAGAGGCCCCACTATGTCCATGGCCACCTTCTGGAAAGGCTCCTCTATGATGAGCAAAGGTCTCAAAGCCGCTTTCCCCTTGTCCCGGGCCTTCCCCACCCTCTGACGGGGGTCACAGGACTGGCAGTACTGTCGGACATTAGTAAAGACCCCAGGCCAGTAAAAGTTCTGTAGCAGCCTCTGTCTGGTGTGCCGGATCCCTTGGTGCCCTGCGAGAGGGATGTCATGGGCCAGGTACAGGAGCTTGCGGCAATACTTCTGGGGGACCACCAGCTGCCTCCGGATCCCCCACGACTCCACTTCCCCTGGGGGAGCCCATTCTCGGTATAGGAACCCCTTCTCCCACAGGAACCTCTCCTTGCAACCTCTCCCCATGGTCTGTACCTCACTGAGGTCGGCCAGGTCCCTTAGCTTCCACAAGGAGGGATCTTTCTGCAACTCGGCCTGGAACTCAGCGGCTGGGGAAGGGATGGGGACCTGCTCCCTCTCGCTGTCTGGGTCTGAAGCCACGGCCCCTCTGAGCCTTGTCCCTCTGAGCCACGGCCCCTCTGAGCCTCTGGCGAGGTACCCTCCCCGAGGTCAGGGCGCAGTGCCCCTCGCCGGCTCTGGCTACGGGTCATGACCAGGATGTTCTGGGGGTTGCTTGGCCAATCCCCTAGGTCACTCCCATCAACATCTCAGTGGGCAAATGGTGGTGCATCCCCACGTCCTTGGGGCCCTCCTTGGCCCCCCATTTCAGATGTACCCTCACCATGGGCACCTTGAATGGGGTCCCGCCCACCCCCGTCAGGGTCAGGTAGGTATTGGGCACCACCCGATCTGGGGCCACCACCTTGGGCCGGGCCAGCGTCACCTCAGCACCCGTATCCCAGTATCCATTAACCTTCCTCCCATCCACCTCCAGGGGCACTCGCTCCGCAGGGACAGCCCCACGCCCACTCTGTAAACTGAGAACCTTGAGTCCGGAGCATCCAGCTCCCCAGAGGAGCTGGTCTGGAAAACTCCTCCCTCCTGAGAAGTTGGTAAGCTGCCAGCCCCCCTGGCCTGGGAAGCCTGCCCCTCCTCCGGCTGGGTCACAGTTAACCCTGTGAGGGTTTAATTTGCTCAGTCTGTCCTTGAGCTTGGGGCACTGGGTCCGTATGTGGCCTCTCTGGCCACAGTAATAGCAGCTCATGTCCGTTGGTTTCCTCGAGCGGGTCAGTTGGTCCTGATGCCGGTTGTTCCCTTTGGGAGGGGGTTCTTCACATTCCCCCTTCAGGGGGGGGGGGCAGGGTGACTCTCGGCATCATGGGGGGCTTATTCCTTTGGGACTCCTCCTTTCCACCCCCTGACCAGCTGTCCACAAACTCATCGGCCAGCTGCCCTGCGCTCTGCAGATCCTCTGGCTTTTTGTCCCCCAACCATATCCTCAGGTCAGATGGGCAATGTTCATACAGTTGCTCCAGTACAATCAGTTTAACCATGTCCTCCTTAGTCTGGGCCCCATCCGCCCACTTGTGGACATATCCCTCCATTCGGAGGATCAGTTCCAGATATGTGACCTCAGGGGTTTTACGCTGACTCTGGAACTTTGTCCAGTATGCCTCGGGAGTCAGCCCAAACTTGCGTAGCAGGGCCTTTTTGAACAGTTCATAGTCCCCTGCCTCCACCCCTTTCATTCAGCTGTACATCCCCACAGCTTTGGGGTCCAGTAAGGGGGTGAGAAACCAGAGCCTGTCAGCAGGGTCAACCCTGTGCAGCTCACAGGCCTTCTCAAAGGCCATCAGGAATTCAGCTATGTCCTCCCCTTCCTTAATCTGGGACAGGATGCGCTTATCAAAGCTCCGTGCAGTCCTGGGTCCCCCCTCACTCACCGCAGCAGGGGGCTCTCTGCTCCTCAGCTTTGCCAACTCCAGTTCATGCTGCTGCTCCTTTTCCCGATCCTCCCGATCCTTCTCTCCATCTTTCAGCTCTCTCAGTTTTAGCTTCCTCTCCCATTCCAGCCGCCTCAGCTCCAGCAATGGGAAGCTCCGCTGGGAGGATCCCTTGCTGGCCACAGGGGTCACGGTGCCCTCGGTGTTTGCTGGGCTCCTTCCAGCCCCTCCCCTAGCTGTAGGTAAGAGGGGCCTTGGGATGCCCTCGGCAGCAGTCTGACCCCTCCCAGCCAGGACAGACCCCGGTGCCCGCCCTGCATCTGCCGGGCTGCTTCCCTCAGAGATAGGGATCGGTTCATCTGAGCAATCTTCCTCCTCCAGCTGGGCAATCAGCTGTTCTTTGGTGAGCTTCCCACTGCGCAGCCCCCTCTGCTTGCACCGCTCCACCAGGTCACTCTTCTCACTGGCCCAAAGTTACTCTAGTTACTGTGGACTCGCAGGCCTGTGTGCTCTCAGCTCCCCACGGTTTCCAGGAAGAACCCCTAATGTGCCAGCCCTTCTCCAGGTCACCACCTCTCTCCCAGGGTCAAGCCGCAGACTCCTCCGCCCCTGTAATCACTCACCAGGGGGACCCCGTTACTGCAACAGTCCTTCTCGCTGGTCACACACTCCCAGGGGTTAAGCAGAGCTCCTTCGCCCCCTGAAACCGCCCCTCTCTGAGCCTTCAGCACACCTGGTCTTCGTCAATCCCCCTTCGTTTGACTGCTCCCCCGTCACTTACTGCAGGAAGTGCCATCCACGGGGTGCAGTACATCCCACCCTGCCACCAGTTGTCATGGAGTGTGGGGGAGTCAGGGCCCTGCACCCCCACTTCCTGCGATTCCCCGGGACTCTCAGCCAGCCGGTAACACAGAAGGTTTATTAGACAACAGGAACACAGTCCGACACAGAGCTTGTAGGTACAGAGAACAGGAACCCCTCAGTCTGGTCCATCTTGGGGGACAGGGAGCCTAGCAGGGCCGGCACAACCCATTAGGCGACCTAGGCGGTCGCCTAGGGTGCTACTATTTGGGGGGCACCGGCGCCCCGGTCGTCAGCAGAATTTTGGGGGCGGGACCTTCCGCTGTGGGGGGCGGCATTTTGGGGGCGGGACCTTCCGCCGCCTAGGGCGCCGAAAAAGCTGGCGGCGCTCCTGGAGCCTAGACCCCGGCCCTGGGTCTCCCTCCATTTCCCCGGCCAGCTCCAAACTGAAACCCCCTCCAGCCATCTCACCCAGCCTCCCCCCGGCTCCTCCTCCAGCCTTTGTCCAGTTTCCCGGGCAGAAGGTGTCACCTGGCCCCAGCCCCCTCCTGGCTCAGGTTACAGGCTCAGGTATCGTCCCTCAAGTGAAGACACCCCTGGTATCCCATCACCACTGCAGACAGTCCCAGTAAAACTCCCACGCAACATTCCCAGGTCAATCCGCCGCACTCCCTACTCCATCACGGGGGGGACAGAGGTGGGAGGGGCCGGTGGAGGGAGGAGCCCAGGGTGGATGGGGCAGGGTGAGAGGCCCAAGATGGATGGGGTGAGGGGCCTGAGCAAGAGGCCTGGGGCAGAGGGGGCGGGGCAAGGGGCCCGGGCCAGGGTGAAGAGCCTGGGGCGGATGGAGTGAGGCGAGGGGCCCTGGGCAGGGTGAAGTGGATAGGGCGGGGCAAGGGGCCCGGAGCGGGACAAGGGGCCTGGGGTGGACGGGGCAGGGGTGAGGGGCCCGGGGTGGATGGGGCAGGGCTAGGGGCCTGGGGCGGGGTGAGGAGCCCAGGTTGGGCGGGGCCAGGGGCCTGGGGTGGACAGGGCAGGGCCGGGGAGCACGGCCCAGGCTGAGGTGGGTGCTGCGTGTGCCCGGCAGGGGTCCCGTCGCAGCCCACCTCCCTGCACTACATGAGCCCGTACCAGCTGAGCGCCTACGCCATGGCACTGAAGGCCGTCGGCGAGATCATCCAGGACTACGACAGCGACAAGCTCTTCCCCGCCTACGGTTTCGGTGCCAAGATCCCGCCTGACGGCAGCATTTCCCATCAGTTCCCCCTGGTAGGAGGCAGTGCCAGCCCGGGGCTAGGGGCGCTCCTCAGGGCCCCCAGGACCGGGTGGGATGGGAGGTGACACCCAGCGGTGCTCCCACCATGCAGGCCGGGCCGGGAGGAGACGTGGGGCATTTTGGGATGGGATAGGGCAGCACGCAGGAGCGCAGGCTCCAGGGAACCCCGCCAGGCCTTTGCGCTCTGCTCCAGCCCTGGGGATGGGCTGGCGATCCCATGGGTCTGTCCTGGCTGATGCGCTGACTGCAGGCTCCTGTGGGGAGAGCCCTGGAGAGGGCCCAGCCCTATGGCTGCCCCCGGCACGTGCACACCCAGGGCCTTGCCCCAGTGCTGAGCCCAGCCTGCCCCGGCTCTCTCCCCTGCTAGAACAGCGACGTGGAGAACCCGAGCTGCGTGGGGATCGATGGCGTCCTGGAGTCCTACTTCCAGAGCCTGCACACGGTGCAGCTGTACGGCCCCACCAACTTCGCCCCCGTCATCAACCAGGTGGCCCGGTGAGTGGGGCAGAGGCTGCACCACGGGCACACTGGGAGGGTGCCCTCCTGTGCCCCCGAGCCCTGCAGCCCGGCGCTGGTGTGCGGGGGAGGGGTGGGGGCTCAGAGCTCGGGGCCCGGCGCTGGCTGCAGGGGGCGGGGTGGGGGCTCAGAGCTCGGGGCCCGGCGCTGGCTGCAGGGGGCGGGGTGGGGGCTCAGAGCTCGGGGCCCGGCACTGGCTGCAGGGGGCGGGGTGGGGGCTCAGAGCTCGGGGTCCGGCGCTGGCTGCAGGGGGCGGGGTGGGGGCTCCGGCTCAGAGCTCGGGGCCCGGCACTGGCTGCAGGGGGAGGGGTGGGGGCTCCGGCTCAGAGCTCGGGGCCCGGCACTGGCTGCAGGGGGCGGGGGAGGGGTGGGGGCTCAGAGCTCGGGGCCTGGCACTGGCTGCAGGGGGCGGGGTGGGGGCTCAGAGCTCGGGGCCCGGCACTGGCTGTGCGGGGGAGGGGTGGGGGCTCAGAGCTCGGGGCCCGGCGCTGGCTGCAGGGGGAGGGGTGGGGGCTCCGGCTCAGAGCTCGGGGCCCGGCGCTGGCTGCAGGGGGAGGGGTGGGGGCTCCGGCTCAGAGCTCGGGCCCTGGCGCTGCCTGTGGGGGAGGGGGGCCGCTCAGGGCCCAGCAGCTCGGGGCCAGGCCAGGAAGCAGCAGGCATGGCCAGACTTGGGAGCTGAGCTCCAGGGCTGGGCTGAGCAGGTGGTGGAGGAGCCGTGGGCTCTGTGGGGCTGGGGCTGGGCACCCGGAGTGGCAGCCAGGCGGCGCAGCTCCCAGCATGGCCCCGAGGAGCCACGCCTGGCTGGTGGGGACTGGGGGAAGTTCTAGCAAACCGCCCCGTGACCAGAGCCCCACGGGGGTCAGAGCGAGGCTGGCACGAGTCCCCTGCCCTCTGCATTGTGCCCTAGCTCGGCTGCCCAGGTGACGGACGGATCGCAGTACTACGTCTTGCTCATCGTCACCGACGGCGTCATCTCTGACATGATGCAGACCAAGGAGGCCATCGTCAACGTGAGTGGGGTGGGCGGGAGCAGGGGCACTGGCGGGGGGGGGCAGGGGCAGCCCGGTCCCACTGCAGGCAAGGGAGCCCTCGTAGGGTAGCTGGGCTGGAGCCAACATCTGGCGGTTCGACTCAGCGTCCTCCCACTGCCCTGGGTCTCCCAAACTCAGCGCTATCCAGGGTGGCAGAGACTCGCTCGTGTGAGGCTGGTCTGTCCTGCCCCCCCCTCACCCGGCCCTTATACGGTATTCCCTCCCCCGGGTGGCTCCTGGCTGCTATTCCCCTCCTCCCCCCCCCCCGGCCGTCCCCTGCATGCTATTCCCCCCTCCCCCTGCGTGCTATTCTCTCCCCCCGGGTCATCCCCTGCACGCTGTTCCCCCCTTCGCCCAACTGGGGGGAACAGCATGCAGGCCCCAGGCTGGCGAGGCATGGAGGAGCCGCAGGTGGCAGGCCCCAGGCTGGCGAGGCATGGAGGAGCCGCAGGTGGCAGGCCCAAGGTTGGCAGTAACTCTCCCCCTTGCCCTGCAGGCCTCTGCCCTGCCCATGTCCATCATCATCGTGGGAGTGGGCCCGGCAGAGTTTGATGGTAAGTTCGGTGCCCAGGTGCATTGTGGGTATGCAGGGCTGACCATCTGGCACTAGCCATGGCTTGAGGCCGCTCACGGGGCGCTTGCAGAGGTCTCCTCTCTGCTGGGGGCGGGGGGGTTGGAGTCCCAGGGCACTGGGGGGGGTGTCAGAGTCCCAGGGCGCTGGGGGGGGGGGCGTTGGAGTCCCAGGGTGCTGGGGGGGGGGGGGGTTGGAGTCCCAGGGCACTGGGGGGGGTGTCAGAGTCCCAGGGCGCTGGGGGGGGGGGCGTTGGAGTCCCAGGGTGCTGGGGGGGGGTGTGGTATGTGTCTGCTGTGAGGTCAGGAAAAGCAGGCAGCAGGGCCAGATGCACAGAGCACCCGGGGGGGGGGGGGCAGGCAGCACCCCCACATCACAGCACTGGGTCAGCCCAGCCCCATGGGGACAGGTGTGCGGGAGGGAGGCATGAGAGGCTGGTGGGGGATGTGATGGTGACAGCTTATAAATGTTGACTGGAGTCCCCACCCCCAGCCATGGAAGAACTGGATGGAGATGACGTGCGGGTCTCCTCCAGGGGGCGCTATGCAGAGCGGGACATCGTGCAGGTAACTCGCGCCCACCCCCAGCACTCCCTGGGCTGCCCCCGACCCAGCATGGCCCTCAGGACGGCGTGGTGGAGAGGGGCACAAGGGCTGGGGAAGGACCTCGGGCCCCTCGAGCCCCCAGATACGCATGCAGCCCCCCTCCCCTGACCCCCACACGGTGCCCTTGGGCTGTGATGGGCCAGGAGGCAGCACCTGCTACGCTGTCTCTCCCTCGAGCCAGAGTGTGATGTCGCTTACCTGAGAACTTGGCCCAGGACCGAGGACGGGGCTCTGGAGCTCCCGCTCCCTAGGCCAGTCCCTGGGAGGTCCCGGCGGGAGCCCTGCACTGCCTTGTCCCCTGGGGGCACTCGGGGGCCGCGCACTGCCCCTGCAGGTAGCTGCAGCGGGGTGCGCGGGGGCCCAGCACTGCCTTGTCCCCTGGGGGCACTCGGGGGGCCCAGCACTGCCCCTGCAGGTAGCTGCAGCGGGGTGCTCGGGGACCCAGCACTGCCTGTCTCGTGTTGCAGTTCGTGCCATTCCGGGATTACGTGGATCGCTCCGGGAACCAGGTGCTGAGCATGGCGCGCCTGGCCAAGGACGTGCTGGCCGAGATCCCAGAGCAGCTGCTCTCCTACATGAAGAGTCACGACATCAAGCCCCGCCCTATCGACCCACAGTAGCTCCTCCTCTGTGCAGCCCAAGCCAATCAGACACTGCTGCTCCTGCCGGGCCTGAGACCGCGACCCCCAGCCCGCGCCCGCCAGAGCCGAGCTGGCTGTCGCCCCCTGGATGCAGCCCCGGAGGCTGGCTCGGCCCTGCAGGGCTGGCACTGTGCCTCTGTCAGGGGGAGGGCAGCTGCCCCAAGAACGGCCCTTCCTGTGGTTGGCCTGGGCTCCCTTCCCTGCCAGCTGCGGGCAGCCCAGGGGCCTGGGAGCAGGGCAGGGTCAGAGGTGTTCAGCAGTGTCTCATCAGGCCCCCACCCCGGCCCAATAAGGGGGCGGGGAGCCCTGCTCTGTCCAGATCCTGCCAATAAAGCTTTGTAGGTGCCCTGGTGCCTGTGTTGTGCTGGGGCTCGGGGCAGCGCCTTGGCTCAGGCCTCGCAGGCTTGTTCTCCTGCCAGCCCCCCCACTGCTCCCTGCTGACACGGCAGCGTCAGGCTAGCGCTCTCAGCTGGCACGCGGGGCTTCCTTCTGGGTCCTTGCCCAGGCCGCGGCAGTGTCCCCAGCAGAGCCAGGCCTGGGCCTGAGATGGCAGCGGGGTGTGGGAGCCACACATCCCCAGTCCCAGTGCCCTGCCATGTGGAGCTGCGGCCAGGGGCTGCTGTTCCTTGGGCACCTGCTGATCATGGGCAGCGGGCTCCATGCTGCACGGCTCGGCCAGTGCTGCCTCCCTCCGAACCTGTCTGGGGCTCCCACCCACCATCTCCCCTGGGGACCGTGGGCGAGGGCATGGGGCGACTGGGCCACCAGCTCCTCTGTGCTGAGCGCTCGTCCAGGAAATCCCTGGCTCCATGGTTGCCAGGGACGGGCCGAATCGAGCCCCGGATCCCCCGTGCTCTTCAGTCTGAGCTGGGCAGATGGATGAGCTGGGGGCAGGGCTAACGGGCCTCAGGCACATCCCAGGGCGAGAGCCCAGGATTCATGTGCACACCCTGGCCGAGGCCATTTCTTCAGACTGACCCTACAGCTCTTGGGGGTGGGCGTCGGTCCCTGCTCCGATAAATCAGGGCAACTAGGTTCGACGGGGACAGGTGAGCAAAACCCACAGGTAAGCGGGGAACATGGAGACCTGGGAGATGGGTCAGAAATAGGAGGGAGCGTGGGCCATAATGGCAGAGAGAAAGGAGGGTCAGGGCAAAACTGGGAGGCAAGATCAAACCAGTATCTTAGATGCCTATATACAAATGCGAGAAGCATGGGTAATAAGCAGGAAGAACTGGAAGTGCTAATAAATAAATACAACTATGACATTGTTGGCATCACCGAAACTTGATGGGATAATACACAATTGGAATGTTGGTGTGGATGGGTACAGCTTGCTCAGGAAGGATAGACAGGGGAAAAAGGGAGGAGGTGTTGCCTTATATATTAAAAATGTACACGCTTGGACTGAGGTGGAGATGGACATAGGAGACGGAAGTGTTGAGAGTCTCTGGGTTAGGCTAAAAGGGGTAAAAAACAAGGGTGATGTCATGCTAGGAGTCTACTACAGGCCACCTAACCAGGTGGAAGAGGTGGATGAGGCTTTTTTTAAACAACACAAAATCATCCAAAGCCCAAGATTTGGTGGTGATGGGGGACTTCAACTATCCAAATATATGTTGGGAAAATAACACAGCGGGGCACAGACTATCCAACAAATTCTTGGACTGCATTGCAGACAACTTTTTATTTCAGAAGGTTGAAAAAGCTACTAGGGGGGAAGCTGTTCTAGACTTGATTTTAACAAATAGGGAGGAACTCATTGAGAATTTGAAAGTAGAAGGCAGCTTGGGTGAAAGTGATCATGAAATCATAGAGTTTGCAATTCTAAGGAAGGGTAGAAGGGAGTACAGCAAAATAGAGACAATGGATTTCAGGAAGGCGGATTTTGGTAAGCTCAGAGAGCTGATAGGTAAGGTCCCATGGGAATCAAGACTGAGGGGAAAAACAACTGAGGAGAGTTGGCAGTTTTTCAAAGGGACACTATTAAGGGCCCAAAAGCAAGCTATTCCGCTGGTTAGGAAAGATAGAAAATGTGGCAAAAGACCACCTTGGCTTAACCACGAGATCTTGCATGATCTAAAAAATAAAAAGGAGTCATATAAAAAATGGAAACTAGGACAGATTACAAAGGATGAATATAGGCAAACAACACAGGAATGCAGGGGCAAGATTAGAAAGGCAAAGGCACAAAATGAGCTCAAACTAGCTACAGGAATAAAGGGAAACAAGAAGACTTTTTATCAATACATTAGAAGCAAGAGGAAGACCAAAGACAGGGTAGGCCCACTGCTCAGTGAAGAGGGAGAAACAGTAACAGGAAACTTGGAAATGGCAGAGATGCTTAATGACTTCTTTGTTTCGGTCTTCACCGAGAAGTCCGAAGGAATGCCTAACATAGTGAATGCTAATGGGAAGGGGGTAGGTTTAGCAGATAAAATAAAAAAAGAACAAGTTAAAAATCACTTAGAAAAGTTAGATGCCTGCAAGTCACCAGGGCCTGATGAAATGCATCCTAGAATACTCAAGGAGCTAATAGAGGAGGTATCTGAGCCTCTAGCTATTATCTTTGGAAAATCATGGGAGACGGGAGAGATTCCAGAAGACTGGAAAAGGGCAAATATAGTGCCCATCTATAAAAAGGGAAATAAAAACAACCCAGGAAACTACAGACCAGTTAGTTTAACTTCTGTGCCAGGGAAGATAATGGAGCAAGTAATTAAGGAAATCATCTGCAAACACTTGGAAGGTGGTAAGGTGATAGGGAATAGCCAGCATGGATTTGTAAAGAACAAATCGTGTCAAACCAATCTGATAGCTTTCTTTGATAGGATAACGAGTCTTGTGGATAAGGGAGAAGCTGTGGATGTGGTATACCTAGACTTTAGTAAGGCATTTGATACGGTCTCGCATGATATTCTTATCGATAAACTAGGCAAATACAATTTAGATGGGGCTACTATAAGGTGGGTGCATAACTGGCTGGATAACCGTACTCAGAGAGTTGTTATTAATGGTTCCCAATCCTGCTGGAAAGGCATAACAAGTGGGGTTCCGCAGGGGTCTGTTTTGGGACCGGCTCTGTTCAATATCTTCATTAACGACTTAGATATTGGCATAGAAAGTACGCTTATTAAGTTTGCAGATGATACCAAACTGGGAGGGATTGCAACTGCTTTGGAGGACAGGGTCATAATTCAAAATGATCTGGACAAATTGGAGAAATGGTCTGAGGTAAACAGGATGAAGTTTAACAAAGACAAATGCAAAGTGCTCCACTTAGGAAGGAACAATCAGTTTCACACATACAGAATGGGAAGAGACTGTCTAGGAAGGAGTACGGCAGAAAGGGATCTAGGGGTTATAGTGGACCACAAGCTAAATATGAGTCAACAGTGTGATGCTGTTGCAAAAAAAGCAAACATGATTCTGGGATGTATTAACAGGTGTGTTGTGAGCAAGACACGAGAAGTCATTCTTCCGCTCTACTCTGCGCTGGTTAGGCCTCAACTGGAGTATTGTGTCCAGTTCTGGGCACCGCATTTCAAGAAAGATGTGGAGAAATTGGAGAGGGTCCAGAGAAGAGCAACAAGAATGATTAAAGGTCTTGAGAACATGCCCTATGAAGGAAGGCTGAAAGAATTGGGTTTGTTTAGTTTGGAAAAGAGAAGACTGAGAGGGGACATGATAGCAGTTTTCAGGTATCTAAAAGGGTGTCAGAAGGAGGAGGGAGAAAACTTGTTCACCTTAGCCTCTAAGGATAGAACAAGAAGCAATGGGAGGTTTAAGTTGGACATTAGGAAAAAGTTCCTGTCAGGGTGGTTAAACACTGAAATAAATTGCCTAGGGAGGTTGTGAAATCGCTATCTCTGGAGATAAATGTCTATCCGGGATGGTCTAGACCAAGGGTAGGCAACCTATGGCACACGTGCCGAAGGCGGCACGCGAGCTGATTTTCAGTGGCACTCACACTGCCCGGGTCCTGGCCACTGGTCCGGGAGGCTCTGCATTTTAATTTAATTTTAAATGAAGCTTCTTAAACATTTTAAAAACCTTATTTACTTTACATATAACAATAGTTATATATTATAGACTTATGGAAAGAGACCTTCTAAAAACGTTAAAATGCATTACTGGCACGCAAAACCTTAAATTAGAGTGAATAAATGAAGACTCGGCACCCCACTTCTGAAAGGTTGCCAACTCCTGAATTAACCCTTGGAACAACTTCCCTGGGGGCCTGGTGGATTCTCCATGTCCCACAGGGTTTAAACCAGGAGTGGCTGTTTTCTAACAGCTCTGCTCCAGGGGTTATGGAGGGGGGCAGGCCTCTGGCCTGGGTTACACAGGGCTCAGACTAGGTGATCACCAGGGACCTTCCCGCCTTGGAATCTATGACGAACAGGGTCAGGCAGGTGTCACATGTGGCATTTCCTGTCCCCAGCCCTGGCACCTGTCCCAGTGCAGAATAACCAGGCCAAGCGACAGGTGAGCAGGAGCACACAGGTTCCCTGTGCAATAGCACCACCTACCGGCCCCAGCACAGGGCAGGCGCTGCTCCCTGCTGGGCTCCACCCACCACGGCACATTTCAGGAGACACCTACCAGCAAAGGGGCCCCAAAATGCATTTTGCATGGTACCACTTCCATCCCTCACAGCCCTCCCTCCCCATCCCCCTGCTCACCCCTCACAGCCCTCCCTGCCCATTCCCCGTGTCCCCCTGCCCATCCCTCCCACCCCATCCCCCCTTGCTCACCCCCACAGCCCCCCCGTGTCCTGCCTCCCCATCCCCCCTGCCCATCCCCCACAGCTCATCCCCCGTGTCCCCCTGCCCATCCCTTCCACCCCATCCCCCCTTGCTCACCCCCCACAGCCCCCCCGTGTCCTGCCTCCCTATGCCCCCTGCGTCCCCCTGCCCATTCCCCCTGCGTCCCCCACAGTCCTCCCTCCCCATCCCCCCTGCGTCCCCCTGCCCATCCCCCACAGCCCTCCCTCCCCATCCCCCGTGTCCCCCTGCCCATCCCCCACAGCCCTATCCCCATCCTCCGTGTCCCCCTACCCATCCCTCCCACCCCATCCCCCCTTGCTCACCCCCCACAGCCCACCCCCCGTGTCCTGCCTCCCCATCCCACCTGCGTCCCCCTGCCCATCCCCCACAGCCCATCCCCCTGCGTCCCCTGCGTCCCCCACAGCCCTCCCTCCCCATCCCCCCTGCATCCCCCTGCCCATCCCCCTGCGTCCCCTGCCCATCCCCCACAGCCCTCCCTCCCCCCCCCCCCTGCATCCCCCTGCCCATCCCCCACAGCCCATCCCCTGCGTCCCCTGCCCATCCCCCACAGCCCGCCCTCCCTCCCCATCCCCCCTGCATCCCCCTGCCCATCCCCCACAGCCCATCCCCTGCGTCCCCTGCCCATCCCCCACAGCCCGCCCTCCCTCCCCATCCCCCCTGCATCCCCCTGCTCACCCCCCAGCATCCCTGTGCCCATCCCCCACAGCCCATCCCCCCTGTGTCCCCTGCCCATCCCCCACGCGTCCCCCCGCCCACCCCCTGCGTTCCCCTGTCCATCCCCCACAGCCCATCCCCCCTACGTCCCCCTGCCCTTCCCCAGCGGGGCCTATCCGGGGCTGGCCGCAGCTATCCCGGTCCGGCTGGGGCTGCTCCGCGCGGGGGGCAGGGTCTGTTCCTGGAACCGCCAGCAGCGAGAGAACCCAGGCGTCCGGGGCCCTCGCGCTCATTGGCTGGGCCGGAGCCGCCATTGATTCCCGGCCGCAGATTCGCCTCGCCCGGCTCGGCGCGGCCCGACTCCTGGGGGGCGCTGCAGGGCGCGTCCCGCCCCGGCCCGCCAGCCAGCCCCGGCCCCGCCTCGCCCGGCCCGGCTCGGCCCGGCCCAGCCCGCTCTCCTGTCCCGCCCGGCCGTGGCGAAAGTGCGGTTGCTAAGGGCCGCGAGGCGCTTTACCCAGCGGGGCCGCCCCGCGCCAGGAGCCGCCGGAGCCTCCATTGTTCCGGGCCCGGCCCGGCCCCGCCGCCATGGCCCCGCCGCCCCCGCCCGCAGCGACCGGGCTCCGCCGCTGACCGCGGCCTCCGGGCGGCCGGTGAGCCCCAGGGCCGCTGCCCCGCCGATGAGCCCCGGGGGGCTGGGGCCGGGCGAGTCCATGCGGGGGCACCGGGGGGGGTGAGCCCAGGGGGGTTGGGAGCATAGAGGGGGGGGAGCCACGGGGCTGCAGGAAGATGAGCCCGCAGGGGGTGAGGGGCGGGTGTGTGAGCCCAGGGGGGTTGGGAGCACTGGGGGGAGAGCCACGGGGCTGCAGGAAGATGGGGGCGGGGGGGGGTGGGGGGGGGGGCGGGGGGGGGGGGGGCGGGGGGGGGGCGGCGGGGGGGGCGGGGGGGGGGGGGGGGGGGGCGGGGGGGTGGGGGGGGGGGGGGGGGGGCGGGGGCGCGGGGGGGGGGGGGGGCGCGGGGGGGGGGGGGGCGGGGGGGGGCGGGGGGGGGGGGGGGCCCGGGGGGGGGGGGGGGGGGGGGGGTGCGCCGAGGGGGGTGGGGAGCCCTGGGGGGAGAGCCACGGGGCTGCAGGAAGATGGGGGCGGGGGGGGGTGGGGGGGGGGGGGGGGGGGGGGGCGCGGGGGGGGGGGGGGCGGGGGGGGGGCGGCGGGGGGGGCGGGGGGGGGGGGGGGGGGAGGGGGGGGGGCGGGGGGGGGGGGGGGCGCGGGGGGGGGGGGGGCGGGGGGGGGGGGGCCAGGGGGCTGCAGGAGGGGGGGGGGGGGTGGGTGAGCCCAGGGGGGTTGGGAGCGGGGGGGGGGAGCCCTGGGGGGGCGGGGAGAGGGGCCCGCGGGGGGGGGGGGCGGGGGGGCGGGGGGAGGGGGGGGGGGGGAGGGGGGGGGGGGGGGCGGGGGGGGGTGGGGTGGTGGCGGGGGGGGGGGGGGTCGGGGGGGGGGGGGGGGGGGGGGGGCCAGGGGGCGGCAGGAAGATGGGGGCGGGGGGGGGGGCGGGGGGGGGGGGGGGCGGGGGTGGGGGCCGGGGGGGGTTGGGCGCGCGGGGGGGCGGCCCACGGGGGTCCGGGAAGATGGGGGGGGGGGGTGAGCCCAGGGGGGTTGGGAGTAGGGGGGGGAGAGCCATGGGGCTGCAGGAAGATGAGCCCGCAGGGGGTGAGGGTTGGGGGCAGGTGGGCGAGTCCACAGGGGGGTTGGGGGGCACGTGACCGCACCCCATACCTGTCTCTCACTCCTCTCCCTTGCAGAGGTGACGCCATGGGGGTGGACTTTGACGTGAAGACATTCTGCCACAATCTGCGGGCAACCAAGCCCCCGTATGAGTGCCCCGTGGGCACCTGCCGCAAGATCTACAAGAGCTACAGCGGCATCGAGTACCATCTTTACCACTATGACCATGACAACCCCCCTCCACCCCAGCATACTCCCATCCGCAAACACAAGAAGAAGGGGCGCCAGGCCCGCGCTGCCAACAAGCAGTCCCCCAGCCCCTCGGAGACCTCGCAGTCACCGAGCCGGGAAGTGATGACCTACGCCCAGGCCCAGCGCATGGTGGAAGTGGACCTGCACGGGCGCGTGCACCGCATCAGCATCTTTGACAACCTGGATGTGGTGTCAGAGGATGAGGAGGCTCCTGAGGAGGTGCCGGAGAACGGGAGCAACAAGGAGAACACAGAGACCCCGGCCACCACCCCTAAAGCTGGCAAGCACAAGAACAAGGAGAAGCGCAAGGACTCCAACCACCACCATCACCACAGCGCCTCTGCAGGCACCACCCCCAAGCTCCCAGAGGTGGTGTACCGGGAGCTGGAGCAGGACACCCCCGATGCACCACCTCGCCCCACTTCTTACTACAGGTACCATCTGCACTTCGGAGGGCGGGGGACTCCCTACTAGGTTTCATCTAAGCTGTCCCCCAGGGACTGGGGCAGGATTGTTCCCCACTGTCTATCTACTAGTACTTTGTCTAGGCGCAGTGTACATGGTACCTGTCTGATTCTGCTATGGGCCTCTCTGGTGCCTATCTGGGGAGGTGAATCCTACAGATCCTGCTGCACTGTTGTTTCAGGCTCCAGGGACTTTTTCTTTTGCTCCCCTTTGTGGTGTCCTGTTAGCCCTGGGCCGGGGTCTGTAAGCTGGAGACTCGTTGGTTCCCACTTTTTTTCTGGCTGACACAACCTCTCTTGTTATCAAACCCTTTCTCAATGGTACAGTCCCATAGCAGGTGGCGGAACAGGAGCCTGGCGGTTCCTGAGGGTATGTCCCATGACTGGGCCATGTCAACGGACTTGGACTGGGGGCTAGCAAATTGCAGTGTAAACATTCAGGCTCTGGGACCCTCCCCCATCACAGGTCTCAGAGCCCACCTCCTGCCCAAGCCAAAAGTCTACACTGCAATTTTGCTGTCTCGCAGATGACCCAGGCCAGCCGCAGTGTTTTATTGCAGTGTAGACGTACCCTGTGTCTGCTCTGTGTAACTGGCTGCAGAATCTGCTCCAGAATGTAAGTGTTTCAAACACAATACAAGTTTCTCCTCTTACGCGTGTGAAGAAAAGATTCCAAGTGGGACTTGATGTGGCAGCCGGCCCATGAGAATAGCTGAACTACTCCACTTGTCTGCAGACTAATGGGGACTGTTTAGCTGAACATTGCTGTTCTGTCTCTAATGTGAAGCCAGCATTATTGAATTTCTGATCCCTGTACTAGAAATCTCCGAGTCCTGTGCCTCATCGGGGTGGCTGTTTGGGAGGAGGTGAGGATAATGGTGAGGTCAGTGCTGCCCTTAACAGCTGGAACAGGAAACCAGAAGGTCAAGCCCTTCCTCCAAAAAACAAATCCCCCAATTGGGAGGGAAAGAGACAATTTGGTCCCTTTTCGTGCCAAACCCAAACTGCGCTCCGTGCCTTCTTGGTTGCCAGATGTTCCAGCTGCAGAAAGGCCAACTCACCACAGAATTCAGCATTGTTAGGTTAAATGGCCCCGGAGCACATGGGAACTTGCCTGGGGGTTGGTACCATGTTCCATGTGGTTGCCTTGCCTTCGTGAGATACCCCAAGCTTCACCAGTTGCCAAGCAGGAGCATTGTTTGGTGCAGTGTCCTTGCTGCGTTGTGCCAGCCGCACCAGCATACTGCAGTTCTGCTCAGTAACTGAGAAAAGGGGCATGCGGCAACATCTCCCATTTCAGCGGGTTCCTTCCCCTTCCTTTTTCTTTCTGGCTTGTTCGTGGCCCTGGTGGTAAAATCTCCCCCTCTGGTCCCTTTGGGAGGTTAGGCTGCACTAGCTCTTGGTCCCTCCCAGTCACTCATTCCCTCTCTACGTGCCCCTCAGGTACATTGAAAAGTCAGCGGAGGAGCTGGATGAGGAGGTGGAGTATGACATGGACGAGGAAGATTATATCTGGCTGGACATCATGAATGACCGGCGGAAGACGGAGGGTGTGAGTCCCATTCCCCAGGAGATCTTTGAGTACTTAATGGACCGGCTGGAGAAGGAGTCCTACTTTGAGAGTCACAACAAGGGGGACCCCAATGCCCTGGTTGATGAGGACGCAGTCTGCTGCATCTGCAATGATGGAGAGTGTCAGAACAGCAACGTCATTCTCTTCTGTGACATGTGCAACCTGGCTGTCCATCAGGAGTGCTATGGGGTGCCCTACATCCCCGAGGGCCAGTGGCTCTGCAGAAGGTGTCTCCAGTCCCCCTCCAGGGCAGTGGACTGTGCTCTGTGCCCGAACAAGGGTGGTGCTTTCAAGCAGACAGACGATGGGCGCTGGGCACATGTGGTCTGTGCCCTCTGGATCCCAGAGGTTTGCTTTGCCAACACTGTGTTCCTGGAGCCCATAGACAGCATTGAACACATCCCACCTGCCCGGTGGAAGCTGACCTGCTACATCTGCAAGCAGCGTGGCTCTGGGGCTTGCATCCAGTGCCACAAGGCCAACTGCTACACTGCCTTCCACGTCACCTGTGCCCAGCAGGCTGGACTCTACATGAAAATGGAGCCTGTCCGGGAGACGGGAGCAAACGGCACTTCCTTCAGTGTGCGCAAAACTGCCTACTGTGACATCCACACACCACCCGGCTCTGTGCGCAGGCTCCCCGCCCTCTCCCACAGTGAAGGGGAGGAGGAGGACGAGGAGGAGGAGGAGGAGGGCAAAGGCTGGAGCTCAGAGAAGGTGAAGAAGGCAAAGGCCAAATCCAGAATCAAAATGAAGAAGGCAAGGAAGATCTTGGCAGAAAAGCGAGCGGCAGCACCTGTGGTGTCAGTGCCCTGCATCCCACCTCACAGGTACGGCCCCTGGCGCCCTCCCCTCTGTCCAGACAGTCCTTTGCCTCGGGGTCCTGCGCTCCCCCTCCCCCGGTACAGCCCCTTGCCCTGGGGTCCTCCCCCCCACCCCCCCAATGGCCCTTTGCCTCGGGCTCCTGCGACCGCACAGGTACAGCCCCTCTGTCCAGACAGACCCTTGCCTCGAGGTCCTGCTCCCCCCACAGGTACGGCCCCCCTGTCCAGACAGTCTGTATCCCTGTCATTAGCCCCGCCAAGCTCTGGTTTATTTCATTCCTTGTTCGGGGTGCTCGGTGGCTTTGCTGGTGAATCCTGCAAGCAGTGTGGCTCTGGGGCTTGCAGCCAGTTTCATAAGTCCCAGTTGAGCTCCTCTCCTCTGTGCCACTCCCTGAAGGTGGCTGGGGCCGGAAGGAGCAGGAGGTGGCTGCTGTTAGTCTAACGGCAGAGTGAGCGCGGCTGGACAGGTCAGGAAGCAGCTGGGGGTTCCCAGGGTTCCTTTCCTGTTATGTTAACCTCAGGGACTTTGGAACAAACCATTGTAGAAGAAAGGGGGTACTGTTAATTTATCTGACTTGGTTTGTATTTCTCCCCTTGGCCCTGCTGCTCCTTCAGCTCTTTGTTAGGGCCAAGGCCATCCTGCTGAGGAAGTCTGTGCAGAATGGAGCTAGCTGCTGGGACACCATGTGAGTGTCCCAGGAAGGGCACTAACTTTCTGCTTTCTGCTGGCTGTTAACCCAGCCCCATCTCCCAGCCTGGAGTGGTACCTGCCCTCCTCTGGAGCACAATTCAAAGTTGTGGGAACTAGGAAAACCCCTGGCCTTTGCCTGTGCTCCACAGACCCATAAGGTTAGCCAGGACCACAAGGGTCAACTAACCTAAGGATTTGTGGTGTCCTCATGGTGTTTCTCACCTCCCGTTACCTGTCTCCTGACCCACAGTTTACCATCCAAGCAGGACAGGGAGCATTATAGTTGTACGGCGGGCTCGCTGAGTGAGCTGGGTAAGAGGGTGAAGGGCTGGTAACCAGCAGAGCAGTGGGGCTTTGCAAGGAGATAGTAATCGCCAGACTGGATCAGACCCAGGGTTTATCTAGTCCAGTCTTCTGTATCTGACAGTGACCAGCCCCAGAAGCTTCAGAGGCAGGAGAACCCCACACTAGGGATGATCTGCCCCCCACATTAGACCTTATCCTGGTCTCTAATAGTTAGAAACTGGCTTAAGCCCTGAAGTTCTTGACCTCAGTGAGATCATGTGACAGAGAGTTCCACAGACTAACTACATGTTCTGTGAATAAAGTGTTTCCTCTTACTGGGTTTGAGGTCAGAATGCCATGCAGCACAGTCCTGCAGAGCAGCCTGTCTGTCCCATGCCCTTCTCGGCTGGACTGCTGCCTTGCAGGAAACTCCCCAGCCACCCCTGAGCTGGGTCCCTGGGGTTTGGCTTGTGTGGCTAGGCCCCTCTCACCGGGCCTGGTTTGGCAGTGGCAGGGCTCACGTGACTGATCATGTCCGTGCTTTCCCTCCCTCCCCAGGCTCAGTAAGATCACTAACCATTTAACCATCCCGAGGACGAGCCAGTTCATGCAGTCTGCCATCTTCAGCTTAATTAAATGCCTCTTTGTTCTTGTGTTGTGAGGTGGGGAGAAGAGATGAACTAGGGCCTGGGCAGTGACCATGTGAAATCCTAGCACGCTGGATGCCTGATAGGAATGAATACTTCCTCCTTGGAGTGCATCCTGTGGCTAGGAAGAGCCTGACTCCAACTCTCTCTTCCAGGCTGATAGCAGATCTCTGAGGCTGTGTCGGGTCCCTGTTGGCTGGGGGATGGATAGACAGAAGTGGTGGGGTTTGGTTCCCGTGGGTGTAGACTGCTCAGAGACAGTGCTGTGGTGTATTGTGCAGGGAGATCTCTGTTCCGGAGCTGATGGCTTGGGGTTGTGGCCTTTTGCAGGCTAAGCCGGCTCTCTGCCTTTCTCCTGGTTGATTCTGGGCCGGCAGTCTCTCCTTTTGGTGATTTGACTCCTGTTTGACTCCCTGCCAGGCTGTGTGTGTGCTTGCTGCTGTCACTATGTCCCAGTGGAGCACACGGAGAAGTGATTGCACTGGCCTGGGGCCCTCCTGTTTCTGAGAAACTGTTTGTGAAAATGCTGGCTATTTCTGTGCGAGCTGTGGCAACAAGTGTCTACCAGGGCTCCACTCCCTCAGAAATGCGTGCGGCACACCGGGAAGAATGGATCACATCTGAACAGAGTGTCTGTTATGAGCATCTTCCGCCCCTTGCCCAGCCCCCAGCTCCCCACAGACCGGGGCCAGCCAGAGGCTCCAGCTGCAGAGCTGCAGGAGTAGCCAAAGCAGGGACTCTGGATGTCTAGAGAACTGGACTATGCGGATTGTCTGTTTCCGCCAACCTTCCCTCCCCAGTCTCTTCACCTCAGCTTTACACCACACTGGCCCTTCTCTCTCCCCCTCTTCTCCTCTGTCCCCTCCCCCTTCTCGTCTCTGTCCCTCTTTTCCCATTCCTTTCCATTTAGCCAATCTCCTTCTAACACCGCCCCCCAAAAGTGACAGCCCTAGCATGCTGTTTGCTCCCACCACACTGGTCACTCCGCTGGCGTTAGACCCCTTCCCTCACCCTGGGTCTGTCTGGTCTCGTTAGACCGTAAGCTCGTCAGGGTGTCTCTGTGCTGGACTTCATACAGCGCCTGGCTTTTGCTAGCTCCTGAGCCACTGCTGTCATGAGCCTGATGGATGCCCGGGTGGGAAATGCGCACTGGGAACACCTGTGTGGTACCGAGGAGAGTCAGTGCCAGGTGTCTGGCAGACTCCCATGGACCATGTGTTTGAGAACTGTGGGACTCAGATTTTCCTCTAGGCCCCCATGGCTGGGTCAGCCTCCCAGGCCACATGGCTGCTGCCATCCGCCTGCACAGCCCTCCTCAAGCCCTGCCCTGCAGTGAGCCCCACAAGAAACAGGGCCCTGAGGCTGGCCAGTGATGGTGCCCTCAGCGGTGACTGACAACAGAAACCAGGAGTGCTGGGCCTGGTGCTAGTCCCTGTACCCTGTGATTCCCCCCTTTCCTCCTCTTACACTCACTGATTGTATGTTGGGAGCTCTTCAGGGCAGGGACCTTCACTGTGTGTGAGCAGCGCCCAGCAACGGGGCCCAGACCCAGGGCTGCAGGCGCTACTACCATGCACATAATAATTGTAATTTTTGCAGAGCCTTACGAAGGCCCATCCTGTCTGTGACACCCCTGTGCAGAGTTCCCAGCCCCGCCTGCCAGGCTGGTTTGCAGGAGGAAGGACAATAACTGTCCCTCAGAATGCCACGCAGCACAGTCCTGCAGAGCAGCCTGTCTGTCCCATGCCCTTCTCGGCTGGACTGCTGCCTTGCAGGAAACTCCCCAGCCACCCCTGAGCTGGGTCCCTGGGGTTTGGCTTGTGTGGCTGGGCCCCTCTCACTGGCCTGGTTTGGCAGTGGCAGGGCTCACGTGACTGATCATGTCCGTGCTTTCCCTCCCTCCCTCCCCAGGCTCAGTAAGATCACTAACCGTTTAACCATCCCGAGGAAGAGCCAGTTCATGCAGAGACTTCACAGCTACTGGACACTGAAGAGACAGTCCCGCAATGGAGTGCCTCTGCTGCGCCGGCTGCAGACACACTTGCAGTCACAAAGGAACTGTGACCAGGTACGGGGTGGGCTCTGGGTGCTGATGTCCTGTTTGCTTTCTGCATCCCAGGGCCTTGGGGCCGAAGCATTTCCTGCTCGTCATGCCTGCAATTTCAGAGCCGTGCTGGAGAATGGGCCAAACTGTCCTTCGGAGGAAAGGGCAGTTCCAACTCCCCACCACTGCTGCTTCCCCTTTCTCTACTGTGTTCAGCATCTGAGACTTGCCAGGCACTGACCTTCCAAAGCTCGCCGTGGGGAGGGATGCAAAGAGTGTGTCTAGCTGGCTTGGTCTCTCCTGCCTGTCTCCAGCTGGCAGGGGTTGGAAAAACCTACCAGAGAGAGCTAGCCAGAGGCCAGGTGAGAGTGGGGGGCCCACTAGTGAGGTCCAGGGCAGTGTCCCGGGGAGAAGCACAGTCCCCCGTTCCTGCTGCGGGAATTCCTACCAGAGTTCTGGCTCTGGGCCCTGCTTGTTCCTACCGTCTGCATCAGCCTGTCGCTAGTGGGTGCCTCTGGTTTCTGGGAAGGAGCAGGGGGTTTCTGCTCCCTGCTCACCACCTTAGAGCCTCCTGGCTCGTGGTTGGCTCTTACTCTACCTCTTCTCCGGCACCCCAGGTGCTGGGATGAGGCAGAGGTCTCCCCTACTCTGCTCCTTCTCAGGTTTGTGGGCTGCTCCTGGAGAGCAGCTCCAGTGCCTGCCCCAGCTATCCCCAGCAGAGTGAAATCCACCATTTCCCTGCTGCCCCGGCAGCGAAACTGACCAGAGTATTATTAGCTTTGCTCCACTGCCCTTTAGCAGAGCTCTGAGCAGCTGCAGAGGTGCACCAGCTTTACCTGCAGACTTGGCAGGCAGTGCTGTGTTGAGTCACGTTGGGAAGGGTCTCTCTAACCCCAGGGACTAGGAGTCTACATTTTCAGAAGCGACTGCCCAGCTTGAGACACCTCAGGTGTTTGGCACTGGCTGGAAATCGGCCCATTTTCGGGTGCGCTGGGGCACCCAAAATCTCAAGTCACTTCTGAAAATGTAGGCAGGCCCCTCCCTCTTCACGGGGGAAAGAGCGCCAGCACACTGCCACGGGGAGCTGCTTCCCTCCATCTCATGGTCTCTGATGTTCCTGCAGAGGGAGACAGAGGATAAGAATTGGGCCCTGAAGGAGCAGCTGAAATCATGGCAGCGCCTCCGCCATGACCTAGAGCGCGCGCGCCTGCTGGTGGAGCTGATACGCAAACGGGAGAAGCTCAAGAGAGAGACGGTAACAATTGTGTGTCCCTCCTGGGGGTGACAGCACAGGCCCCTCCTGCAGGAGCTTGGGGCGAGCCCAGATTCCTGACCTGCGTGTGGGGAGGGAGGGGAGCGCAGGTCCCCCCTGTGGGTACTGGCTGGTTCTCCTGTCTATGCCGTGTGCTTACACTGCCCTGCCCCAGCAGGGTCTGAACGGGGGTGGGGCTTTGGGAAGTGCAGGTGCTGTTCCTGCATCTCTGCTTTTCACTGGCATTGACACTCTGAGTCAGAGTATCCTGCGTGCAGCCATGGCACGGGGAGGTTGGCCTCTCGAAGCAGCTGGGAAATGGCTCCTCTTTGCTCTCTGAAGTCCAGATCTCACCCAGAGCCTTGTCTGCGTCCCAAGGGCAGTAGCTGTCCCGGCTGGCTGGAGCATGGGTCCAGGAGGCAAAAGGCTCAGTCCCGCCCTGTTCTTGTGTTTCAGATTAAAATCCAGCAGGTGGCGCTGGAGATGCAGCTGACCCCCTTCCTCATCCTCCTCCGCAGGACTCTCGAGCAGCTCCAGGAGAAGGATACGGGCAACATCTTCAGCGAGCCGGTCCCTCTGTCTGAGGTAACAGAAATCTACGAAGTAAGAACCCCCTCCCCCCAGATTTCTACTTCACTCAAACTCAACCCCAGTCTGCCCATGCCAAAGGCAGCAAACGGTGCTCTCCAGACAGCTAGTGGGCAGCCCGGGGCAGTTAGCCAAGTGGGGACGTGGGCAGCTGAGCACAGCTGTGACTGTAGCATGGTACAGGGACTGGCAGAGAGGTGAATGGTCCGTATTCCTCTTGTGTGTCAACGATCTCTCTGCGTGCGTGGTGGGCCGGGCCAGGCAAGCGGGGCTCCGTGCTTGGAAAGGCAGGGTGCAGTGGGACCCTCAGCACGCTCCCATCCGTTCCCTTGGAAGCACTCTGTCTAGGGATAGACATAAAATGAGTTTGGCCTCAGACTTCTCCTGAGCGGGTGCAGCGGAAAACACTGTCTGAGTCTGTCAGCTGTGTCCTTCTCGGTTTTATCTCGCCTGGGGCTGCGGAGCTGGGGAGAGGGTTGCACTGTGCCTGCCTGTGCCCGCTGCCCCACTCTTGCAATTCTTCTGTGTGTTTGTACATCTTGGAGCCCTCTGTAACTGGGCTATGAAATTCCACCCCCTCCAACCCATCTGGGATTAAAACAAGCCTCTGACATGCCCTGGGGAATTCCAGAGCCTGGGCCGCATTCCTGCTTGCCACCGGCCGGAGGAGAGGGCTAGGGCTGTGGTGTGAGCAATGGCACCTCTGAAACACCTCCAATTGTATTTCTCCTGGTGTTGGGCTGGGCTGCAGTATGCAGGGCTGATTGCCTAACCCCAGTCTGGTAGTGCCGGGGTATTGCCGTTCCCTGTGTCTACACAGAGCGGGCAGTGTTTGCAGGGTATGCAACGCCATTTGGGGCAAAGCACCAGGACTGGATTCTTCTAACAGCTGTTTTCTTGGAGCAGGTAGTTCTGAGGTGTGACTTCCAGGCTCAGCTCTGGCTGTTTTCCCTGTTCAGGTCCCAGATTATCTAGATCATATCAAGAAGCCAATGGATTTCTATACCATGAAGCAGAACCTGGAGGCCTATCGCTACCTGAACTTTGATGACTTTGAGGAAGATTTCAACCTGATTGTCAGCAACTGCTTGAAATACAATGCCAAGGACACAATCTTTTACCGCGCGGCCGTCCGGCTGCGAGAGCAGGGGGGAGCTGTGCTGCGGCAGGCTCGCCGGCAAGCAGAGAAAATGGGCATTGATTTTGAGACAGGCATGCACTTTCCACACTGCATCCCTGTGGATGAGGTGCTGCACCGAGACATTGAGGAGGGTGGGTATTGACATCCCATCCCAGGGTGCAAAGGCTGCAGGAGGGTCACCCGTGGAAGTCACAGCGGGGAATTCCTGTTAGATCATTGGAGGCCAGGGCAGCACGTAATATAGTGCCCCCATCCTTCCCCGGCAATATCTGCCACCTCCTCTTATGTCTCCTAGCCGGTCCACATGCCCTTTCCCCAAAGAGACGGGGCCAGTCCCAGGTCAGGTCTGGACCCCGAGGGTCAGGTGCATTTCGCTGGTTGGCAGGTGGAGACGGGCTTCCTGGCTTGCCCATCAGCGCTGTCGGTGCGCAGGGTCAGCCTGCAACAAGAGAATCTGGTTTTCCTGGTCTTGTGCTAAGGATTCGGGGGTGACGTAATGCATATTGTGCCATGCGGGGCCCTTTGGCAAGCTGCTGTCATGTGCCCCCAAGCCAGACTCTTCCCTTCAGTCAGTCCCCTCTCAGCTCCCTCCAACGGGGCAGTGAGGGTGTAGAATGGAGGGCACTCCCCTGCACAGGGCCGGCCTTAGGGAACATGGTATCCTGGGCGAACTTGCATTTTGGTGCCCCTGGTCCCTGTGAGTGTGGCATGCCCCCCCCCCCTCATTGCCCCTGGCCCCCATGGGCTCTCCACCCTCCCTTCACCCCTAACCCCTGCACTCCACTCCTGTGCCCCTAATCCCTGCACCCCCTTCTGCACCCACATGGGAAAACTGACCTGGATGCAGTGACGGAGCACCTGGCATTGCTCCCTCCCCCCACTAGGGAGCTGTGGGGGGCGGGAGCAAGGAGCGACATCAGGGCTCCCTGCATCCAGGTCACTTTCCCTGCAGGCTGTGTTAGGAGAGGGCAGAAGAGCACATTGTGCTGTGAGGTGTGTGTGTTGGGGGGATTGTGTGTGTGTTGAGCGTGCTGTGAAAGCACTCGGGGGTCAGGCGTCTGAAGGCTTGTTCAGACACAAGCAGCTGCTGCTGGCCCCGGAGAGGCAGCAGCGCACACAGATTACCCCGTCCCATCACCCCAGCTCAGTGGAGACCGGGTACACAGGCGGGGGGAGGGGGACACCCTGATATCAGTCCCTCCCCCCGCACAGACAGGAGGACGCTCCCAGTCCAGGGTGGCCAGAGGCTCCAGGGAGGAACGGGAGGGGGGGACAGGAGCAGTGGAGACTGCACACAGCAGTGGAGCATGGGGGAGGAGGGGCACCCTGGCTTCGGAGGAGTCACCTGGCTCGGCTTTTTGTCCAGCTGCCCCCTGCAGCTCGGGTCCCTTGCCCTGCTCTCCAGAGGCTGCTGCTCCCCCTTCCTGTCTGCTGCCTCTGTTAGCCCAGCTGGCTCTCAGCAGGTCAGGTAAGAATCAGGCACCTCCTGCACATGGAGCCCCCTTTGGCCACCGCCTGGACTGCCCACCCGCAGGACTGGCCCTGCCCTTGCAGTCTGGGCAGCCGGAGGAATTGAGGGGCCTGGAGCTGAGTACAGGGCCCAGGAGGTGAGGTGTGTCCTCGGAGCTTGGGTGGGGGACGACCCTCCCCTCCCTGCTCCAAGACACCCCCCAGTGAATTGATTCTTGTGCTGCTCTATCCAGTGTCTGATTCTTGCTGGTCCCCTGGCCCATTCAGCATGATGTGGATTATTCTCTGCATTTCTGAGGCTGAGCCCGTTTGGCTCCTCCCTTCCCATGGAGCTCGTCTCTTGGGCCCCTTCAGGTGACTGTGCTGTGCCCGTGGGTTAATCCCCTCTGGATTGCCATGTCCCCTTTCCAGGAAGGGAATTTCAAAGCGCTACCTGACTTCTCTCACCCATCTGACCCTCTTTGTGCCCACAGAGGAGGTGCGGCTGCTGCTGTCAGAGAACCAGAAGCACCTGCCCTTGGAGGAGCAGCTTAAGATCTTGCTGGAGCATTTGGACGAGGTCAATGCTGGGAAGCAGAGCATTGGGCGGTCCCGCCGTGCCAAGATGATCAAGAAGGAGATCACAGTCCTGCGCCGGAAGCTGGCTCACCCGCGGGATGTGCTGGATAGGCACGGCCCCTCTGCCAGGGGGATCCTGCAGGCCCACCACCCCTGCGAGAAGGACATACAGACTGACAGCGCTGCAGAGGAGAGCAGTAGCCAGGAAACTGGCAAAGGTACTGGCTAGGTGGTGGTATCGACACCCTGGCACAGCACATAATACCCAGGGGCTTGGAGGGTGCAGAATCAGCAGCCATGGACCCTCCCTCCCAGAGCAGAGGCTGGGGTGGGAGGAGGTCCTGCTCCTTCCTTGGTTCCTCATTAGTGGCCCTGAAGAGCAGTGTTACAAGCTCCCAGCTTGCAGGGGCGTGAGAGGCCAGGGACGTGCCAAGCATTCTGTGTCAGGACTAGATGGCTGGGAGCTCCCCCTTGCAGCGAGGCCCCTCGGAGGGGATTGGGAACCAGCCGGAGATGCTGTTTTTCCCAGGTTTCTGGGAGGGAAAGAAGCTCTGGGGCCTGCCCTGCAGGCTGATGGAACCCTTTGGCCAGTTCCCTGCAGTGATCTGGCTTGGCTGGGCTACACTGGGCTAACTGGGAGGAGAGACCAGATGGGGGCAGGGCAGGAGTCCAGGTGGGGGTGGGGCCAGGAGAGCCTGGATGGGGGCAGGTGGGAAGCCCAGGTGGGGGTGCGGCTCTGGATGGGAGTCAGGCTGGGCCCCTGGGGAGGAGAGGCCGGGTGGGGTCAGGGCCAGGGGAGCCCGAGTGGGGGCAGGTCTCCGGATGGGGGTCAGGCTGGGCCCCGGGGAGGAGAGGCCGGGTGGGGGCGGGGCCAGAGCAGGAGGGGACGGGGGCCTGCTGGGAGGAGTGGGTGACCCGGCTGGGCTAACTGGGAGGGGAGGCGGAGCAAACCAGGACACAAGGGCTCCTTTGACAGGTTTAGAAGCGAGCCGGGAAAGCCCCCCAGGCAGCAGGAGCTGAAATCGGCCAGCCCGTGGCCAAGGCATGATGCTTAGAACGGGCAGCTCTAGGCTCCCCGCTCAGGGCCCGTGGGGCCTTGGCCACGCTGCCCAGCTAGGTCCAAAGCCGTGGTGTTCGCCGCAGAGATCTCTCTCCAGCAGCCTGGGCAGCTTTTCCTCTCCTGGGCTGGCAGTGCAGCTCTGCTCTCGCTGGCCTGTTCTTTGCCTCGGCTGCTCCTGGGGCTGTCCCTTTGCACCCAGTTTGTCCCCAAGCAGGTTTCTTCACCTGGGCACTGGGCCCCTTTGACCTGAATTGCCTCACTGGACGGTCAGTCTCTGGCCACGTGCTTCAGGCTCTGTGGAGGCCGGGGGCGTCTCGCTTACCCTTTGCAGGATCTGGTTTAAGCTAAAACTGCCTTTGGAGCCAGTCCCGTTTTCACCGGGTGGATTGCCTTGAGGCTCTCTCCCACGCGTCCCTCCATTTCCCTCTCTGAGTGTCTGCTCCCAGACTCAGGTCTGACTTTCCTGCTTCTCCCGACCTCAGACCTTTCCTCTTTTCCTTCTTTCCTCCTTCTCACTTCCCAGTTCTTCTCTTATCTGATCCCTTCTCCAGCTCCACCCGCTAGCTCAGCCTCTGCATCCTTCTCCTTCCCCTACAGCTCTTTCCAACTGCCCCTTCGGGTGGATCCCGAGCCCCCTCCTTGGCCGTCTCACCCGAGGACAGCGTTCTGGGCTGCTGCATTGCAGGGGCTAGTGCCAGGGCAGGGTTACCACACCCCACACATTGGCGCTCCTTAACAGGGCCATGCGTGAGCATGACCCAGGAAGGTGTTGCCTGCTGGAGTCTGGAAAGCTGGGATCAATAGCTTTGGCAGGCATGACCTGCCCTGTTCGTCTCAGATGGGACAGTTGCCAACTCCAGAGTGTAGAGTTGGGCATTTTCCAATCCAGGATTCCCTTTTTGCTGCACCAGGTGCCCAGCATTTCATTTCCCGTCTCCCAGCTGTGCCAGGACCTGCCTGCAGCTGCCACTTGCTTGGCAGCTTTCCCCCACGAGGCAGTTGATTGGCTGGCAGGGCATGTTCCCTGCACTGTGCCATGGAGCCAGAGCTGGACGGGAGCCAGCAGTGTTGGCCGGTGAGCTAGGCTGCCTGGAGAACAATGCAGCAGCCAAGAGCTCGGGGCTGAGCCACTGACCACCTACAAGCTCCCCCTTCCCTGGCACTCTGGGCCTGGCTGCCTTGAGAGCATGGCAGAAATTCCATCCTTCAGTCCCTTTCAGAAATAACCACAGGCATGGGGCCCAGTGGGAATCCAGGCCCTTGTGGGGCTGAACTACTTTCCTGCTGCAGGCTTGCTGGGCCTTTAGCACAGGGAAGTGCAAGCTTTTTCACGAGCACTTCAGATGTCTGTAGCTTTTCAGGGGCGCAGCAGGGCTGGGCAGCTCCCAGCTGGAGCCTGAGGAATTTGGGAGATGCTGTTGCTGCTCATCTTGCTTCCTTTCGTTGAACTCAGTGTCTCTGAACACGAGGGAGTGGCTGCACTGCTAGGGTGGAGTCTTCTCTGGAGATCCCCTCTGGTGAGGATTCTCTGCAACTCCGCTAACTGCCCAGGTTTGGTGATGTGAGGACAGTGGTGGCAAGATGGGAGAAGGCATGGGACTTTCCCTTTCTTACAAAGCTCTGCTGCTGATCTGCAGCTCTCTTGTGCCAGCCCTGGGCTCCCTGCAGCTCTCCCCTTGTGCTTTTGCACACTGCTGCCCGATGGCCTCGCTGGAGGCAGGTGTGAGCTGTGGGGGCACATCTCCAGAGCTCCCCTGGGGAGCTGGGAGTGCTGCCCAGCTTCTGAACATGCTCTCTCTCATCCCCTCTCTGCCAGGTCTGGGCCCCAACTCTTCCTCCACCCCAGCACATGAGGTCGGCAGGAGGACTTCTGTGCTCTTCTCCAAAAAGAACCCCAAAACCGCAGGGCCCCCAAAACGCCCCGGACGCCCACCCAAGAACCGGGACAGCCAGCTAGCTGCAGGGCATGGGAGTAGCCCAATAGGTCCCCCCCAGCTTCCAATAATGGAGGGGTCGCAGCGCCAGCGGAAGAGAGGGAGGAGCCCACGGCCAAGTTCCAGCTCAGAGAGTGACAGTGATAAATCCACCGAAGACCCTCCCATTGGTGAGTGTGGCTGCTGCAGTAGCGAGGGTCGGAGGGGGCCTTGCTGGATCTGTGTGTGTGACTAATGTTGTCCCTCGTCTGGCTCTGCTGCAGACCTGTCAGCCAATGGCTTCAGTGGCGGGAGCCAGCCGGTTAAAAAAAGCTTCCTGGTTTACCGGAACGACTGCAGCCTTCCTCGGAGCAGCTCCGACTCGGAGTCCAGCAGCAGCAGCAGCAGCAGTGCTGCCTCGGATCGCACCAGGTACGGTGCCCAGGTGGCTCCTGGCATTAGGCCAGCAAGGGGGCACTGTCCCAGCGGCTGTACCAGGAGTGGGTCCTTCAGCCTGTTTGTAAATCCATTTAGCAGTAACCCTTTCAAGGCTGCAGCGCCCACCATGGCTGCCCCAGCTCCTCCCTTCCTCTCACATACAGTGCCCAAAGCCACGCATGTTTGTGACGTGCCTGCTGAGGAGCAGAAGGCCCAGACTCTGGGACTTGTTGGGCCTGGCTTGCTATGAGTCTGCCAGCGCTCAGCCCTGCCGTGGGGGCAGCTGTCACACAGCCCTCTTGGTGAGGCCATGGCCGGAGAGCCTGAACCAGAGAACTGCACAGAGGTTGTTCCCGCACATGTGTCTGCTGGAGGCCAGCATGGGTTGGGTGGATTGTGCCGGTTTCTTTTCTCTGTGGACACAGCGACCCTAGGCCTGCCCTGGAGTGAAGACCCAGGCTGGGGGGGCCCCATGCCATCTGGGGGGACCCTTCTCACTTAACCACTGACTCCCCCTTTCAAAGGCGACTGGAGAGCCCCATATCTTAGAACACTAGTGTGGGCAGTTCCTCTGCTGAGCGCTATGGGCTCTATTCCTGAGGGCACTGGCCGGCCGCCTCCCCAAAGCATGGGTGTCCTAAGGATCCCCGCCCTGCCTGGAAGGGTAACGTAGCACCTAGTAACAGGACTGCTTCCCTGCCTTCCCACAGCACGACACCCTCGAAGCAGGGCAGAGGGAAGCCCTCCTTCTCCCGTGTGAACTTCCCAGAGGACAGCAGCGAGGATACCTCTGGAACGGAGAACGAGTCCTACTCGGTTGGTACTGGGCGAGGCGTTGGTCACAGCAGTGAGTATCTTGGGCCTCGGCCAGCAGCTTCCAGCTCCTGTCACTGTCTGGAAGCGTCAGTGCTAATTCTTCCCCCCCTTTTCTTTGGCGCAGTGGTGCGGAAGAGCGTTGGGCGTGGAGCCGGGTGGCTGTCGGAAGATGAAGACTCCTCTCTGGATGCCCTGGACCTGGTGTGGGCTAAATGCAGGGGGTACCCATCGTACCCAGCACTGGTGGGTACAATAGGCTGCATGTCCTCAGCTCTCCTCTTCCTCCCCCGCAGGGTCCGGGGCCTGGGCCTGGCACAATCTCGCCTGGCTCACAGTGAGGGAGTGAACGGATTCTCTGTGGCCAACAAGCTGACACTCTTGCTGGATGGCAGAACACTGGGAATCCCCTCCCCTTGCACCCAGATGATCTGCACCACGTGCCACTGCCATCCTCGGGCCAGTCCGGCGGGAGGCTTGCTGCCCTTGTGCCGATTGTGGGCTGGTCTCCCTGAGCCCTGTGTCTAGTGGGGAAGTTAAGGGGCTTGCTGCTTCCCATAACAATTAAGGCTAAATTTGCTCCAATGTGCGAATCCTGTGAGGTGCCCCTGTTCTTGGGTCTTACACTGAGATCTGGGGGTGGCCTCAGGTCTCCTCTGCCCCCTGCCTGCTAGAGAGAATACTTATGCATGGTCTTCATTAGGGGGATGGAACAGCTTCCATATGAGGAGAGATCAAAAAGACTGGGACTGTTCAGCTTGGAAATGAGAGGACTGAGTGGGGATAGGAGAGAGGTCTGTGAAATCATGACAGGTGGAGAGAGTGAACAGGGAAGCATCATTTGCCTCTTCACATAACATGATTAGGCAGCAGGTTTAAAACACAAGGAAGTACTCGCGTGGCACTCGTTGCCAGGGGATGTGAAGAAAAGTATGACTGGGTTTAAAAAAAAGGACTGTATCAGTTCATGGGGGACAGCCCATCAATGGCTGTTAGCCAGGATGGGCAGGGACACAACCCCATGCTGTGGGTGTCCCTAAATTTCCAACTGCCAGAAGCTGGAAGTGGGTGAAAGGTGCTGGATCACTGGATAACTGCCCTGTTTCCCTGCAGCACCTGGCCTCTGCCAGAGCCAGGACACTGGGCTAGCTGGACCATTGGTCTGACCCAGCACGGCCGTGTTGATGATGTTATGTGAACCCTTTAGAATGTGGCTGGCTGGCTCCCCAGGCTAGTGATCCTGGCCCCAGCTGTTCCTCAGTTCTTAACTAGTCCTGCTTTAGTCAGACCCAGCGGTGGGGCTCAGTGCAGGAGTCGCTGGGTGATGCTCTCTGGCCTTTGTTATGCAGGTGCTCAGACTAGAAAGTCCCTTCTGGCCTTAAAAACCTAGCAATCGAACCTCGGAAAGTGCTGCTCCAGCCTCAGCCCTGCACATGGAAATACCCTGCCGCTCTGCAGATCTGCTCCCCAGGGTAACGGGAGGCTGAGCTGCGGGCTCTAGGGTCTCCAGGATAGCTTCACTCATGTGAGTGCAGCGGGCGCGCAGTGCCCAGGGAGCTGGAGGCTGTTCTTCCCGGAGGCTAGCAGGAGAGTTGGTTTGTTAGTACTGTGGCAGTGCCTTGGAGCCCCAGTTACAGACCAGGCTCTGCTGTGCTAGGCGCTGTACCAGAGCCTGCCCCAGTCAGCTCGCAGTCTAAAGAGAAGGAAGCGCTGAGAGTCTGTTGGTCAGCATGGTAGGCAGTGCTCTCGGCACACCAGCTGCTGTCTTGTCAGTGATGCCAGAGGCCCATCGCGGAAGGCAAGGAATTGCACACAAGCAGGAGCTAAGGCTGTTTCTGAAGGGGGGATGTGAGCAGGAGAGAGCCCTTGTGACTTCGCCTGAACTGGTTGTGGTGTTGCCTCTTTGTGCACGCCTGGAGCCCCTTTGCTTCGGGTTGTCATGGTGACAGACACGGAGCTCAGGGAATTGGTGTTAGCCGGCCGCTTTCCAGTGCAGTCACTAACACGGGGCCTTTGGGTTCTAAGCGCAACACTTAGGAATGAACTGGTCAAACCAAGCCCTGCTGGGTGGGGTTCAAAGGGATAATGGTGCCAAGAGCTGAGGGGAGGTGCGAGAGCGGATTATTAGGGGCTGGGCAGCACTCTGCTTGTTCCGAGCTGGAGCGAGCATCCTGATTCTGCCTTTATACCCCCAGGAAAGGCTTTCCTCAGTGTCTTAGTGGGGCTGGTGGGGGCTTCTGTGCTCCCGCTTCTGCCCCTTCCCTGGGATCTCACCTTTGTCTCCCTGCTGGTTTGGCAGATCATTGATCCGAAGATGCCACGGGAGGGTATGTTCCACCATGGCGTCCCCATCCCAGTGCCTCCCTTGGAGGTGCTGAAGCTGGGAGAGCAGATGACTCAGGAAGCACGAGAGCATCTCTACCTCGTCCTCTTCTTTGACAACAAGCGCACCTGGTAAGGGCCGGCCAGGGCTTTCTCCTGACGTGTGCCAGCTCTGCGGTCCCCCAGCAAGACAGAGCAAGGCCTGCTGGGGATGGGGTGCTGAGGGAGAGTCAGTGAACTCCACCAGGCTGGGGGTGGGGTATGCAGATGATGGGAAGCCTCAAATGAGGTGTGATGTCCTTTCCTCCAGGCAGTGGCTGCCCCGGACCAAGCTTGTGCCACTGGGTGTGAACCAGGACCTGGATAAGGAGAAGATGCTGGAGGGCCGCAAGTCAAACATCCGCAAGTCTGTGCAGATCGCCTACCACCGCGCCATGCAGCACCGCAACAAGGTGCAAGGCGAACAGAGCAGCGACTCCAGCGAGAGCGACTGACGCCAGCTGCTGCCTCGGTGATCCACTGGCTCTGCTCATGGCTTCTCAGTCTCAGGGCAAACAGGGCTCTCAGTCCTGGGCACTTAGTGCAGCTGGTCTGTACAGGAGCAGGGGCTTGCCCCCGTCACTGGGACAGAGCGTGCTCCTGAAAGCAGCCGGGGCTGAGCACAGGAGCGAGGGGTTAGAGCAGAAGCAGGCGGAGCTATCGCCTGCTGCCGAATGCAGTGCCCAGCAGTACCCTTTGCACCCTCCCCCCTTTCCAGCTGGCACTCGAGTGTGCTGCCCTGCCTGGCCCTGCTCCCGGGCGCGAATGTCACATTCCCAGGGTCAGGGCAGTTCCCTGGGGCGGGTGCCCCCCCGCGGGCCGTGGCACACCTCCAGCGGGGCGGGGCTCTGTAAATACTGTACAGACTGGAGAATGTAAATTATTCTCATTTGTAGCCCGTTTCCGTGTCTTGGGGGAAGCATTTTGGTACTAAACAGCGCTTCCCATCATGGCCCTTCCAGCCTGTGTAGCCCGGGACGTCTCTTTGTAATCTTCTTACTCGCACACTTTGATACGGTAGCTTGGGGGACCGGCTGCGCCCTGCCCGCCCCCCCCGGACCCGCGTCTCCTCCCCCCGCCGCGGTCAGACGCTCGTTTGTATTTATTTGGAAGGAAGAAAATTTATTGATTCTTAGAAAATAAACCCGCTATTTGCACCGGGGGTGAGGCTGGTGCTGCCTGGGGGGCGGGGCCTGGGCAGCGCGAGGGGGCGGGGCTTAGGTAGGGGCACGTCCCTGGCGCTGGGAAGGGGCGGGGCCTAGGCCATAGAGACGCCGGCAGCCTAGAGCGTCGGTGGGGGGCGGGGCCCGGGCCAGCGGCATGAAGCGCTGCGGGGGCCCGGCGCTCTGGGGCCACCTGCCCTGCCCGCGCTCGGAGCTGCGGCTGGAGCTGGTGCTGCGCTGCGGCCAGGCCTTCCGGTCAGCGGGGGGGGGGGTAATTGGGGGAGGAGAACATGCCCAGGGGGGCGGGGCGG
>QXTE01000358.1:273270-296791 GCA_003942145.1 Platysternon megacephalum | reverse complement strand
GGGGGCGGGGCTCGGGGGGGTAATTGGGGGAGGAGAACATGCCCAGGGGGCGGGGCGGAGGTGGGGGAGGGGCCCCGGGGGGGGGGGGGAATTGGGGGAGAAGAACAGGCCCAGGGGGGCGCACACACCCCCCCAGCGCAGACCGTGCCTGGCACCGCGCAGGAGTCACCCCCGAGGCCCTGGCCCCCCGGCGCCCCCAGCCCGTGCAGCGGCTGCGCTTTGGCACTGGGGAGCTGCCAGCGGGGCCTGGTGTCTCTCCAGCTCGTGCCCGCCAGGGGGCTGCCCCCGCATTGGGAATCTGGCAGCACGTGGGCAAAGCTCTTGGGGCAGTTGGGGGGCCCGTGGGGGCCTGGGCTGGAGAATCCAGGCCCCTTGGCGGGCCAGGAGCACAGAGGTGCCGGGCAGCCCCCCCGGCCCTGACTGGCCTGTGTGTGTCAGCTGGAGGGAGCGCAGCCCCGGGCACTGGACCGGGGTCCTGGCGGGCCGGGTGTGGACGCTCAGGCAGACCGAGGAGCAGCTCTGGTACACGGTGCACGAGGAGGAGGAAGGCAGCCGCACAAAGGCCGCGGGGCAGGAGCTGCAGCCCAGGGGAAGAGACGCCGCGGGGAGCCTGCACCCTGAGGCCCCCGCCATGGAGGCGTCGGGCAGGGCGGACAGCTGGGAAGCCCAGCAGATCCTCCATGACTACTTCCAGCTGGACGTGGGCCTGGCCGGGCTGTACCAGGCCTGGGGCGCTGTGGACCTGCACTTCCAGAAAGTGGCTGCCAGTTTCCCAGGTACATTGGTGCCAGGCAGCCGGAGCAGAGGGCTGAGCTGGGGGGATCACGCGCATGTCATGGGTCGCCTGGCAGGCAGACTGGGACAGGAGCAATGTCTCGATGGGACTTTCGTCTGGCCAGCGCTTGTGGGGGCTGGACTGGCAGAGCTCCAGCGCGCTGACCCTGGCGTGCAGACACAGGCTGCCTTGCACGAAGGGCTCACGTGGGCATGGGGACGCTGGCTAGGTGGACAGGAGCCTTCTGGGCCGGGGCTGCTCGTCCAGCACGGCTGCTCTCCGAGCCCTGAGCGATGCCAGGGGCAAGGGCAGTTCCTCTCCTCTGCTGCCTGGCCTGTGCATGGCAGCCGTGCGGTGCCCGCAGGGTGAAAGTCACTCAGAATGGGGCTGGCTGAGCCATTGGCCTAGCCCCAGCCGGGGGAAGCAGGCCAGCCCTGGCCACATGCCTGCTGGCTCCTGATTGGTTCGTGGCTCTTCCCAGCTGTTCTGCTCTGGGGCTGAGTGGGCTTTTCCTAGGGGGGTGTCAGGGTGCTGCCCCTCCAGCAGGGCCTCGGCACCCTTCCTCACCACCTGCTTCTCCCATGTCGCACTGGCTGTGCCGCCCTAGCCCAGGGGCTCTGTCTGAGGGGCGCCCAGGAGCAGGCCCCTGGTAACGTACCTGGTGGGCTCTGGGTCAGTTTCCCAGGTGGTAAGGCCAGGCCTAAGCTCCAGGGGGGCCTTTCTTGCCTGCAGGACCCAATCCCATAGGTCCTGATCCTTCCCTGTCTCCCTGCTTCCCAGGACACTGTCCCCCCTCTGTGGGGGGCCAGCGCTCCTTGGCCCTCGACGTCCAACTTGCCAGGCTGAGCTAATGCATGTTTTGTGTGAATAGGCCTAGCTGGCCACACGCCTGCCTGGCCTCAGCAGATTTACCCCTCCCTCAGTCTGTGGCCACAGATGTACCCCTCCCTCAGTCTGTGGCCACAGATGTACCCCTCCCTCAGTCTGTGGCCAGCAGATTTACCCCTCCCTCAGTCTGTGGCCAGCAGATGTACCCCTCCCTCAGTCTGTGGCCAGCAGGGATTGCAGATTTCCTGCCAGATGAGCGATGAGCATGCTGAACAGCATCAGGCTCACACTGAACCCCACTAGAAATGCCCCCATTCGATGGTGGTCCCCCATTGACACCGGCTCTGGGAGAGCTGGCAGTTAGCCAGGGCTTACCCCAGGTAACGTACCATATTGAGGTGGTACAGGGCAAATATTTGAAGCAGACACCTGTGCAGCACTAAGGCAAACGCCTTACAAAAGTTACGACAGTTACATTTATCGGCCAAACGTGGAAGCTCCTAAAAGAGTGACATGTGCCATGTGTCCCAAACACCGTGGGCTGGCGTTGATCATATTCCCACCCTTTTATTCCTTCCTTCTTGAATCCCGTATCAACTTTTCCATTATTTTGCCCTGGGGTTGATGTCAGGCTGATTGGCCTCTAGTTACCAGGATATCCCACTTGCCCTTTTTGAATATTGACCTGACCTTAGCACTCGTCTTGTCTTCTGGAATTTCCCAGCTAGTCCAAGATTCATTTAAAAGTAACATCAGTAGCCCAGAGATCTCCTCAGTCAGCTCTCTTACGACTCTTGAGAGCCAGTTTTCTAGACTTGCTGATTTAAACGTTTGTCCCTAGTAGATGTTGTTTTACATCCTCCTAAATTGCTAATGGACTGGAAAGTACTTCATCATCTTCATGTGACATGTGTTACCAGATTTGCCTGTTACTTTGGGGTATGCTCATTTATTCGGGTTACTCTTCTGGGGGGTGGGGGTTCTGTAATTCTATCAATGTACTGCTTGTGTCACTTGTGTTTTCATATGGAGCTCTACTTCTCCCTTCTGCAAGTCCCCTCCCAGTGGAGCTGTCCTGCAGGACCTAGGTTCCCTAGGGTCGGGTTTCTCCAGCCCCAGAACCGGATGAACACCCCCACGCCCCCACGTACATTAACAGAGCAAGTCTGAGCGCCCCGGGTCAATCAGCACTGTCACGCTGACCCCTTATATGCCCCTGGGCTCCATGGACTGGGTCAAGCAGCACGTTCAAGCTGACCCCTTATGCGTCCCAGATTCAGCATGTCCCTGTCCCCACTCTCACATCACAATTGTACTGGCAGTAACCTACTCGATGAGCAAACCCCACAGGATTTTGGGCGCTGCAGGGATCTTTAGCTTAGGTACAAGAAGCGTTGGTGTGGAGTGAATGGGGGAAGCTAAAAACACAAAAGAGTAAAGTTCAGCAAGAGAGAGAGAAGCAACCAGCTTAACCATAAAAGTTATTTATTGAATACTAGTGATAACTACACGAGAGCCTAAACCAACATAACACACCTGATTAAAGGTTAATACCGAAGGTAGAAAGGAAAACAGAGAGAGGGGGGGGGGGATCTCACCCACTCCATGAGGCTTGAACTGGTCGGGGTTCCCAGGTGATGGTGGTAGCGGAGGGTCCTGAATGCTGGAGACAGGCAGAGTCCCCAGCACGATCAGTGAGGAGATGATGGAGTTCCAGTGGAACTGATGCCTAGTTTGGATCTAAGCATCAGGACACTGAGTGGAGGGTGAGGAGGGATTTTGTAGAGAAATTACAGTGGTTCAAGGGAGAACACTGGATTTGTTTATAGGTAAGCTGATGTCTCAAGGGTTTTCTTTAGACTAGACAATAGGAGCTGATCACTCTTGGCTATGGGTGATGTTTTCTTCCAGGGAGCTCACAATGCAACTAGGCTGCTTCAGTATTTGGATATCAATCAAGGATTCATCACTAGAATTGGTCTGATAATTGCTGAGCTCCGTGTGTGCAGACATAGGTTCATTAGCATCTGGAGCAGAGATTCCCATGATGCAGTGCGTCCCTGCTTTTTCTGGTCCCAGAGTGCAGTTCTCTGTTCTCCATTCTGTATGCTAATCCCTGTCCCATCTTTCATGCAGATGAGGCTAGGGGAGTTCTCTGTTCTCCATTCTGTATGCAACTTGAGATGTCTTAATCTTGTCACCCTTGTCAGGAGGGGTCTAGGTGTGTCTCCCAACGCCCTTCACTGCTCTCTGCAAGTTTTTTCCTCTGATGGGTTTTGGTTTAAACAGAGGCGGGGGGGTGTCTCTCATGAGTCAGGCTGGATACTGCACCGTGGTTCCCCAAGAACACAGAGCTGACTGGTATCACATGATATGCTTCTTTCCAAACACAGAACGGTTATATTTAATGAACACTTCTGCCTTTTCTGCATCATTACCAGTTTTACCATCTCTGTCTAGCAAGGGCTTATACTATTGTTCTTTCTTTTATTCATAATATACTCAAAAACTCCTCATTCTTGCCAGCCATGGATTTTTCCCTGGTTTCTTTAGCTTCCCTTATTAATTTTCTACATTTCATAACTTTAAATTTATATAAATTGCTCTGTTTCCTCTTTTTCCCATTTGTTATATGTAGTTTTTTTATTTCTAATTGCTGCCTTCACTTCACCACTGAACCAGGAAGGCCTCCTCAGCAAAGTTGTCCTTTCTCACTTGTAGAATTGTGACATTTTGGCCATCTGATAAACTCTTCTTAAAGAACTCCCAATTTGTTAATTTTTTTCTGTCTACATTTTTCCTTCCAATCAATTTCATTCATAATCTTCCTCAGTTGTGGGGCATCAGCTGTTTGGAAGCATCAGCTCCCCAGTGCAGTTCTGGCACCTTCTTCTTTCCTGTCCCTTGGTGCGTGTCAGTGCGTTAGCCTTGCTGTGGGCAGCCGCGTGCCTTCCCCACCGCAGTGCTGACTGCCCTGGGTGTCTGGCTGCCTTGGCTCACTCAGGGCAGCAGGGGTCTCCCAGAGGGGTCTCGGAATAGTCGGGGGGAAACAAACGGGCATCACATCTCACACGGCTAAACCAGCTCACGGATTTCCCCCGAGTCCCGGGTGAGCCTGCTGGGCACAGGGCTGAGAGCTGGATTCCAGTCTCACCTGCTGCTACTCAGCAAGTCCCTGCCTCTGTCTCCTGTCCCCCGGCTTGGAGCGGTAGGGACAAGACGCTCTGTTAGCATGTGCTCTGCAGAGGGGGACGTTGTTAGCCCGCCCAGGCATGCCCTGTGGTGTAGCGTACCCCTGACAGAGGCGAGGCCCGGTCTCAGTGCTGCCTGGCCCTGTTGTGCTACCGGAGCAGTGTACCAGCCGCCCTGCTGCCAGGGCCCATTACTGAGACCCTTCCTCTGCTCCAGGGGCCCTGTGCAGGGTTGGGGTGCGCAGCGGGGTGAGTGCTGGTCTTGTGGCTGGGGAGAGGAGCTGGGCTGGGGCCTGCCCAGGCTGTGGGGGCCTGAGTCCTGCTGGGGTATTTGGCGCTGGCCCCAGGGAGGGGTGGTGGCTACGGGGGCTTTGCGTGGCACTGCCATGTGGAGGCCAGGCGGCACCTTCCCTGTCTGAGGCTGCCCTCTGCCTGCAGGCATCCGCGTGCTGCGCCAGGACCCTGTCGAGTGTCTCTTCTCCTTCCTCTGCACCTCCAACAACCACCTGGCGCGCATCACGGGCATGATTGAGCGCCTCTGCCAGGCCTTTGGGCGCCGCCTCTGCCAACTGGACATGGAGCCGTACCACGCCTTCCCCTCGCTGCAGGCCCTAGCTGGTGAGTATGTCCCCCCGCCCCCCGCCTGGCAGCCCCACGCCCACCACCTCCTCCCCCCCCCGCCAGCTGGCAGCCCCCCCCCCGCCAGCTGGCAGCCTTGCGCCCGCCCCCTTCTGCCCCTCCCGCCAGCTGGCAGCCCTGCACTCGCCCCCTCCTGCCTCCCCCCCGCACTCACCCCCTCCTGCCTCCTCCCGCACTGGCTGCCCCCCCTGCACTCGCCCCCTCCTGCCCCCCCTGCGCCCGCCCCCTCCTGCCTCCCCCCGGCTGGCAGCCCCGTGCCCACCCCCTTGTACCCGCCTCTGGGCCAGCAGCTCAGCTCCGACCCCCTGGTGTCCATCCCCCCAGCCGGAAGCCCCCTTGTGGCCCACCCCCACCCCCCGGCAGCCCAGCCCCCGCCCCATGGCTGACCTGTTGTTCTGGTGCAGGGGCTGACGCTGAGCGACGGCTCCGGGCTCTGGGCTTTGGCTACCGGGCAAAGTTTGTGAGCCAGAGCGCCCAGGCCGTGCTGAGGCAGTTTGGGGCCGAGGGGTTGCACCAGCTGCGCAGCACCCCGTACCCAGAGGCCAGGAGGCTGCTGTGCGCCCTGCCTGGTGTGGGGGCCAAGGTGAGTGCTGGGGCCCCTAGGGACTCAGCGCAGGCCCCGGCTCCTTTCACCTCAGCCCTCGCACGGCTGCCAGGGAACAGGGCCCCATCCTGCAGCGGGGCCACGGGGGATGTGTATGGCAGGAGCAGCTCAATGTAGTGGGCTGGGGGGAGCTGATGGCTGGGGGAGGGGGCTGGGGGTGGCAGGTGCTGATGGCAGGGGTGGGGAGCAGGTGGGGGGCACTGATGGCTGGGGGAGGGGGGCAGGTGGGGTGGGGAGTAGGTGGGGGGCACTGATGGCTGGGGGAGGGGGCGGGGGGGGCGCTGATGGCAGGGGGCAGATGGGGGTGGGGGGTGCTGGGGGTGGGGCCTGACCCTCTCCCCCCCCACCCCCCCGTCGGGGGCAGGTGGCAGACTGCGTGTGCCTGATGGCACTGGACAAGGCGGAGGCCGTGCCCGTGGACACCCACGTGTGGCAGATCGCCCGGCGGGACTACGGCCTGGAGCCGGGCTCAGGCGCCCGGAGCATGACGAGGCGCGTGCACAGTGAGCTCGGTGAGTGCTGGGGGGGTCGCGCTGGGCCCCCTCCCTGGGGAGCAGCTTAGCAAGGAGCGGGGGCGCAGGGAGGCCGTGTGGCCCCAGGGGCTGCTCCCCCCCTTCACTGGAATTTTCTCTCCTCAGGAGACTTTTTCCGGCGGCTCTGGGGCCCCTACGCAGGCTGGGCGCAGGCGGTGAGTAGTGCGCGGGGCATGTCCCAGAGGGCCCCCCCCCGGCAGACACAGGCCTGGCCTGTGGAGAGGGGCAGCCCACGAGGACAGATTCTCCAACCCCAAGCTCCCCATCTCTCCCTCTCTCGCAGGTTCTCTTCTGTGCCGATTTAAAGACGTTCCGGCAGAGCTCCAGCACAAGCGTCGGGACGAAGGGGGGCCCAGCCCCAACAGCGGCTTCTCCGGCCCGTTGCAGACCCAGCCCTGCCCTGGAAGCAGGGGGGCAGGACTCGGCTTCGCCTGGGGCCACAGGGACTCTGTGCGCAGAAGCAGCTCCAGCCCCTCGTGCCCTGACTGGCAAATGCCACCGTGGGGCCAGCCGGAAGCGGCCCCGTGGGGAAAAGTGCTGCCCCGGCCCCTCCCCACAGGGGGCTGGGCACTGAGCTGTGCTGCTGGGGGAGGGGGAGATAACAGAGCAGGGGGGCCCAGTTACAGCCTCTCTCCAGGGCTGTGCCCGGCTGGGTGTATGGACCGGTCCATAACGCAGACTATTGGCATCCAGAGCAGCTGGAGATGAAACGGGGGGAGGGGAGCTCGGTGCGTGTTTACAGGCCAGGCTGGAGCAGTGATATGGCACCCGCCCAGCCTGGCTCAGCACAGCCACCCAAGGAAGAAGCCGGTGCCAGGCAGAGGCTTCTGAGGCGCAGCTGCTGGCCTCTGACGAGCACAGCGTGGGGGAGAGCCCACACGAGCGGGGCTTGGGCCCTTCCTTTTGGCCGTAACCCTGGTGCAGCACCGGGGGGGCTGCCCAGAGCTGGGGGGTCTGGCACTGGGAGGCGCACACTGCCAGCCTGCCCTGCGGGGTCTGCTGAGGGTTCCCAGGTGCCCTCAGCAGGGGGCATGGATTCCCCCTCCCCCTGGGTCACCCCACTCATGTCACAGGCTGGGGGGCCTGGGGCACTGACCCAGCAGAGCCTTGCCTTGGCCCGGCCACAGCGCGAGTGGATGTGGGGGACACCCCCCCGCCCGCCCCAGAGCTCAGGGCAGCTCCCTCGTCCCCCTGGCCAGGGCCCCAGTGAGCAAAGCCGCCGGGCTGCATTCGCTGCTTTCCTTTAATACAAGCGTCAACGTAGAAACAGCCTTGCGTGGACATTCTGCTTGACCATGCGGGGAGGGGCCGGGGACACGGGTGTGGGGGGCAGGAACGGGGGCTAGAAGTGGGGGCTGCAGCTAGGTGAACCGGCCCCTGGTTGCACAGCAGAGGCCGGCCCCAGCCAGTCACCCTGCAGCTTGACTGCACCAAGCAGTGGAGCTCGGCACGTAGCCTGCTCAGGGCCCTTGCTGGGGGTCTGGCCAGAGCGCAAGCCCCAGCTCCCCTGGTACCTGAGCGGGAGGGAAGGGGGCTGCAGTGGCGTGAGCAAGTACATGCAAGCCCCAGCATGGGGGGATCAATGTGCCTAGCCCAGGCGTGGCCCAGCCCTGGCTCTGCCCCAGGGGAAATGCTGGGTTCCTAGCCTGGACCCTGCAGGGGGGCGGCCGTGCCCCAAGAACCAGCGGCTGTTGCTGTCTCCCCCGGAGGCTCAGTCCCAGGCCAGCTCCCTGCTGTGCCCTGCCAGGGCTGCGTCCAGTCGCCCGGCTTGGCTCATGGCAGCCGCAGCAATGAGACGCCAGCGCCACCCACCCCGCGCAGGTCGTCCCCGAGGCCAGGGCCCCCGTGGGGCAGTGCTGGCGAGGCAGGGCCATGCTGGTGCCATCAGTCCTGGGGGAGGCGGTGAGAGCTGGGGCCCAGCGACCTGTCGCAGCCCCCGGAATCTGACCCTGCCGGGAGAGAAGAGGCCGTCAGATGCAGTTCCTGCCTGGGGGCTCGGCTCAGCCTGGCACAGGGAATACGGGCAGGGGCTGGACAGGGGGATCTAGCCCTAGCCAACGGGCCCACCCAAGTCAGTGTCCCACTGGGAGAGTCCCTGGCCTGGCCTCGTCCTGGAGACTCACCGTTGCTGGCGCCAGCCTCCAGCAGGTCGCAGGGGCTGGTTGGAGTGGTTTGCCCGGGTCCTTCCTGGCTGGTTCCAAGCTGCAGCTTCCTCATGTGTCTCACCACGGCAGTGGCATTGAACGCTTGCTGCACCAGGACAGAGGGGCAGTGTGAACGGGTGCCGCTAACGGGGACAGGCGCCAGCGCCAGCCCCAGGGCAGCAAAGGCACATGAGTAGGGCCCTACTAAATTCATGGCCCTGTGGATAGCTCAGTGGTTTGAGCACTGGCCTGCTAAACCCAGGGTTGTGAGCTCAATCCTTGAGGGGGCCACTTAGGGAATCTGGGGCAAAATCAGTACTTGGTCCTGCTAGTGAAGGCAGGGGGCTGGACTCAATGACCTTTCAGGGTCCCTTCCAGCTCTATGAGATAAGTATATCTAAAAAGCGTGTCACAGACCATGAAAACTGGTCTTGTGTGTGCTTCTACCCCCTACAGTACAGATTTCACAGGGGAGACCAGCGTTTCTCAAACGGGGGGCCTGACCCAAAAGGGAATTGTGGGGGGTGGGTCACAGGGTTATTTTAGGGGGACTGCAGAGCTGAGTGGCCAGAGAGCGGCGGCTGCTGACAGGGTCCAGCCCCCCTCCACGACTCCTCTTTGGGTCAGGACCCCACAATTACAGCACTGCCACAGTTCACATTTAAAAAGCTGAAATCATGAAATTGACAATTTTAAAAATCCTATGACTGAAATTGACCAAAATGGAGGATGAATTTGGTAGGGCCCTAAACATGAGACAGCGAGTGCTGCCACAGCGCCCCCTGCTGGGAGAGCCCAGAGCACCCCCCACAGCCAGCACCCCGCCCCCCCTCCCCACAGCGCCCCCTGCTGGGAAAGCCCAGAGCACCCCCCACAGCCAGCACCCCGCCCCCCTCCCCACAGCGCCCCCTGCTGGGAGAGCCCAGAGCACCCCCCACGGCCAGTGCCCCGCCCCCCTCCCCACAGCGCCCCCTGCTGGGAGAGCCCAGAGCACCCCCCACAGCCAGCACCCCGCCCCCCTCCCCACAGCGCCCCCTGCTGGGAGAGCCCCTCCCCCCTCCCCACAGCACCCCGCCCCCCTCCCCACCGCGCCCCCTGCTGGGAGAGCCCAGAGCACCCCCCATGGCCAGCGCCCCGCCCCCCCTCCCCACAGCGCCCCCTGCTGGGAGAGCCCCTCCCCACAGCGCCCCCTGCTGGGAGAGCCCAGAGCGCCCCCCACCCCCCTCCCCACAGCGCCCCCTGCTGGCAGAGGGCAGGGCTGGCGGGAGCTGCCAGGGTGGGGATGGCGTAGCTGTGGGTCGCTGGGTGAGGCCGGGGGACAAGACACTCACTTTCCACTTGCTCTTGGCGAAGTTCTTTTTGATCTGTTCACTGACAGACTGGTGGATGTTCTTGTCCAGCGCAGTGTCCCCGGCGATCCTGAGACGGGCACAGAGGGGGGGTGGGTGCCCAGGGTGGCAGGATCCCAGCAGCTACCCCCACCCCCTCCACACACACTGCTTAAAGGGCAGGCCCAGGAAGGCTGGGGGCAGAACGACCCAGCAGTGGCCAAGCCCCTGGCTGTGGAGGGACAGTCCCTGTCCCACTCCAGGGACGCCCTAGGGTGGGGTAGCTTGTCAAAGGGGACCCCCCCGGGGGGACAAGGGATGGGACCCTTACCAGGGGTGCTGCAGGGCCTGCTCACATGTGAAGCGCTGGCTGGGATCCTTCTCCATTAAGTGCTGGATGAAATCTTTGGCTAGAACCAGAGAGAATACAGACCCATCATGGCACCCGCCGGCCCCTGCCCACCCTCCCCACATCCCTCCTCTTCTGCAGCCCCCCACTGGCCAGGCTGCCCCCTGCCCACACGCACTGGGCATCCCCGGAGCCCGTGGGGAAGCAGAACCCAAGCCCTGCGCACCTGACTCAGAGATATCGTCCCAGTAGGGTGAGTCGAATTCGTACTCGGCCCGCAAGATCTGCTCAAAGAGCTTTGCATCGTTCTCGTCGTAGAAGGGGGGGTAACCACACAGCCTGTGGGGGGGAGAGAGAGATCACTGCTGGGGGGGGGCAGTGAGAGATGGGGGGGACCCGCACAGTTGGGGGGGTGGGAGAGATCATTGCTGGGGGGGAAATCACAGGAGGGATCCCCCCGCCCAGTCTAGGGGGATTCCCCCCAGATCCCTGCACCACCCACACCGCCCCCCCCCCCCCCAGCCCCGCAGTACCTACAGGATGTAGGCGATGACACCAATGGACCAGCAATCCACAGCCTTGCTGTAGGGCTTCTGGGCCAGCACCTCCGGGGCTGAGGGAGAGGGGGGCAGCTGTGAGCATGTGAGTTAATTACATGACACCCCCCTCAGACAGGGAACCCCACGTGGGGCAGAACCCCCTCCCCAGACAGGGAACCCCACATGGGGCAGAACCCCCCTCCGCCCTGCCCCCCAACAGGAAATCCCAATGCCGGGCAGAACCCCCCCCCCCGACAGGGAACCCCACGTGGGGCAGAACCCCCCTCCGCCCTGCCCCCCAACAGGAAATCCCAATGGAGGGCAGAACCCCCCCCCCGACAGGGAACCCCAACGCAGGGCAGAACCCCCTTCCCCAACAGGGAACCCCACGCAGGGCAGACACCCCCCCCCCGGAAAGCACAGACGGGGCAGGCTCCCTGCCCCCCGCCATCACTCACCCACGTAGCCGGGGGTCCCGCAGGCCGTGGACATGACGCTGCCAGAGCCCTCGATCTTCGACAGGCCGAAGTCACTGATCATGATCTTGGAGTCCAGGTCCGGGCTGTAATAGAGCAGGTTCTCGGGCTGCACCGAGCCAGGGGGTCAGCCAGGGCCCAGCTGGCTCCAGCTCCAGCTCCGCAGCCCAGGCCCCGCCCTGCCCCCCACATCCTTCCCCACACGCGACAGGGCCTGTCCTGTGCGCCCCACACAGCACATTTCCTGCCTGCCCTCACGTCCCGGCCCTGCCATGATCCCAGCTGCCCCCACACCCTGGCCCTGCCCCATGGCCTCACCTCCTGCCCTACCACAATCCCAGCCGCCCCCACCCCCCGGCCCCGCCCCCCCCCCTCGCCCCCCCCCGCCCCCCCCCCACCCCCGCCGCCCCCCCCCCTCCTCCCCCCCTCCCCCCCCCCCCTGGCCCCCCCCCCGGGCCTCCCCTCCTGCCCTCCCACAACCCCAGCCGCCCCCACACCACCGCCCCCCCCCACGGCCTCCCCTCCTGGTCCCGCCAGGACCCCAGCCACCCTCACGCCCCGGTCCTGCCCCATGGCCTCACCTCCTGGTCGTGCCAGGATCCCAGCCACCCCCACGCCCCAGCCCGGCCCCATGGCCTCACCTCCTGCCCCAGCACAATCCCAGCCGCCCCCCCCCCCCGGCCCTGCCCCCTCCCCTCCCCTCCTGCCCTCCCACAACCCCAGCCGCCCCCACACCACCGCCCTGCCCCACGGCCTCACCTCCTGGTCCTCCCAGGATCCCAGCCACCCCCCCGCCCCCGCCCCCCCCCCTGGCCTCCCCCCCCGGCCCTGCCAGGATCCCAGCCACCCTCCCGCCCCCGCCCTCCCCCATGGCCTCACCTCCTGGGCCGGCCAGGGTCCCAGCCACCCTCACCCCCCGGCCCTGCCCCAGGGCCTCACCTCCTGCCCTACCGCAATCCCAGCCGCCCCCACGCCCCGGCCCTGCCCCACGCCCTCCCCTCCTGGCCCTGCCAGGATCCCCGCCACCCTCCCGCCCCCGCCCTCCCCCATGGCCTCACCTCCTGGTCCGGCCCGGTTCCCCACCCCCCCCCCGCCCCCGCCCCCCCCCCTAGCCCCGCCCCCCGGCCCCGCCCGGAACCCAGCCACCCCCCCGCCCCGGCCCTGCCACGATCCCAGCTGCCCCCACACACTGCCCCTGCCCCATGGCCTCACGTCCTGGTCCTGCCTGGATCCCAGCCACCCTCCCGCCCCCGCCCTCCCCCATGGCCTCACCTCCTGCCCTACCGCAATCCCAGCCGCCCCCCAGCCACCGTCCCGACCCAGGGCCACGCCTCCTGCCCTATCGCAATCGCGGCCGCCCCCACACCACCGCCCCCCCCCACGGCCTCCCCTCCTGGTCCCGCCAGGACCCCAGCCACCCTCACGCCCCGGTCCTGCCCCATGGCCTCACCTCCCGCCCTCCCACCATCCCCGCCGCCCCCACCCCCCGGCCCTGCCCCATGGCCTCACCTCCTGGCCCGCCATGGTCCCAGCCGCCCCCCCAGTTCCTGCCCCATTACCTCACCTCCTGCCCTGGTCCCCTGCCACAATCCCAGCCTGCCCCATTTGTTCCCATCCCTACCAGTCTTCTGTCCCCCGTTAGCCCTGCTCCTAGCCCCCCAGTCTCCTCCCCTCCCCATGCCTCCCACCTTGGCAGTCGAGTCAGCCTGCCCAGGCTCCAGCAGGGGAGTCCCCAGGCCAGCAGTGCCGGGCCCGGGTCCAGGCTGCGGGAGTAATATGGCAGGGGCCGGCACCAGGCCCTCGGGCGCTCTGGGGTCAGGGAAGAGGCACAGGGAGGGCGTCGGAGGGGCTGGAGCACGCTCAGTGCAAATGGGAGCTTTGGAGAATTTCGCACTCGCCGTCTCGCTGAGCCCGCGAGACCAGAACTCTTCTGCGGCTCAGAACACAGCACACGGGCCGGGCTCCCGAGACGGGCAGAGCCCCCTTGGCCCCAGAGCACGAGGCTGCGTAACTTCCCGTCCCAGCGCCCAGGCTGCGTGAGGCATCTGCTCCCCTCACCTCGAGGCATCTGCTCCCCTCAGCTCGTTCGCGGGAGCGGCTGGGCAGTTCTGCTGGAGGCAGCCCTGCGACCTGGGAAGGGGCCTGGGATAGGTGCAGCCTGGCAAAGTTACACGCCACGGAAATCAGGAGCGCTGGGCACCCTTCCCGACCAGCGCAGCTCCCTGCGCCGCCTGGAGCCCAAACCAGCCTCGTAGCTCTGAGCTCGGCCCGCCCCCCGGGAGACAAATCGGCTGCTGCTTGCCCATGGCTGGCACCTCTGGCGTCTGCAGAGAACCCAACGCCCTGTAGGGCACCCCGGGACAAACGCAAGCCAGGGTATTTCAGAAAGTCCAGAATGACGAGACGGGCCTGGGATCGCTGCGAAGGCAGCTCCACACGCCCTTGTGCTGTCTGGAAACCACTACAGGCAACGGCCATAAAACTCTTCCGCAGCGGCCCCTGGCCTGTTCCACTGGGCAGCCAGGACACAGCGCCTGCTAACAGATCCCTCGTCCCAGGGGCTCCCGGCCCGCCAGCCGGCTCCCCTCCCCTCCCCAGCTCTTTGGGCCACCCTCAACCACAGCAGCAAACACCCCTCCGCACCCGCGCTGCTGAGCGAGCGTGGGGCCAACAACCCAGCCAGCAGGGCCAGGGCACTCGCAGAGCCCTCCCTGCAGGACACCGCAGCCGCCCCCAGGGACCGCGCAGCGGCACGGCACATGAGGCTCTGTCGGAAAGAGCCTCACTCAGCCCGCACAGAGACTGGGGAGACTCCTCTGTGCCCGCCCCGGGGGGGGGGAGGCAGAGCCAGTGCCGGGTCTGGAAGGCACATCAGATCAGAGCCCTCAGGCAGCCTGCCCCAGCACAGGCTCCAGGGGACAGGCCTTTGGTGACGCCTTGGCAGACCTGGTGCAGGCACTTGCCAGCGATGCCTTGGTGTTGCGTTTAGCAGTGCCGTGCAGGCAGGGCCCCTCCCCAGATGCTGGCTCACCTTCAGGTCCCGGTGCACAATGCCCATGTCGTGCAGGTACTGCACGGCGTCCAGGATCTGCCGGATCAGTTGGCTGGCGTCCCGCTCCGTGTAGAACCCCTTCTCCACAATCCGATCAAAGAGCTCCCCGCCTGAGACGCTGCAGGTGGCGCGGAGAGCTCCAGGTTAGCCCCCGCCCCGGCCGTGGGACGTCCGTGTCAGGGACTAGCCCCCGCCCCGGCCGTGGGACGTCCGTGTCAGGGACTAGCCCCCGCCCCGGCCGTGGGACGTGCGTGTGTCAGGGACTAGCTCCCACCCCGGCCGTGGGACGTGCGCGTGTCAGGGACTAGCCCCCGCCCCGGCCGTGGGACGTCCGTGTCAGGGACTAGCCCCCGCCCCGGCCGTGGGACGTCCGTGTCAGGGACTAGCCCCCGCCCCGGCCGTGGGACGTGCGTGTGTCAGGGATTAGCTCCCGCCTCAGCCATGGGACGTGCGTGTGTCAGGGATTAGCCCCCGACCCGGACGTGGGACGTGCGTGTGTCAGGGATTAGCCCCCGCCCCGGCTGCCTCCGGCACCAACACAAGCGCATCCCCTCCCCCCCTCTGCTAGCCAGGGGGCCCCCTTCCCCCACTCACAGCTGCATGATGAGGTAGAGGTGACCCCCACTCTCGTAAATGTCATCCAAAGCCACAATGTTGGGGTGCTTGATCCTGAAAGAAAGATGGGGGGGCGGCTTATGAGACAGGGGGGCTGGAGACAGGGATGCTGTAGATAGGGGGGCTGCAGGGGATACAGGTGGGTTGGTGATGGGGTGCTGATGACCGGGGGGCTGCGGGTGAGACGGGGGGCTGGAGATGGGTAGACTGGAGACAGGGGCGCGTGGAGGAGATGGGGGGGCCATGGGGGAGCTGGAAATGGGGCCACAGTGGAGATGGGGGGGCTGGAGATGGGTAGGCTGGAGACAGGGGGGCTGCGGGGGAGACAGGGGGGCTGCTGATGGGGGTGCTGGAGACAGGGGGGCCGCAGGCGAGAGGGGGGCTGCAGGTGAAGCGATGAAGGAGCCGGCCCTCGCAGACACCAGGCCCTGCCCTGCGGTGCTGTTCGCTCCTCCATGGACAGAGGCTTCAGCTGTCACAGCACAGGCCAGGCCAGGCCGACAGCCCAGGCCAGGCCAGGCCGACAGCGCAGCCTGGCCCCGGGTCCTGCAGCCCAGCCAGGCGGTGGGCAGGAGTCCCTAGTGCTGGGGGCGCTGCATCCTGGGGCACAGAGCAGCCAGGGGGTCATTCCTGGACACCACAGGTCTCCTCCCATGGACCAGAGATGGGGCGTAGGGGTCACCTTTGCTCTCTGCTGGGTCTCGCTCTGCACCCCACCACCCGGAGGCAGCTGCCTGCCCCGCAGGAATGCCCTGGGGCAGAAGGCTCCCCAGCCTGGCCCCTGGTGCCCGGGCGCGGGAGCAGGAGGGCACATGGCCAGGACTGTCCTGCCCCAGCTCCTGCAGCCCAGAGGAGCCATGGGCAGCCGTGCCCAAGCTAACGCAGCTCTGCAGGCTGCCCTGCCAACCTGGGGGCGGCCCAGCCCACGCAGCCCCACGCTAACCTGCTGCCAGGAGGTCGCCCCGCTGCACTCCCCAGCCCAGCAGCGGGCGGGATTAGGGGTGTGGCAGCTGGGCCTTGGCCAGGCGGGCAGCTCGCCCGGGAGTCCCGGGACACGGCTGGGTCAGGCGTGGCAGGGACATCACGAGGCTCCAGCCTGGGGTTATTTTTAGAAAGACTCTGATAAGGGGCCCAGATGTCTGGCTGTGGCTGGCCCGGAGGGGAGCAGCAGAGCTCTGTGAGTGACCCGCCAGAGGAGACTCTCTGGCCCCTCGTGGCACAAGCAGCTGGGCAGGAGGCAGGGCTGGTGCAGACCCGGAGCTGCCCGGCTGCGGGAGGGCCAGGAGGGATGCTCACTCTGACGAAGGTGCACACTCGAAGGACGGGGCCGGGAGTGAGCCAGGCCAGCCCTGTGCCCATGGGCACACGCAGAGCCCCGCCGTCACGCTGCCCATAGCGGCAGCACCTACTTGTGCAGGACGGCGATCTCGTTCTCCAGGCTGGTCTCCTTCCCCTCCAGGGCCTTCTTGGCAATGCACTTAATGGCCACCAGCTTCCGGCTCGTCTTCTCCTCGGCCAGCACCACCTCGGAGAAGGCTCCCCTGGGGAGAGAGGGGGGTGAGCTGGGGCCAGCCCCCCAGGGGGAGGCTGAGCCGCCAGAGGGCGCTCTGGGGGGGGAGCCGGGAGCAGCCTGGGCGTGAGAAGCACAGCTGGCTGCTGTTGGCATGGTAACAGCCGGAAACCCCAGCTATTTCTAGACGAGAATGAGGCCTGGGGGGAGGGGGAGGCAGAGACGTGCTGCCCGAGTGCTGGGGTGCCGGGGGGTCACACTCAGGCCTGGACTGGGCTTCCCCCTCCCTCTGCGGCAGGGTCGGGACACGGGGCTGTTGCCGAGGGCCCATCTGGCAGCAGAACCAGCCCTGGGCCCTGGCCAGCGGCTCCCCTGAAAACAGCAGGGGTGGGAGCCCCAAGAGCCCGGCCCTGCGCCCGGCCCTCGGAGATGCCAAGCTCTGAGCCTCCTCCCCTGCTGCTGTGCCAGAGGCGGGGACAGCCCAGGCCTGGGCCGGCCAGCGCGGGAAGGGGCCGACTGGCTAGCAGGATGCAAGCGAGTCACAGGGGGCCAGGCAGCACTGCGTCCTTGCCCCCCACTCTGCCCCAGGGGCCGCCTAGCGCATCCCCCTGCAGGCTGCCTGCAAGGAGCCAGCCCTGACCCCCCACCCAGATCATTCATCCCCTTCCACTCTCACTGATAAAGCCCCACCGCTCTCCCCAGGCAGGCCACACCCAGTGCTAGCGCCCTGAGCCAGCCCCGGGCCAAGAGTACCTGGATAACCAGTCCCCACATTTCCCCCCCAGAGCCAGCTGCACCTTGGCACCAGGCGAGAGGTTCCTGTATACACAGCACCCACGTCCCCCCCCAGAGCCAGCTGCACCTTGGCACCAGGCGAGGGGGTCCCTGTATACACAGCCCCCATGCACACACACCCCAGAGCCAGCCACACCTCGGCACCAGGCGAGGGGGTCCCTGTATACACAGCACCCACGTTCCCCCACCCCGAGCCAGCTGCACCTTAGCACCAGGCGAGGGGGTCCCTGTATACACAGCACCCACGTTCCCCCCCAGAGCCAGCTGCACCTTGGCACCAGGCGAGGGGGTCCCTGTATACACAGCACCCACGTCCCCCCCCAGAGCCAGCTGCACCTTAGCACCAGGCGAGGGGGTCCCTGTATACACAGCCCCCACACCCCAGAGCCAGCCACACCTCGGCACCCGGTGTCGGGAGACTCATCCCACTCAAGATGGCCCCTTTGGGTGGAGCTCTTGCGCCTGCCCCCCATCACGGGCCCAGCAGCGAGCTCTCGTGCCAGGTTCAGAAGCAGCAGTAGCAGGTGCCTGGGCCCGAGACAGGAGTCAGCCGAGCTGATGCCACAGGGCTTGGCTGGGCGGCTGTTTGCAGAAGAACATCCTGATCCAGCCCAGGAGTCAGGCACGAGATAAGGGCAGATTGGAGCCGCCCATGGCAGCTGGGAAAGGCCCGGACGAGGAGCGCATGGAAACCAGCTGCAGTGGGCTCACCCCACCCCAGGCCCCACTGGGCCCTGCAGAGGCTCCCAGCCCTGCTCCTCCTAGCCAGGAACGGGACGCGCCGGGGCACAAAGCCAGGCAGCTGGGCCAACGGGGGAGGAGGGCTGGCAGGAGGAGACGGCACCCAGAGGCCCAGGTGATGGGCTGGTGCCCAGGACGGCGCAGGGCTGGTGCTCTCCCAGAGCTGCTCCGGTGCTCAGATGGGGGGATTTCGCAGGAATTCCAGGCTCTGCCCCGCCAGGTCTGGCGCTCACGCACAGTCCATCTGGAGCTTAGGGTGACTTGGAAAGGGGCTGGTACCCAGCAGCCCTGCTGGAGCACTGCTGAGCGGGCTGGCCCTCGTGCCCCAGCGTAGCCTGCCTGCCGCTGACCCATGGCCAGCTAGCTTTTGGCTTGCTCGCTTGGGCTGTAAACAGGAAAAGGCAGAGACCGCCAGGGCCCAGGTTTCCGGAGAGGACAGGAAGTGAAACGCGGTTTATGTAATACTGTGGCGTTTGTAACCCCGGTCCCCTAGGATCCCTGCACTGCCCCATCTTTCAAACCCCAGCCCCTAGGATCCCTGCACTGCCCCACCCCAGCCCGGGGGAGAAGTCAGTGTGTACGTTGATCCAGCTCCTGGCTCCCCAGAGGCCTGCAAACCAGCCCTGTGCGAGGGGAGTTGGGGATTATACAGAGGGGACCCGAAGGGCCTTGGAAGAGCAGACCCAGCTCATGCTGGATGGGGTAGAGCCTGGGGAGCCAGCAGCTCCCCCCCATCCCCCCAGGGCACCCCTCCCGCCCCCCGCAGTAGCCCAGGGCCGAGCCAGACGTGTGGGGCAGGGGGAGCCAGCAGCTCCCCCCCCCCCCCCCCAGGGCACCCCTCCCGCCCCCCGCAGTAGCCCAGGGCCGAGCCAGACGTGTGGGGCAGGGGGAGCCAGCAGCTCCCCCCCCCCCCCCCCAGGGCACCCCTCCCGCCCCCCGCAGTAGCTCAGGGCCGAGCCAGACGTGTGGGGCAGGGGGAGCCGGGGAGCCAGCAGCTCACCCAGCGCAGGGAGCAGGTGCCATGGCAACTAGGGCCCAAGGCCCAGTGCACTCAGCAGCGGCCTGGTGGGGAGCTTCCTGCCCAGCTAAAGGCGGGGGGGGGGGCACAGGCAGGAGGGAGGAGGGCTGGGGGGGGAGCAGGCTTTCGGGGGGTCGCTGTGACTCCTGCTCTGTCGGGGAGGGGCACTGCCATGGGTAGGGGTGGGGGGGTGGAGCGGAGACTCTGGGGCAGCACAGCAGACAGGGTTTTGGTGGGAGCCCCCCTTGCCCAGCAGCCACGTGGCCGGCTCTGTGCCCAGCCCCCAGGGAGCAGACCTACGCCTGGCAGCCAGGAGGGCCAAGCCCTGCAGACCGAGCGTGGGCTCTGAGGGGGCACGCCGGCCGGGGCTGGTGGGGAGAGCTGCCCGGGGACGTGCGCCAGGGAGCTGGCTCTGGCCAGCGGGGGAGTAGGACCTACATGCAACTGACTGCACCCCCGGCCACCTGTGCCCATGTGTCTCTCAGAGCCCCCCCCACCAGGAGTGGCAGTCATTTGAGTGGGGGAGACGGCACCACCCACACCCTACGCAATGCCCAGCTGGCAGCAAGCAAGGGGGGGGGGGTTCTGGGAGCGCCTCATTCTGCTGGCAGCCATAGCCGTTGTGGACCGTCTGTGGGACCCTGACGGCAGGATATTACGGGACACTCCTTTCACTGTGTTCCGGGTACAGAAGTTGTGGGGCTGAACCCAGAGGACTCAGATGCAAACCGCTACGGCCGGCCCCAGTAGCCCGCGGACGGGCTTGCTGGCTTTCCTCAGCGGGACGCTCCATCGGTGCTGAGTGCCACTGGGCAGAACTCGGCCTGGGTGGAGGCAGCCAGGGCACAGCCCTGCGAGGTGACGGCACCAGACCCACAGTCCCAGCGTCAGGACAGGAAGGCCAAACCAAGAGCGAAGCAGCTGCCTAGGGAAAGCCTGCCCAGCCTAGAATGGCAGGCTGGCGAGGGGGCCGGGCAGCTGGGGAGGAGCCGGGGAGGAGCCTGGGGGTGGTGGGGAGCTGTGGGGCTAACAGCCTGCCTGCAGGGCTCACATTGTTCATGGCTGCTGCAGGCAGTCACAAGTCCTGGGGCCCATGAACTCGGCCCCCTGATCAGCCGGGAGATGTGTGCACAGACCAACACTGCCCACCAGTGTGATCACTGGGCCTGTCTTAGTTGGAGGTAACCCAATGGGGGGGGGGGCTTCCCTGGGGTACTGGGGGCCCTGCTCCATTTGTCGTGGGGGAGGCTTTGGGGGATCTGTGTAGAGCTTATGAAGGCTGATTCCATGAACTCTCTGAAGAACTCCGACCCGGGGTCTGGCCTCCGGCACTTGCTGACAGGGACCCTGGGGCGTCTCCAGGAGCGGCTCCAGGACAAAGCTGCTGGGAACATGCAATGGCTCAGTCCTGGCCATGCAAGGGATCTGCTAAAAGGCCTGGCCAGGCTGAAGGAGACCAGCTCTCCCAGGCTGCCGGCAGGGAGCGGGGCCAGGGAAAGGAAGGCTGGCTGAGCGTTGGGGCCCAGGAGACCGAGGGCTGCAGGGGCAGGGAGTGTGGGCACCAGGAGGCGGTGCTGGAGGAAAGGCGGGCTGAGGGCCCTGCCTGGCAGGACGGCGCGACCGGAGGGCTCTCAGAGCAGAGGGGTTTCCACGCAGGCTTTGCATGGATCTCCCCAGGAATAAAGCGGGTGTGCGAGAGAGTCCACGAAGGGTTACATGGAACGGACGTGCCCACAGGGTCGGGGCGTTGAGGGGGGTCAGGCCTGGTCTTGGGGCCTAGGGAGCTGGGCTCCGGGCCCCCGCTCCTGAGCAGGGGCACAGCCCGAGTCAGGCCAGTGCCCAGACGCAGCAGCCCGGTACGCGTGGACCAGGCACTTGCCCTAATCCTGCCCGTAATTCACACATTAATCCAGCGTAAGAGCTTTAGCCGGCCTCAGCGCTCCTGCAGCACCAACCTGCTGACCCCATAGGCCATGCCAAGCCAGGGAGCCTGGCCTGCCCGCAGCAGAGAGCCGACTGCCCCCGCTTAGTGCCTGAGGCGGGCCCAGGGAGGGCAGAGCCTGGCAGCGCCACTCCGGGTGGGCTCCAGGAGGGCACAAGGCTGGTACCACACAGGAGGGGATCTGCAGCCTCCTGCAGCTGGATGCCAGGCCAGCCCCAGCCCAGCCACACCCCACCAGCTCTGTCAATATTGACCCAACCATTCCCGCATCAGTGCCAAGCCTCGGGCTGATATTTGAGGCAGCAGGTTTCCATCCCGTCCCAGCCTGTGCCGCCCCCCCGCAGCAACAGCCCCGGGGTGTGTGCGCACACAGGGGAGGGGCACAGGGCCACCACCTGGGGAGAAAACAGCAACGGCTCCAGAGCTCCCACAGGGACATCCCTGCTCCCCACAGTGCCCCACTGGGACAGGCCACAGGAGCTCCCCCACAGCCAGTGCTCTGCCCCGCCCCCACAGCACCCCCTGCTGGGAGCTCCCCCCACAACCAGCGCCCTGCCCCGCCCCCACAGCGCCCCCTGCTGGGAGCTCCCCGCAGCCAGCGCCCCCCCCCCGGAGCCCCCCCCCCCCCGGGGGCGCCGGGGGGGTGGCCAGAGCGGCCTCCGCGGGCGGGGGGGGGGGCCCGCCGGGGGGGGCGGGCGGGGGGGCGCCCCCGCCGCCCCTGCTCCCCGCCGCGCCCCCAGCGCGCCCCGCTCTGGGAGCCCCCCACCGCCCGCGCCCCCCCGCGCCCCCTCCTGGGGGCTCCCCCCCCAACCATTCCCCCGCCCCCCCCGCGCCCCCCGCGGGGGGCGGGGCGCGGCCCGGGGGGGCGCGCCCGGGGGGGGGCGGGGGGGCGCTGGCTGTGGGGGGGCCCCCCCGGGGGGGCCGGCGCGCCCGCCGCGCCGCCCCGCGCCCCCCCCACCGCCCCCTGCCGGGAGCCCCCCCCCACCCACTCCCCCCCCCCCCCCCAACGGAGCAGGGCCCCCCGCACCCCCCCGCAGCCCCCCCTGCCGGGCGCTCCCCCCTCCTCCGCCGGGGGCTCCCCCACAGCCAGTGCCCTTCCCCGCCCCCACAGCACCCCCGGCTGGGCCCCCCCCCACAGGCACCGCCCCGCCCCCACCGCCCCCCCCGGCGGGGCCCCCCCCCCCCGCAGGGCCGGGCCCCCAAACACGCCCCCCCCCCGCCGCCCCCCCCCCCCGGGGGGACTGGCCGTACAAACTCTCCCCCCCGCCCCCACAGCGACCCCTGCTGGGAGCTCTCCCCCGCCAAGCGCCCCCCCCGCCCCGCCCGGGACGCGCCCCCGGCGCGCCGCCCCCGCCAGTGCCCTGCCCCACCCCCACAGCACCCCCTCCAGGGCGCCCCCCCCACCCCCCGCGCCCCGCCCCCCCACCGCCAGTGCTCTGCCCCGCCCCCCCAACCGCCCCCCGCCCCCCCCGCCGGGAGGCCCCCCCCAGCCCCCCCGGCTGGGAGCCCCCCCGCAGCCACGGCCCTGCCCCGCCCCCACAGCGCCCCCTGCCGGAAGGACTGGGGTTACAAACTCTCCCCATGGCAGACAGGCTGCCAGGCCGGGATGGGCAGGGCGACATGGGATGCAGAGAGACGGGTCCGAGCACAGTGCCAGGCAGCGGCACAGCTGGTGCCCTGGGAGGGGCGGCTGGTCTGACTCACGTGCCCAGGGTCTCCCGGAACTCGTAGATCTCCCGGATGTCCTGGGCTCTCTTCTTCCAGCTCGGCCCATCCTCACCCAGAGGCATCATCCTTCCCGGCTGGGCTGTCAGCCGCCTTCCCTGCGGTGCAGCGGGCAGCGCCCCAGCAGGCCTGCGCAGAGCAGCAGCGTGATGGCACCACGCTCAGGGCCTGTGTGGGGCAGCATGAGGAGGTGGCATCAGAGCCGAAGAGCTTGGAGCCTGTGCCTGCCTGGACAGGAGCTCGAGCTGAACCAGCAGAGCTGAGGGGTCAACGACTGGATCAGCCGGGGCGGGAGGGCAGGGCCGGGCCCATGGGCCGAGCCGGGGAAGGGGCGGGAGGGCAGGGCCGGGCCGGGCCCATGGGCCGAGCCGGGGAAGGGGCGGGAGGGCAGGGCCGGGCCGGGCCCATGGGCCGAGCCGGGGAAGGGGCGGGAGGGCAGGGCCCACGAGCTCAGCCCCTTGGGAACCCCCAGGAGTCCTGGTGGTGCAGGACCCCCGGTGTGGTGTGTGCCCAGCCCCAGGCCCATTGCCCCTCTCACTGGTGGGCGGGGCGAGGGGGGTAGGAGACTGCAGCAGCAGAGATCAGGGCCATGGCCAGCCAGGGCACGGGGCTCTTCACCCTACCACCTCCCTGGGTCGCCAGGGCTCTGCCCCCAGCCTCTTCCGCCCTGTCCTCAGCCCCACCGGCCCTGCCCCCAGCCACTCCGGCTCTGCCCCC
>QXTE01000358.1:258727-272187 GCA_003942145.1 Platysternon megacephalum | reverse complement strand
CTGCCCCCGGCCACTCCGGCCCTGCCCCCGGCCACTCCGGCCCTGCCCCCGGCCCCACCGGCCCTGCCCCCGGCCCCTACCGCCGCAAACGCTCTCGGGAGCGCCCCAGAGCAAAGGTGCAGATCATAAGAACATGAGAACGGCCCCACTGGGTCAGACCAAAGGTCCATCCAGCCCAGTGTCCTGTCTGCTGACAGCGGCCAATGCCAGGTGCCCCAGAGGGAGTGAGCAGAACAGGGAATCGTCCAGTGATCCATCCCCTGTCGCTCGTTCCCAGCTTCCCCCCCGCAGCAGCCTGGCCAACCAGGCCCTCCCGCCCCTTCCCACGCCCTGGGGCCCAGTCCAGCCTCTTCCCTGGGGCTCCAGCCAGGAGCCATCCCTGCCCCTTAGCTCACACCCCACAGAACCTGCCAGACGCCCACGCCTGCCAATGGGGCCCCCGGCCACCTGGCTCCTGCCGGGCCAGGCCCTGCGTCGCACAACACGCCCGGCCAGCAGGGAGCTGCAGAGGGGCACAGTCAGGGCACACGCAGAGCTGAGCACCCACCCAGACAGGGGGAGTGGGGCATGCGCACAGACCCCCCATGGGTGTGCATGCACACACATACACAGATCACGTGCACAAACACAGAGCTCTCCAGCCACACATGCACACACACACACACACACACAGATATACACACACACATCCCTGCACACGCACACATGGATCCGGGCACACAGACCGTTGCACACACAGGCATGTGAGCACACGCATACACACACTGTGCGCACTGTGCACATACATGTACACACACACGCACCCCACACACACACTGTGCACACGCACACACACCCCGTGCACACGCAGACCCCACGCACACACACCCCGTGCACACGCAGACCCCACGCACACACTCACTGTGCACACACGCGCGGCCCCGCCCGACCCTTACCGCGCGCCCGCCTCTCCCTCGAGCCGAGCCCGAGAGCGGCCGCAGCTCCCACCCGGCCGGCACCGCCAGCCCCAGTGACGTCACAGCGGGGCGGGGCTCGCTCCGGGGAGGCCAATCCGAGGCCGGGATCTGCCTGGCGACGGGAGTAAACTAAAATTAGCTGGGGGGAGGGGCAGGGCGGCTCCATTCACAGGCGGGGGGGGGGCCGATCCCGCCCCCTCCCCCCGCCGGACCCACTGAGCCCTGGGACCGGGGGGTGCAGCAGCCCCAGGAACCCCCAGTTCCAGCCCCTAGGGACCCCCCTTCTCCAGACCCCGCTCCGCGGGACCCCCCCCTTCTCCAGACCCCCCCACGCGAGATCCCCCCTTCTCCAGAGCCACCACGTGGGGCCTCCAGACCCCCCCCCCAGGCAGTACCCCCCCTTCTCAAGAGCCGCCCCGCTGGTCCCCGCCCCGCTCCACAGGACCCCCAACCTTCTCCAGACCCACCCCACGCAGGACCCCCCTCTCCAGAGCCACGCTGCGGGATCCCCCCACACCCCTGCCCCATGAGAGCCCCCCCTTCTGCAGAGCTGCCACATGGGTCCCCCCCACCCCCTGCTCCAGGCCACCCTGTGGGGTCACCACACCCCTCTACTACCCCCTGGGACCCCCTCACCCTGTGAGGTACCCCCACTCTTCCACCAACCCATTCCACTGCTCCAGCTCTCTCCAGGCCCCTTCTTCATGCCTGCCCCACGGGTCCTCTGCTCGCCCCTTTGCACTTCACAGCCCCCAGCTCCCTCCCGGGCGCACTCAGCACCGGACCAGTCAGCTGGGCCCAGGCCCATCTCCAAAGGGAGCCTACGACTGGAGTAACTTGCCCTGAGGGGCTCCCCTTAGCTCCTTGGCCTGCATGGGCCCTTCTCTCTAGCACTCCCAGATGCTCCCATCCTGGCCCCAATTACAGCCTGCGGAACTCACCGCCACTGGACAGCAGAGGGTTGACTAAAAGGTCTTTCCTCCCTGTTTTAAACGTGCTACCTTTCAATGTCCGGAAACGCCCCCCGGTTCTCCTGCCAGGACAGAGGGAGAACAGCAGTGCCCACTCTGCCTTTTCTAGCCCATTCGTTGTCCAGGCCACCTTTATCAGCTCCCCTCTTGTCTCTTCTCTAATGGAGACAGGCCCAAGCTTTTCAGTCTCTCTGCCCAGGGGCTTTCCAGCCCCAGATCATTCTCGCTGCCTCTGCCCGAGCCCCTGGATTCCTGCTACGTCCTGGCTGAGATGGGGGGACTAGCACTGAGCACAGCATCCCAGAGGCAGCTTTTTCATCCTTGTGCATCCCAACTTTTTATTTGCTTGTTCCTGCTGCTGCACATGGAGCAGAGCTTCCATTGACCCGGCCCTAGAACCCCCAGGCCTTTTTCCTGGGTCATTACAGTTCATGTAGAGCCCTGTACAGCGAGTGAGCAGGTTGCCTTATTCCTTCCAATGTCCATTTGTCTGTCAGCCCTGAACGGCATCTGCCAGTGGGGCGCCTGGTCTCCTCGCTGGGTCAGACCCCCGCAGGCTCCTCTGTCTTCACCATCTTCATTTAAATAACTTGGTGTCATCTGCAACAGTGGCCACATTTCCCGCTCACTAATAAATACACTAAACACCCAGCCTCGGACCCAACCATGGGCCAGGAACTTTCCAACTCTACAATTGTTCTCTCGGGAAGAGGGTGTGGGAAGCGAGGCAGGAGTAGAAAAGTCCGTGAGCCACACAGGCATCTCCATGTAGCCACAGCTGGATGGTGCTCATGGCCTCAGGCCTTCCCCACCTTTGCCCTGCTGGATATCCTAGGCCGGGGTTTCTGGCTCCGGCCCTGTCGAAGTCCCGCTCCATGATTGAGCTGCCCCCAGAATTCCAGCAGCCTAGTACCCCCCCCCCCAAGTGCTTTACACTTCAACTAGTCAGTACAGTCCCAGCACTTCCGCTGGCACACTTCCCGCCCTAGCCAGAATGACATGGAAACCTTCCTGCGCTAGCATCAGCCGGGGGGTTTGCTCCGGTTTCAGCCCACTAACAACAGGGGCCTCCCAGAGCTGCTGGCATCATGGCTGGAGCAGGCCTCACCCGCTCCCATGCCCTGATACGACCATTCAAGCTTTCAGAGAAAGTGGTGCAAGGGCCCTCTGGCCACCCCCCAGACCAGTGGGCCCAAGGACCAGCCCCAGCCTGCCCCACAGCCTCCCAGCGAACAGGGAGGTGAGTGAAGAAACCGCTGGAGAGAAAACAAAGGTTTCTCTGCCTGGAACCAGATGGGTTCCATCCTTGTGCACCCTCGGCTGGGGGAGGCCAGGGGCAGACAGCTGCATTCGGGAAGCGCAGCAGGTGGCTGGTGCTGGGCTGGGGTTAGCACCAGCAGGGCTGGCAGGACTCCAACCCCCCTCCCCCCCCAGGCAAGTAGCAGCTTCCCCACCCACCCTGTGGGCTGCAGTAGGTTTGGAGGGGCTCTGCTCTCCTGCCCCCCATTCCCTGGCAGGGCCTGTGCAGAGAGCACCCACCCACTCTCCCCCAGGCAGTGGTGCTGGGCACTGACATGAGACGGGTGCACAGCCACCCCTCCCCCAGCAGCTAAAACGCTGTCATTCACAGGTAGAGCCCTGCCTAGGGGTCAGGCTCAGCACCACTAGGCCCTGCCGCAGCAGGCGGCACCCCCAGCCTGGCCCAGCCTCGGTGCTGAGACCCCCCCGAGCCTCAAATCTCAGTAGGAAGCAGGCCGCTCCCCCAGGACCCTCAATCGCTCTGGGTTCTGCCCAGTGGCACAGCCCTAGCCATGGTGTCCCTGCCCTCCCAGGAGACGGCTCCTACAGCCGGAAGGAGCTCCACAAGCCAGGGCTAAGGTGCTCTCCCAGCCAGGCACGGCCTGTGCCTCTCCCCGAGAGGCGAGCCTCACACAGGGCACCTCTGCAGCTGAGTGCAGGACTGCAGGGGGTGCGCAGGCCCCAGAGGCCCCCAGGTGGAGTGGGGCCCTCCTTGCTACAGGGCAGGTGGCCTGGCTGAGCCTGCCCCGGAGTGGGGCCTGCTGCCCACCCCCACCCAGGCTTCAGCCAGGGGCTAGTCACTGGCTGGGCAGAGGCAGAGATCCAGCCCCTGCCCCTCCATTTGCTACCACCTTCCTGCCCACCCAGCACCACCAGATCTGCCCTGGCGTGACCTGTACAGCAGGGGCATGCTCTGGCCCCCCTGCTGCACTGGCCTGCGGCAAAGTGAGGGGCTGCCCTTCGGGCCTCACCTTCCCCTGCACTTCGGCAGCTCCCTCCTGGGGCTGGACAGCCTCCGGCCATGGAGCCTTCTAGCCCCACTCCCCCAGAGGCCAGCCCCCCGCCCAGGGGGAGAGGGGACAGGGGCATAGCTACAGCCCCCTGCTTTGGCAGCTCTCTCCGCACCTGGGGACTGAGCTGGAAGTGGACCAGAGATGCACTGTCCAGCTGGTCTGTGTCCCCCCACCCCCAGGGCTACACACCCACCCCCTGGAGGCACCCCAGGCAGTGAGACTGGGGGCTGCAGCTGCTCCAGCCCCCCGCAGCTTTCCAAGAATAACAGCAGGGCCCAGCTGGCTGCAGGAGCGGCTGTTCCCAGGGTCACAGCACCCTCTGCTGCTCCCAACTGGGCACTGCAGGGGGCACCCAACCATGGGCAGCGCCTCCCTGCTTGGCTTCAGGCTGTTCCCCAGCGCAGGGGAGCTCGGCCCTTTGCAGGCTGGGGCTACGCTAGCAGGGCTGGTCAGCCCCTGCCCTTGCCCATGTGACCAGGAGGGAGGCAGCAGGAACTGCCCTCCAGGGACCAGTGATCCTTCCAGACAGGCAGCTGTGCTTGTGCGGTCCTGGGGCTGATGGGTGGGGCTCTTTCCTGCAGCCAGACAAGGGCTCTGGTTCAACGGCCAGAAAGCAAAGGGTGCTGCCTACAGGCAGACGGGTAAGGGAGTCCTCTCCTGCCCTTGGCTGCAGCGGGGGTCTGAAGAACAGGCCTAGGAGAAGGGGCCCTGGGCGCTGTCCCAGCCCTGCAGATCACCTGCTCCCACCAGCAGCTGGGAAGGGAGAGTGCTCCTTGCACAGCATAGTAGGGAAGGGAGATGCAGAGAAGCTGAGCACCCCAGGGAGAAGGGGGGAGTACGGAGAGCTGCTCAGGGAGGTGCTACCAGGTGCAGAGCCGCAGGCGGAAATACGCAGGGGGGCTCTGCCTCCCCAGGGCCTGGCAAACCCCTCCAGCCTGGCCCCAGGCAGAGCTGAGCCTGTGCCCAGCCCCACTGAGACAGGGACGGGGAAGTCACTGCTAAGGCCAAGGGTTGGAGCCTCCCTGTCCCCAGCGAGGAGCTGTCAGTGCAGGCAGAGGGAGCCCAGCTGGGCAGCCAGTCCGGAGAGACAGGGCAGGGTGTGGCACTTCCCCATTAGCCATCCAGGAGCTTGAGGATGCTCTCACGCTCCTTCAGGGTCTTCCAGGCCTGGTCCTTCTCCTTCTTGGTGGGCGTGCGCTTCTTCTGGCGTGCCGCCATGATCTTGCGGAAGGCGTCCATGACCTCATTGTCAGCCATGCGCACACGCTGCCGCAGAACCTGCCTGTGCAGCTCATCCTTGGCCAGCCTGGGGAGAGAGGCAGAGCCGTCAGCCGCGGCCTAGCCCCCCAGCCAGCACCTCCGGCCCCACACCCACCTGAGCAGCTCCTGCTTCTTGGCCCGGTTGTGAGCGCTGAGCGCCTTGAGCTCGGCCTGCCTCTTGCGCAGCTCCGCCAGGACCTCGTCCTCCGAGTCCTCAGGGGGGCGGTCCTCCGACTCCAGCAGGCCTTGGGCAATCAGCTCCTCTTTGAGCCGCCCCTCCAGGGACTTGGTGTGGGGGACGCTGCAAGGGGCAGAGAAGAGAGCTGCTGAGCCCCCGGCAGTCCAGCACCCCAGCTACTGCAGCAGCACAGTCTGCCGGCTCCTGCCCTCCCCTTGTTCCCTCTCCCCTCCGCCAAGGGGCAGGCAGGGCTGGCCCTCACTCCAGAAAGGAGGCAGTGAGAACTAACCAGGCTCTCTGCCCGGATCTCACCCACAGGCTGGCTGCTTCCGAGTCTCTAGTGTGCTGGATCTCAGAGGGGACAGGGGAGTTCTGCTCAGGTGCTGAACACACCAGGCTCTCTAACCCTTGAACTGCTCCCTGAGCAATTCCTAACGCCTCTAGACACGAGAAGAGAGGTTTCTTTCTCTGCTTCTACTACAATTCTGTGAGGGGTCAGTGAGCATGTGGACAAGGGGAATCCAGTGGATATAGTGTACTTAGATTTTCAGAAAGCCTCTGACAAGGTCCCTCACCAAAGGCTCTTAAGCAAAGTAAGCTGCCATGGGATAAGAGGGAAGGTCCTCTCATGGAACGGTAATTGGTTAAAAGATAGGAAACAAAGGGTAGGAATAAATGGTCAGTTCTCAGACTGGAGAGAGGTAAATAGTGGTGTCCCCCAGAGATCTGTACTGGGGCCAGTGCTGTTCAACATATTTATAAATCATCTGGAAAAGGGGGTAAACAGTGAGGTGGCAACATTTGCAGATGATACAAAACTACTCAAGATAGTTAAGTCCCAGGCAGACTGCAAAGAGCTACAAAAGGATCTCTGAAAACTGGGTGACTGGGCAACAAAATGGCAGATGAAATTCAATGTTGCTAAATGCAAAGTAATGCACATTGGAAAACATAATCCCAACTATACATATAAAATGATGGGGTCTAAATTAGCTGTGACCATTCAAGAAAGAGAACTTGAAATCATTGTGGATAGTTCTCTGAAATCATCCACTCAATGTGCAGCAGCAGTCAAAAAAGCTAACAGAATGTTGGGAATGGCTAGACAACTATGCACACGCTAAATAAATAAAATTAAGAAAGGGACAGATAAGACAGAAAATATTGTATTGCCTCTATATAAATCCATGGTACGCCCACACCTTGAATACTGCGTGTAGATGTGGTCACCCCATCTCAAAAAAGCAATATTGGAATTAGAAAAGGTTCAAAAAAGCACAACAAAAATGATTAGGGGTATGGAACAGCTGCCATATGAGGAGAGATTAATAAGACTGGGACTTTTCAGCTTGGAAAAGAGGCAACTAAGGGGGGATATGATAGAGGTCTATAAAATCATGACTGGTGTGGAGAAAGTAAATAAGGAAGTGTTATTTACTCCGTCTCATAACACAAGAACTAGGGGTCATCCAATGAAATGAATAGGCAGCAGGTTTAAAACAAAGGGAAGTATTTCTTCACACAACACACAGTCAACCAGTGGAACTCCTGGCCAGAGAATGTTGTGAAGGCCAAGACTATAACAGGGTTAAAAAAAGAACTAGAGAAGTTCATGGAGGACAGGTCCCTCAATGGCTATTAGCCTGGATGGGCAGGTATGGTGTCCCTAGCCTCTGTTTGCCAGAAGCTGGGAATGGGCGACAGGGGATGGATCATTTGACGATTACCCATTCTGTTCATTCCCTCCGGGGCACCTGGCATTGGCCACTGTTGGCAGACAGGATACTGGGCTGGATGGACCTTTGGTCTGACCCAGTCTGGCCGTTCGTAAGTTCTTCCCTTACCGCCCCGGCACACCCAGGGGCACCTCAGCGCATTCACACCAGGCTCTTCCAGAAGCCCAGGAGGAGTTTCCCAGGCAGAAGAGCCTCTTGGCCAGGCCGCCAGCCCCCCTGGCTGGCCGCATGGGACTACTCACCTGAAGGGTTTGTTCTGGCTGCGGGGCGAAGTACCGGCACCGTCAGCTCCCGAGTCTTTGCCCGCCAGCTCTGGGATCGGGGAGTCCTCGATGGGCGAGATGATGTTCTCCTAGCAGCAGGGGTGGAGAGGGAGGGTGAGTTCCAAGCTGCTGGGACCTGCGCCCCATGGGATCTGGCAGCCAGGCTTGCCCCGGAGCCTCACTCACCTCGACAAGTGCCTGCAGGAGGCGCTGCGTCAAGGGCCCAAACGGGCAGCCATCCTCAGGCTGCTCCTGCTGGGACTCCGACTTCTTCAGCAGGGCGTCCACATCTGGGAGGGAGGCAAGAAGGAAGCGGTGAGCAGAGCGGCGGGGGGGAAGCAGAGCGGCAGTTGCAGCAGAACAGGGCCTAGCAGCCTCCAATCTGGGACTCCCCAGCTGCCCAGGGCAAGGCTGGCATGCCCCCACCCCCCTGCACCAGGGCCTGGGACTCTCCAGCCACAAGGGCGAGGCTGGCACACACCCCTACCCCCACACCAATCCCTCGGTGCTGGGCATGGACGAGCCCCCCCCAAAATACATGTCATCCAGTCCCTCCATGATGGTGCTGCCCGGGGACGGGGAGCAGAGGCACCTTTTGTGTCCAGCTCTGTTAACGGTCCCAGGATGCCTTTCTTCTTGTCAGCAGCAGCTGCTGCCCGGGCACCATCCTTCTGCTCCTCCAGCAGATCCTCCTGGGCCCAGCGCTGAGAGTAATGCTTCCCCAGGGGTGGGATCTACAAGAGCAGGACAGCGAGAGCAGGAGCTCAGGGTCTCCCACCAGAGACCATGGCCTTATGCCCCCCTCTGTCCCCCACACTGACGAGCAGTGCCGGGCGTCTCACGGTGCCAGCTGGCTGTGGGCAAGCCCTGCTGGGAGTCTCTGCAGAGAGCTGATGCATGTCCTAGAAGGGCCACTCCTTGGGCACATGCCAAGAGCTTCAGAATTCCTGCCTGAGGAAGGGCACAGCGTGGCAGTCCCAGCTCCTGCCCTGCCAAGGCCAGGGGGAGTGGGCTGGGCTAGGGGCTCTCCCTGGGCCTGGCGAAGCTCCTCCCACTTTACCGGGTGACACCCCCGCACAGACAGGAGGAGCTGCAGGGGACTCTGCCAGAGCCTGGCACTTGCACACAAGAAAGGAGAACTTCCCCTTGACCTCAGCTCTGGGAAGCTCAGGGGTGACTGATCCACGCAAAACCCGCATGGGCAGTGTTCCTTGCAGTTCGGGTCCCACCCCAGCACAGCACGGGCTGACCGGCACAAGCAGAACCAGGTGCCAGCTGCAGCCTATGCTACACGAGGAGCGTCATGGACTCCATTGGTCACTCCTGCACCCATACACGGGGCAGAGGGGCACTGGGCCGGTGCCGACGCTCTCGCTGGGTGTGCTGGGAAGGCAGCGGGTGAGTACCGGCCAGGGTCACGTGGGCAGAGGGGCAGCTGGGCCGGTGCCCGGGCCAGGGCCGGCTCCAGGCACCAGCTAAAGAAGCAGGTGCTTGGGGCAGCCAATACCAAGGGGCGGCACTCCGTCCGCTATCGGGGCGGCACGTCCGGGTCTTCGGCGGCAGGTCCCTCAGTCTCTCTCAGAGCGAAGGACCTGCCGCCGAATTGCTGCCGAAGAATGGAGCGGCGCGATCGCGCTGCCGCGGCTTTTTTTTTTTTTCCGCTTGGGCAGAGGAGCAGTTGGGCCGGTGCCGACGCTCTCGCTGGGTGTGCTGGGAGGGCAGCGGGTGAGTACCGGCGAGGGTCACGTGGGGAGAGGAGCAGTTGGGCCGGTGCCGACGCTCTCGCTGGGGGGGCGGGGAGGGCAGCGGGTGAGTACCGGCCAGGGTCACGTGGGCAGAGGGGCAGCTGGACCGGTGCCCGGGGCAGGGCCGGCTCCAGGCACCAGCTAAAGAAGCAGGTGCTTGGGGCAGCCAATACCAAGGGGCGGCACTCCGTCCGCTATCGGGGCGGCACGTCCGGGTCTTCGGCGGCAGGTCCCTCAGTCTCTCCCAGAGCGAAGGACCTGCCGCCGAATTGCTGCCGCAGAATGGAGCGGCGCGATCGCGCTGCCGCGGCTTTTTTTTTTTTTCGCTTGGGCAGAGGGGCAGTTGGGCCGGTGCCGACGCTCTCGCTGGGGGGGCGGGGAGGGCAGCGGGTGAGTACCGGCCAGGGTCACGTGGGCAGAGGAGCAGTTGGGCCGGTGCCCGGGCGCTATGGCTGGGTGTGCGGGGAGGGCAGCGGGTGAGTACCGGCGAGGGTCATGTGGGGCAGCTGGGCCAGAAGACTTCTGCTTCTCGCTATGGTCTGGATTTTCATATACCTCTCTGCAGCCCTGTCCCACCCCGACTCTGAACAGCGATTGGGTTAGTGTCCCACCGATCTCCTGCCTGAAGCAGCGGGACCAGTGTGTCTGTCTGAATGAACGGGGGGACTGTTTGGCGTTTGGGACAGGCACTCTTTGGAACACTGTTAAAGCAGGTATTTCGGCCCAGAAATTCTGCTTTGCCACCGATTTGGAAGTGTTCAGTATATTTCAGGCTCCATTTTCTCTGGAGTGGGCACAAACTATGTCTCCAGGTGCCACGTCTTTAGCTGCATTAAGCAGCAGCAGATTAAGATGCATTTGCACTGATTGCTGTAATGCTGCAGTTTAACACTAACCCCTTCGGAGGCCAGCACATTTCCATCTTCCTAATTCAGCTTCTCCACCACGGTGTGCACACAAGTCCTGGGTGACCTCAGGCCTCTGGCATACGCAGAGCTGTGCTGAGTACTCTGAGATGCTGCACATTTCTATCGATGCTTAGAGATAAACCCCTGGTCTGGGACCTTCTTGCTGGCGACGGTATCAGAGCTTGCTCAGGGCAGGGGTAAGGCTGCGCACGCAACCTTCCCTTAGGCTCCCCTGATGTGGGGCTTGGCCAGGCCATTTTGAGGCGACTTTCTGCATTCCGGCCCCACGTCCAGCACAACAGGGCTGAGCCGCAGTCACAATTTCCTCCCCCACACTGAATTTACTGCTCTCCTCTCCGTTCCACGATGCCCACGAGAGCAGCTCTGCTGCTCCAGCCAGGCTCTCAGTCCGCGCTGCCCAGTGGGGGATCTGAGCGCTCACCAACTGTTCCTGCCCTCCCCCTCCGCTGGGGAACAGGGGTTTCTCACTGAAAGCCGCCTGGCACAGCACAGGAAGGAGCTTGGGACCTGGCCCGCAGCATGCAGAGGTCTAGTCTCATTCAGATCCTGCAGCTGCAAGTGCCACAGCGTGGGGCCGGCCTGCGAGGAGGCTGCTGTCTCCTGCCCCCTTGCAGCAGGCAGTTTGATTGTGTCTGAAAAGCAGAGGGAGGCCCAAGTGCTGGAGCAGGGGACAAGCTTTCAGATACCCAGGGCCTGAGCCGCTTAGTGCCCTGGAAATGAAACCGAAATGGTTGCTGTATTCCATGGAGAGCCCAGCCCTGCTCTGCTGCCTAGAACGGGGGCAAAGCAGCACGGGCCTTACAGGAGTACAGCCTCCAGCTCAGCGTGGTCCGACCCGGCCTGCATTGCCCCAGCACAGACAAGAGGTAGCCACAGCCCCGTGGCACTGCCCGGATCCAGAGGGGAGGGAACGGCCCACAAACACAGGCCTTTGCTGCCTGCCTTGCCCCAGTGGAGTCGGCACCCACTGCGAGGCACAGGACTGCAAAGACCAGACAGCAGGAGGATAGCGTGGGGCTGGGAGGGGGCTGCGCTGAGGTTTTTACCTTGTAGTGCTCAGCCTCATCCTCCGGGGGTTTGAGCAGCTCCTCCAGGGTTCGCACCTCCTCACTGGTGAGGTCAGCACAGTAGGGCTCCACTGAGGCCCAGAACCTGCAGGGCAGAGCAAAGCAGGCACTCAAGGGAAGGGGGCAGGTGGCCGCCCCAAGCCGGGAACAGAGCCGCTGACTTGAGCTGTGGCTCCTCCTCTACCCAGGAGATGGATTCTGGGCCCTAGGACGGCTCAGTGCCAGACCAGACTTCACTCTCACGCCATCCAAGCTCCAATCCAGCTTTGCAGCTGGTGGCTTTGACCTGGAGCATCAGGGAAATGAGTGTTTTCCTTGGGAACCCCTCAGTGTCCCTTTGCTCACTGCCCCAGCTGTCTCCACCCCACTCTCCCTTCACACACACACACCCCATACCTGTTCGGGGCATCGTTTTTGGGGATCCGAGGCATGTCAACTGGGTCGTCTGGAAACTCATATTCTTGGATCTTGGGCTGGAGGTTCTTGGATTTGGGCCGCCCAGGGCCGGGCCCTGTGCCGTGGCCACCCTTCCCCTCTAGTTTCTGCTTCTTGGGCTTGCCGTGTTTAACTGGGGTGCCCAGTTCATGCTCTTTGCCCAGCTTCAGGAACCGCCTGTCCCCCTTCTTGTCCTGCCAGTCTGTCAAAATCTGAAAGAGAATGGCCCTGTGTCACCCCAGACAGGCAGCTGGCTGTGCCCAGAACCAGGAGGGGAAAGGGAAGGGTTCCACCCAGGACCCTTGCCCTCGGTGAGCCGTGTCTGCCCTCCCCTTTTCCCTAGGAACCATTATGCTGCCTTTCCCCTCAGGCCCTGTTCTTCCTGGCGGCTGGACCCCTCTGCAGCTCACAGGGAGCACTGAGACATAACCCCCAGAGAGGGAAGAAAGGGAAAAAAGGCTGGACAGACTCGCAAAGCTGGCAGCAAGCAGGGCCGTGCTGCGGCATTGTCTGCCACAGGAGGGAGGGAGGAACCAGCACTGGGGAGATGCACATTGAATATAACAGGGGCTAGCCACTATACGGAGCAATTCCAGGCACAGAGAAAACAAACCAACAGGCCTCCCAGTCAGAACCAACCCACAGAGCAATAAGCAGTGACCCAGCTGCAGCCGTTACAGAAAGGCAAAGGTTCTTGGCAAAGGTTCTTGGCCTTTTAGGCCAGATGGGGCCATCAGATCACGCAGTCTGACCTCCTGTATAGCACATGGCCCCGGCCATTAACCATCACCCAGCCACCCCAATAACTTGTGACATTACTTGGGACTCTGTTATGCTGTTCACTCTGAAGAGTAATGACAACTCATCAAACCCCAACATGTTAACCATTTCACTACTGGCTTGTTTGAAGCCCGCAGGTTCTACCCCCCTGCTGCTGGGTCAGCACTGCCACCGAGCGGCTCTTGGCATGGGCACCATGGATTGGCAGACCCCAAATGAGCTGTGTGAGAAGTGCGGGGAGCTTTGCAGATATGGGGTACCTCTTCCATCGGACATAGAAGGGACTTCCCTCCTGGGCCCAAACGGTCCCTGGCAAAGGGCCACGAAGCCAAGACCGATGGACTCCAGCTGCCGCCGAGCCATGACCCTAGGTGGCCTGGCCTCCCCATGCCCATCACCCGGGTACCCCAGGCTGCCCCGAGGAACTAGGGAGCCCGACCTGCGTCTCTGCCTCCAGCACCCGCAGCCTGCGGCTGGCCGAGGACAGCAGCGTCTCCAGCTCCAGCTGCAGCGTGTCGAGCTCCTCGATGCCGATGCCATCGTCCTCGGAGCGGGCCAGCACGGCGGTGTAGCGCGGGCAGACCTTCAGGTGATCCACCGACTTGAAGTCGTGGAACTGCAGCGGGCAGTCCTTGAGCTCGCTCATCGCCCGGCCGCAGGCGCCCAGGCGCTGGGGTTCGGGGGGCTGGGATACGGGGGATGGGATACGGGGGGGGCGGGACGCCGGGATACGGGGGGGGCGGGATGCACTGGGGTTTGGGGGCACTGGGATGCGGCAGGCGCCGGGCTGGGGGGGGGGAGGGGGGCGGGACGCAGAGAGCGCCGGAG
>QXTE01000358.1:230023-248095 GCA_003942145.1 Platysternon megacephalum | reverse complement strand
GGGGAAGGAGAGGCTCTGCCCCGTGGGGGGGGAAGGAGAGGCCCTGGGGGGGGAGGGAGGGAGAGGCCCTGCCCCGCGGGGGAGGGGCGGGAGGAGGTTTGGGGGAGGGGCGGGGTAGAGACCCTGCCCCGCCCGGGGCGCTGCGAGCCGGGCTCTGAGGAGCCGGGCGAGCCCCGGCGAACGGGCGGGCCCGGACCCGAGCCCCGCCCTGATGTCACAGGGTCCCGCCCGCCGCGCGTCGCCATGGAGACCCCACCACAGCCGGGCGCTCGGGCCGAGCGGGGTAGGGCCCGGCCGGGGTCTGGGGGGATTGGGGCGATATAGAGGGAAGGGGGGTCTATGGGGTTCGGGGTCGGTGTGGGGATGGGGGCGATATAGAGGGAAGGGGGGGCTATGGGGTCGGTGAGGGGATTGGGGCGATATAGAGGGAAGGGGGGGGCTGGGGGGGGTGGGGGGGGGGGGGGGCGGGGGGGGGCGGGGGGGGCGGGGGGGGGGGGGGGGGGGGCGGGGGCGGGGGGGGGGGGGGGGGGGGGGCGGGGCGGGGGGGGGGGGGGGGGGGGGGGCTCCGGGGCGTTGGGGGCGGCGGGGGGCGGGGGGGGGGGGGGGGCGGGGGAGGGGCGGGGGGGGGGGGGGGGGGGGCGGGCGGGGGGGGGGGGGGGGGGGGGGAGGGGGGGGCCGGGGGGGGGGGGGGGGGTGGGGGCATTAGGGGGGGAGGGGGGGTCTGGGGGGTTGGGTGGGGGGATGGGGGCGATATAGAGGGAAGGGGGGGGCTGGGGGGGGTGGGGGGGGGGGGGGGGGATGGGGGGGATATAGAGGGAAGGGGGGGCTATGGGGGTCGGGGGTGGTTTGGGGGGTGGGGAGGGGTAGGGGGGGGGGTGGGGGGTTGGGGGGCGTGGCGGGGTGTGGGGGGGAGGGGGGCGGGGGGGGCGGGGGGGGGGGGGGCGTGGCGGGGGGGGGGGGGGGGGGGGGGCCGGGGGGGGGGGGGGGGGGGGGGAGGGGGGGGTGGGGGGGGTGGGGGGTGGGTGGGGGGGGGGGGGGGGATAAGGGGGGGGGGGGGGTGGGGGGGTGGGGGGGGGTTGGGGGGGGATAGGGGGGGGGGGGGGTTGGGGGGGAAAAGGGGGGAGGGGGGGTCTATGGGGTTCGGGGTGGGTGTGGGGATTGGGGGAGATAAAGGGGGAGGGGGGGTGTAGGGGGGTTGGGGCGGGTGTGGGGATTGGGGGTGATATAGAGGGGAGGGGGGTCTATGGGGTTCGGGGTCAGTGTGGGGATTGGGGCGATATAGAGGGAAGGGGGGTCTATGGGGTTCGGGGTCGGTGTGGGGATTGGGGCGATATAGAGGCCGGGGGGGGTCTGTGGGGGTCAGGGTTTGGTGTGGGGATGAGAAGGGCAGGGGAGACGGAGGTGGGCTCCATGGCCTTGCTGGCTGCCTGGGGCACGGGGGCTGTATTGGCCAGCGCGCGGGCTCTTACTTACTGCCCCCCAGCTGCCCCCATGTGCTCTGTGGTAGTGCCATGGCCAGGGGCTGTCAGGCTGCTGAGCCACCCTGGCTCCGCTCCCTTGGCCACAGGTGGGTAGGCGGCTTTGCCCCAGGCGTGACTGGGCTTGGCCTTGGCTGGGAGCTGGCGCCCCGGGGGTGGCGCCGGGGCTCTGCTGGAAGGGTGTTCGGGCCTCAGGCTGCACAGGGGCCACGTGCAGCCTTGTGGGAGCGTCAGCCCCTCGCGTGGGGCCCTGGCACTCGCTCGTGGGGCGCAAGGAGGCGCAGCTGCACCAGTTTCTCCTTCTCCCTGTGAGGTGGCTGGCTGGGAGCTGAGCCATGCTGGCAGAGCCGGGCCCGGCAAGAGGCTGCACAGAGAGCCCCGGGCCCCATGGATTCCCAGGTGAGGGGAGCGGAGCGAGCCCTGTGGGAGGGGCTGGGTTCGGCACTGGGGCTGCCTGGGGGCTCTGTGCCGTTCTGGGAAGCAGTGATGATGCCAGCCTGGGAGGCGAATGCCCCCTCCCGCCCGCCCGGCAAGTCCCCGAGTGGGGGCTGCCAGAGACGAGCAGCAGCCCCCCGAGAGCCCTGCTCAAGGACTGCGAGGCAGTGACCGTGTGGGGCTCAGGACTGAAGGGTTGTTCTCACTCTGCCACCCACTGGCTGTCTGGTCTTGGGCAAAACCCCCACCCCTCTGTGTGCCTCAGTTTCCCCATCTGGAGAATACTGGAGCCTGAACTCAGTAATGTCTGTCAGGAGTTCTGAGCTGGGCGGGTGGCGCTAGCCAAGTGTAGCGGCATCGATGTCACTCCTCAGCCGAGCCGCACAGGAGGTGACAGTCCTGGGCGTGGGGGGACGGGGAAGGTCTGCGGGAGGTGGAGGTGGGACAGCTGCTCCTGCAGGCCTCTGGGCACTAGCACGGCCAGTCCCAGGGAGCTCCTCTGCCCACGCTGGGAGCCCATCAGCCGCTGCCCAGTGGGGTAGGGTCAGCCCGAGCCATCTGGGCCTTAGCAGGAGCACAGGCCACCCCCCCAGACTGGGAGCTTGGGTGTCCTGTACCCCTCCAGCCCCTCCCACAGAGACTGGCTCAGCCAGAGGAGCCTGCTCTGGGCTCCATGCACCGTGGCAGGCTCCTCACAGAGGCTCAGCCCTGCCCCCAGTGCGTGATGTGCTGCTCTCCTGACTGGACCTAGGTGCTGACGTTGAGGGGGATGCTGTCACGGAGAAGGCAGCTCTGCTCCCTGCCCGCCGCAAGGGCCCTGCTGCCCCTGGCCCCAGGAGGCAGCGGCAGGAAGGTAGGAGCCCTGCAGCTGGTCCCGGCCAGCCCTTCTCTCTGACCTCCCTGCCCCTTTTCCTTGGAGCCCCTCATTGCCATGGCTAGTCCCTGCAGCAGAGCGACCCCAGGCGTGCAAGGCGTGGCCTGAGCCAGCCCAAGGCACGTGGGCTCCCAGTGAAAGCACGCAGAGTCTGGCACCAGGGTAGAGTGTCCCTGGCTCGGTCCCTTTCCCCAGCCCTGGAGTGAACAACGTTGTCTGACCAAGAGCCCCCCAGCCTGTTCTCCCCATGCTGCCCACTGCGGGGGGCATGCCTCAGCCCATGACCCCCTATAGCCTGTCCCAGGGGCTGTTCCTTGGCACATGACCTCCACAGGGATGGCAACACAGAGGGGGCCATTGCCCAGCCTCCTGGCTAGTGGCACTGCCAGGGAGCCAACCCCCCCAGCCCCCCGGAAAGAGCAGAAAGAGCAGAGTGCCATGGGTGAGGACGGCCTGGCAGGCAGGCTCCAGAGCTTGGAGTGGGTCTGGCAGAGCTGGTGCTGGGCTGTTCTCCCATTCCAGGGCTCACAGCTCCTCCGAGCGACGGGCGCACCCGGCGCAGCAGCGGCTGCTACCCTCTCAACCCAGAGCGCCTCAAGCAGGGCAGGCTGCACGTGGAGAGAGCCGTCAAGGTGAGGGGCTGTCCGCTCCGCCCCGCCTGCAGCCCAGCTTCTACCCCGGAGCCCCCGCCTCCCCTCTGGCCCTGCCTGCCCCTCCCCGGCCTCCCGCAGGCCCTGCCTGCCCCTCCCTCCCCACCAGCCCTGCTTGGCCCTCCCCTCAGCCCTACCTGCCCCTCCCCGGCCTCCCCGGGGCCCAGCCTGCCCCTCTGGGCCCTGCCTGCCCGCCCCTCCCTCCCCACCAGCCCTGCTTGGCCCTCCCATCAGCCCTACCTGCCCCTCCCCGGCCTTCCCGGGGCCCTGCCTGCTCCTCCCTGGCCTCCCCCATCCTGCCTCCCCCCTCGCCCCTCTCCCTGGGCCCTACCTGCCCCTTCCCTGTCTCCCCCCATCCTGCCTGCCCCTTCCCTGCTTCCCCCCCCCCCCGGCCCTACCTGCCCCTCCCCTGCCTCCCCACCTGCCCAAAGGCCCTGTGGACACCCGGGCCCTGCCTGCCCCTTCCCTGCCCCACCCCGTGCAGCTTCCCCAAGGCCCTGTGCACCCCCCCCCCCCCCCCCCCCCCCCCCCCCCGGCCCTACCTGCCCCTCCCCTGCCTCCCCACCTGCCCAAAGGCCCTGTGGACACCCGGGCCCTGCCTGCCCCTTCCCTGCCCCACCCCGTGCAGCTTCCCCAAGGCCCTGTGCACTCCCCCCACCTTCCCCATCCCCTACATGCCCCTCCCCCAGACATACTCTCCCCCAGCAAAGTCTCACATACCCCCAGCCCCCATGTCCTTCCCCCACAGGCTTCACATGCCCTTGGCCTCCCCCCCACCCCTCTATATCCCTCCCACCCTGAGGCCTCACATGTCCCAGCCACGCCCCTGCGCAGGCCTTGTGTGGCCCTGCCTGCCTGAGCTCTGTCTGACCCCCTGGGGTGCCAGTCCTGCATGTCTGTGGTAAGGGGGTCCAGGGCCCAGCTGCGCCTTGGGCTCCCGTTGCATGGAGCATTCAGCTCCCTTCCCCTGCAGCAAAGGAAGATCTTCATGCTGCATGGCCCGTACCCCGTGATCCGGAGACTGCTGCGCAGCCGGGGCTGGGTGGAGAAGAAGGCCCCCAAGGTGGCACACAGATGGGAACGAGCGCCCGATGGCGAGGACGATGGGGAGGGGGACGACAGCGACGGTGCCGAGGAGGGTGAGAGCTGGGCACGTGGAGGGGCCCGACAAAGGGCCCCCCCCCAGGGCAGATCTTTCCTCTCCCAGGGCCAGGACTCTCCTGCTGCTCTGGCCATGGGCTCTCCAGGGCAGGTCCCTGCTCAGGCCTGGGACTCGCTGGGGGCAGCAAGCTCAGGGGAGCATAGCCGAGAAGGAGGGACAGCCTGGGCCCTGGCCCCAGGAGACTGCTGGGGAACCGCGATGCCTTGTTGTGGGGTGGCTCCAGATTCTGAGATACGCTTGGCCCGGTCCCGGGAGTGCCCCAGCCCCGCCAGGTCCCCCCAGCCCAGTCTGCGAGGTCCCCAGGGAGCGCCCCAGCCCCGCCAGGTCCCCCCATCCCAGTCCCGCCAGGTTCCCCCAGCCCAGTCCGCGAGGTCCCCAGGGAGCGCCCCAGCTCCACCAGGTCCCCCCAGCCCAGTCCGCGAGCTCCCCAGGGAGCGCCCCCGCTCCACCAGGTCCCCCCCGCCCAGTCCCGCCAGGCCCCCCCAGCCCAGTCTGCGAAGTACCCCGGGACCGCCCCCGCCCCGCCAGCCCCCCCCACCCCACCCCCGCCAGGTTCCCCCAGCCCAGTCCGCGAGGTCCCCAGGGAGCGCCCCAGCTCCACCAGGTCCCCCCAGCCCAGTCCCGCCAGGTCCCCCCAGCCCAGTCCGCGAGATCCCCAGGGAGCGCCCCAGCTCCACCAGGTCCCCCCATCTTGGTCCCCGGGGAGCGCCCCAGCTCTGCCAGGTCCCTGGGAGTGTGTGGGTCCCAAGATCAGAATGCTCAGCAGCTTGGGGCATCGGGCGCTGTGCCCAGGGCAGTGATGCTCTGGCCTCCCTCTGGCTCTTGCTCTTCTTCCCCAGACGAGGAGGCCGAGGAAGAGGAGGAGCAGGATGATGACCCTGATGGCACCTATGACCTCATGGTTAGTTTGGGGGTGGAGGAGCCCAGGCCACCCCATCTCCCTGCACCCTCTGGCACAGGGGGAAGGTGGGCCTCACAGGAGCATCCACACAGAATTGCCTGCGAGAGTAGTGTGTTCAGGCCAGGGCAGAGCGTGGGGGTGGGGCAGGGTGGGAGACGTTCAGGCTGGAGTGGAGCGCGGGGGTGGAGCAGGGCGGGAGACGTTCAGGCTGGGGTGGAGCGTGGGGGTGGGGCAGGGCGGGGGGCGTTCAGGCTGGGGTGGAGCGCGGGGGTGGAGCAGGGCGGGGGGCGTTCAGGCTGGGGTGGAGCGCGGGGGTGGAGCAGGGCGGGGGGCGTTCAGGCTGGGGTGGAGCTGTCTGGCCGAGGAGCTTGGCGAGGCTGGCGCTGGGTTCTGCTGGACCCTTGGCTGTGGGAGTTGAAGGCCGGCACGTCCAGTGGCTGGGCCGTGGGCTGCGCTGCCCTGTCCCTCGCAGACAGCTGCTGGGCATGGCCTGGGCCTGTCTGCGCCATGGAGGCGCTGGGTGCCCCAGCGTTCGGCCTGCTGAGAGCCTAGGCAGGGCAGACCCAGTCGGGCGCCCCTGGGCTTCCCTGGCCCCTCACACCAGCCCCTCTCCCATGGGCAGTCGCGGCTGGTTCGCAACCAGATGCCCTATTTCATCTGGACTAACCGGCAAGATGCCATCGACTGCCGCTTCCTGCGCAAGGAGCAGGTGATGAACCACTACGCCAAGGCGGGCTCCTTCACTACCAAGGTGAGTGCAGGGCGGCCACCAACCTTGCTGGGGGAGGCAGGGCATGGGGCTGGGGCCTGCGCAGGGAGAGGGTGCACACGTGGCCCTGGGTGGGTGAGGAGTGGGGGGGGCCATGGCCCCATGGGTCTGAGACCCTGCGCTGCATGCGGGGGTCGGTCCCCAGGCGTGAGGGCCCAGGAGGACCAAGCTGAAGCTCCGTTCTCTCCCAGGTGGGGCTGTGTCTGAACCTGCGGAACCTGCCTTGGTTCGACCAGGCCGATGCCGACACCTTCTTCCCCCGCTGCTACCGGCTGGGTGCTGCGGATGAGAAGCACGCCTTCATCGGTGAGCGCTCCTGTGCACTGGGGGACACAGCCCCAGGGAGGGGTGGCTCCCAGCTGGCCCCGGGGAGGCCGAGGGCTGTCCCGGGTGATGGGGGGGCTCCCCACCTTCCCCAAGGGGCCCATTCTGAAAATTAAGCCATCTCCCTGAAAATCCAGCCTCCTTTGCCCCGACTTAGTGCCCCCCCAATATTAGCACTCCCCATGGCCCCGCCTTGCTCTGGGGCCTGGACACCCAGCCGTGGTGATGCCATCTCTTGCAGAGGATTTCTGGCTCACCGCTGCCCGGAGCATCCTCAAAGTGGTGGTGAAAAGGTACTGGAGCTCAGCTGCCCGGGGGGCTGGGGCGGCCGCAGCTTCCAGCGCACAGGGGCCCATGAAGGCCGGCGAGTCCGCAGGTAGGTGCTGGGCAGGAGAGCTGAGTGCACGGGGTGATGAGCGGGTCATGGCCCCACTGCCGAAGCTGCCTGCTTTACTCTCTGTGGCAGAGGGCGACAGCCCTGCCCAGCCATTGGGGAGGCAGCCCCGGCTCCTTCCCTCTTCTCTGGGGTACACCACCATCATCCGACCGCCACCGGGTCCCCCCCCCATCCCCCCCACCGCTGGTGCCCTGCACCGAGAGCAGCACACGTGCCCCTGTGACTCTGCTTCGGCGCTCACCCATCTGAGAGCATCTGTCACAGCGGCTGTGGCCTTCCCTGTGGGAGCTGCACAGTTAGATCAGGCTGAGCTGCCAGGACTCTGAGCGCTGCCTCCGCCTGGCGGGGGTGGGGCTGGGTGGGCCCTGGGCTGTGAGAGCACCAGGGGGAGTCCTGAGGGGGCCAGGCCCCCGGGTAGCTTGCTGCCCCTGCAGGCAGCTAGGGACCCCCCCTCCCCTCCGTGGCGCCAGGCTGTGCTGTCAGCACCTGTGGCCGGAGGTGAGTGGGACACAGGCAGGAGAGCAGGGTTATGTGCTGGAGCACGGGGGAAAGTCGGTGCGGACCCCACGGGAGGGAGATGCTGTGCTGGACTCTCCCCCGCCTCGGCCAGAATGTGCTGTGCTCCCGAGAGCCCCAGCGCCCGCCCACCGATGCACCCTCTGTGTGATGCCATGAGCCCTGCCCGCTGGCTGCTCTCCCCCATTCAGAGTCCCCGAGAGGGACTGGCGGGAAGGGCAGCCCCCTGCCTCCGCAGCTCATCGAGACAGCCCTGCAGGCCTGCGAGGAGCACCTGAGCAGCCTGACGCACCAGGATATCGACAAGGAGCCCGAGTCCCCTCTCTGCATGACGGGGGCACGCTGGGGGGACTTCCTGCGCGCCTACTACCAGGTGATTCAGTAAGTGCTGTGGGGCGGGGCCCGGGGGCGGGAGGGGAGCTCCCCTGCCCTGCTCTGAGCTGGGCTGTCTGACTGCAGCGAAGGGGCGCTCCTGGACCAGCTGGGCTCCCATGTCGAACAGTGCGAGCACGTCCTGCAGCGCCTGGCCGAGGTGCTCCCACAGCTGGAGATGGAGGGGGACCGCAATATCTGGATTGTGAAGCCAGGCGCCAAGTCACGGGGCAGAGGTAAGGCCCGGTCCTGCCGCCGTGGGGAATGGGGATGGTCCCGCGGGAGATGCTGGGGCCTGCCTGGCCGAAGCCAGAAACCCCGAGCCCACCTGTATGTGGCTGTGGGGGGGAAGGGAGCCTGGCACTGAGACACTGGCCAAGCAATGGGTATGACCTCCCCCCAGCCTGCACTCTGCAGCCCTGTGCTTTGCTGTGGGGGGCTCTGGTCTCCGTTTGGCCTTGGCTGTAGCCTGTGTGCAGTATGGGGCAGCCCCACTCCCCACATGCTGTATGTCATGGGGCTGCTGGGCTCGCCCCCAGGAATCATCTGCATGGACCGCCTGGAGGAGATGCTGAAGCTGGTGGATTGTGACCCCATGATCGTGAAGGACGGCAAGTGGGTGGTGCAGAAATACATCGAGAGACCCCTGCTCATCCACGGCACCAAGTTCGACCTGCGGCAGTGGTTCCTGGTGACGGACTGGAACCCACTCACCATCTGGTTCTACCGAGACAGCTACCTCCGCTTCTGCACGCAGCCCTTCTCCCTGCACAACCTGGACACGTGAGTGCCTGGGGGAAGGGGCTGCACCTCCCTCCCCAGCCCTGCCTCAGCTGACCTGGGCCCCAGGGCGAGGCCCCAGGCGGGGGCAGCGTGCAGCTGTGGGCACTGAGCCCCTTTCTTTCGGTCCCAGCTCCATCCACCTGTGCAATAACTCCATCCAGAGGCACTACGAGAACTCGCTGAGCCGCCACCCCCAGCTGCCCCCCGACAACATGTGGTCATCGCAGCAGTTCCAGGCCCACCTGCAGCAGGCGGGGGCGGCAGGCGCCTGGCAGGAGGTGATCGTCCCGGGCATGAAGGCGGCCATCATCCACACCATGCAGACCTCCCAGGATGTGGTGGAGTTCCGCAAGAGCAGCTTTGAGCTATACGGGGCAGACTTCATGTTCGGGGAGAATTGCCAGCCCTGGCTGATCGAGATCAACGCCAGCCCCACCATGGCAGCCTCCACGGCCGTGACCAGCCGGCTGTGCACCAGCGTTCAGGAGGACACGCTCCGGGTAGTCATTGACCGCAAGCATGACCGCAGCTGCCATACGGGGGCCTTTGAGCTCATCTACAAGCAGGTGAGTCCCCAGCAGCCCTGCATGGACCGGCTGAGCTGTGAGGGGGCCAGACAGCGCCCAGGGGGAGCCCAGCCCTGCATGGACCAGCTGAGCTGTGAGGGGGCCCAGACAGCGCCCAGGGGGAGCCCAGCCCTGCATAGACCGGCTGAGCTGTGAGGGGCCCAGACAGCGCCCAGGGCCAGGGGCAGCAGTGCCACTGAGCATAGGCCCAGGCAGGGGCCTGCTTGGCCCAAATGTGGCCATGGGGCTGCCCCCCATCCCCTCCAGTGGGGACTGGTGTGGGACTCAGTAAGGGGCACTCTCTCCTTGGGACCAGTGCTGCCCCATGGGCACTAGAGGGTCCTGTGCTGCTGCAAGGAACCAGCCCTAAGTCCTACCCACCCGTGGTCCCCACACATTGCGGAGTGAGCCCTGTTGCCTGACCTCACCCCGCCAGGGGACCTCCCAGAATGTCCCTTCAGCCACAGGGGCCGTGTGCTACTTGTCATTGCCTGCCCAGGCTGTGCACAGCAGCCACAAGCCACCCCGCTACTGGGGGCTTTCCCTGCCCCTTCCCAGAGCGGGACAGCATCTAACAGCCACCCAGGGGCCCTGAACTAATCCAAAGGCAGCAGCCCAGCCCAGCCGGGCGCCCATGCCCAGGTCCCTTGCAGGCACTCCTAGCCCAGGCGCTGAGCACTCTCCTGCCTTCTCCTGCAGGCGGCTGTCGACATGCCCCAGTACGTAGGAATAAGCCTTTTGGTGGAAGGATCCACTGTCAAAAAGCCACGGCCTCCAAACCACAGACTCTGCCCCAGTGCCAGCCCCAGGCCGGGCCCCAGTGTGCCCAGCTGCCCGCAGCACTCCCCAGCACTCCCCCAGAGCTCCCCTCGTGGGCCCAGGGCTCCACAGCTCGTCAGGGCCGCCAGGCCCCCGGCGCCAGTCAGCGGCAAGGAGAACAGAGCCAGGGAGCTGGGGGCCACCAACAGGGCCTCTGCTGCAGCTGGCACCCAGCTGAAGCTGCCCAGCAAGGTGCGAACAGAGCCAGGCAAGAAGAGGCTGCTGGAGCTGCACAGCACGGCCACCTCCCCGCTGGGGGACAAGCTGGTGCCGCTGGGCCAGCCCAAGCTCTGTCCCAAGTGCAGCTCGCAGGTGCCAGTTCCCAGCCCCAGGGCACCCCCACGGCTCCAGCTCAGCAAGGCCAACAGCCCGAAGGGGCAGCTGCAGAGACCAGCCCGGCAGCCAGGTAGGGAGCTGCAGCAGCACGTGCGGGACTTATGCACCTTCCAGCTGGGCTGTGGTCACGCTGCCGCCCCCACTCACCCCCTTGCTTGCTCTCCAGGGAAGCCCAGTGTGCCAGAGCGCCAGTGGGGACATGCCCAGGCTGTGCTGCGAGAGGGGGCTCCAGCCCCTCCTGCCAGGCCTGGCCAGCAGTGTGCCAGGGGCTGGCTATGCAGGGCCCCCCAGCCAGCCTCCGCCCCTGAGCTCGGGGCCTTGCACACGGCCGCGGGCAGGAGAAGGAAGCAGAAGAGAGACAGGATGTGCAGGTGATGGAGGGAGCTGCCCCTGGGGCTGCTGGCAGCAGCGAGGGAGTTATGCCAGGGGCTGGTGCCCTCCAATAAAGGGATCAAGAGAAGGAGCTGGAGTTTGTGATGTAGGCAGGAAATGCAGCCTGGCGCTGCCTTCACCCGGGGGGCAGCTGGCAGGGCCAGGGCCTGGGGGAGGGGGCTCTGGGGCCAGCTGCAGGCAGCGCAGGTCCCATATCTCAAATGAGCCCCAGCCCAGGGGGCAGCCCCCCCTTTCCCCTTGGCACACACGGTTGCTGCTTGGCTTCTCTGGCCTGTCTCTCCTTCCCACACCTGCCTAGCGCCACAGCTGAAATGGGAAGTGGTGTGTGCAGCGCTCTCCCCTGCACTGGGGGGCAGGTTGGGTGCTGTACTGGGGGGTGGGGGGGGGGCAGAGCTGGGCACCACCCTGGGCCGAGTTATGGCATGGAGCTGGGCACTCTCTGGGGGAAGGAGGTGGGTACTGCCCTGGGCTGGGGAGGGAGCACATGGAGCTGGGCACCGCCCTGACAGAGGTGTTGAACAGGCCCTGAGGCAGCAGGCTCCAGGGAGCAAGGCCTGTGGTCCAGCTGAATGGGGCTAGGCCCTGGGGAGGGACTGGCCAGACCCAGCCAGTGCCCCCCAGTTTGTGCCTTGCCCCTGCCTATTTCTTTCCTTCCCAGGCCCCCCAGAGACGCGCAGGCTCCCAGGCCTCTGCTGCCCTGCTGGAAACCCCTGGGCTGGTTTGCACCTGCTCAGCAGCTGGCCCCGCCCTGGCAGCAAGGCAGCCACCTCCAGCAGTGAACCCGAGTGCTCGGGGCATGGCCCTCTGCCCTGCTCACCTGCTCTGAGGCCAGGAGCCCACCTGGCTGTGCCTGAGTCACCCTCCTGCAGGACTGGCCTCAGCTGGGGCCCCACAGCAGCAAGGGGCACAGTGGGTTGCCCCATTCTGTTGGACTCTGCCTGTGAACCCATCCTGTGGGGGGCTGGGGGCATGTCTGAGGGCACCTGGCGCTGCAGGAGAAGGCAGAGCCCCCGCAGGGAGTGGAGAGGGGCAGGGCAGAGAACGGTCACAGCAGCTGGTGCTTTGGCTGTAGCGCCCAGGGCGGAGGCGGAGCAGGGTGGGGGAGGATGCCCTGAGACCAGGGCGCAAGCAGCTGGGGGGCTGGAACTAGGAGTGCAGGGGTTTGATGTGGTTTCCATCATACCCAGGGTTTGCAGTTTGGCTCCATGGCTCAGCGCCCCTGCAAGCGGCCAGCCTGGCACTGGTGGGAGGGGAAAGCAGCACAGCACGGCCTGGGGGCAGTGGAGACAGGCCAGGACCTGCCCCCTGCTCCCTTCACCGCAAGCTGCCCCCTAAGGCAGTCGTCCCCCCCAATCTCTCCCAATGAGCAACCCCTTGTTTTCACTGCATTGGGACCAGCGGCAGGCTGGGCTCTCCGCCCCATGCTGGACTGGAGTGCTTCACAACACCACAGTGGGGCGGGGGGGGGAATGCAGAGCACAGGACTGTCACACAACCTGAGCACACCCTACCAGACCCTGTGTGTTCAGCTTCCCTTTGCCTCAGTGGGCTGCAGGGCCCTGACCTTGGTGGCACAGACTCTGCCAGTTACCCCACAGCCCAGCTCCCCTAGGCCCCCAGACCAGGGCTGAGCCCCCAAACTGCCCACTAGGCACTCAGATGCAGCTCACCTCTTCGGGGCACTCCAGTGAAAGCAGCCAGACAAGGGTTCCAAACCCAGTCACTCTTAGCTACCACCAGCTACAGTCAGACAAAATAAAACCCTGTACAGAGTCCCTGCCTCAGTTCCTCACCCGTCTGGAGTGGCCAAGATCTCCTCCTGCAGCTCCTGGGAGTCCCACTCTCTGCTGGCTGGGCCTACAAGTAGAAATGGCCCCCGCTCTGGAAGCAGGGTTCCCAACCCTCTAGCATGGGCCTAGAGTCTCTAGGAATTAAAGATTAAGCTTTAATTAAAGATTCTGTCATGTGATAAATACATCTAACCAAAACAGGCAGCCCTACCGGTGAGCTCCTCAGCCTTTATAAACCCCACCTCCAAGCCCTGGCTCCTCCGGCTGCTTCCAGGGATTCAACTGCTCCAAGTCCCTCCTTGCAGACTGTTCCCAGCACAGGCACCCGTCCCTGGGGGTACCACTGCCCCCTCTCCCCCCCCCCCCCAGGGGCAAACTCCACCTACATGGAGGTGTCCCATGATCCAGCAGTTTCATGTTTTGTACATGGATCCCCCAATCACCCCAGGAGGTACACTGGGAGTGCATACACCAGAAAGCCAGAGCCCCCCACACCTGCATTTGCCCTTGCCTGGGAGGATCTGGCACCATGGTTTGGATGCAGTCTGGGCACGTACACATTTAAAACACAGAAAATACCCTAGTTCTAACACACTGGAGTGCAGGGTGTCTGCGCTGGCCCCACTGCTCTAATGGCCCCAACAGCAGGACTCCATGGCCATGAACATGGCACAAGGGGGCCTGCCCTCTGGGGAGAAGCCCCTGAAGGCCACTCTCAGACAGGGCCAGAGAAGTTGCCTCTCCAAGGGGGCTCTCTGCTCTCTGGCTAGGAAGAGGCCTGCAGGGCCATGGCATCCAGCAGCCTGTCGGGACTCACCTCCAACCTGGGCCCTGTTCCCCTGCAGGTCGAGCTGAACTGGGCCTGGGAGGGGTTCTTGCTGCACCCCACCGACAGCCTCACACCCAAGCAGGGGGAAATGAACCTTTGCAGGCTGGCAGCTCCTTGCAACAGCTTACTCCTAGTGACAGCCAGCGCAAGGGCTTCTGGGACACACTCACTGCTGCCATCTCCCCCTGTGAAACCTGCTGGTCTGGGGAGGCCTGGATCTTTGAGTCCCTTCCCTCAGGGCTCTAGCCCCACCCGCCCAGGAGCACGGTGCCAGCACACACAGGGCTTTAAAGCTGCTCAGAGACACCCCTGCCCAGAGTGTGGGGCGAGGTGCTGTCGCCGCATGGAGCACCAGTGGGAGATGGGCGATGCCATGTCTGCACGCAGCCAGGCCGCCCCACCAGGTGGTGCCAGCACTGCTCTGCTCAGCCAGCTGACTGTAACCCCAGCCCCACTAGCACAAGGGAACAGCAGGGGCGTAGCTGGGGGGACACTGGTTTGGTGGGACAATTTCAGGTGGGGGCAGCAGTGAGGGTCCTGCCTCCCAGGAGGGGCTGCTGATCCCAGGCGCTGGGGAGCACCCGACCCTGTCCCTAATGCGGTGTTGAACACCCAGGAGACAGGGGGACATGGGACGGGCCAGAGAGGCCAAAGGCCCGTGCACAGGTGCGTCTGACAGAGCCAGAGGGGGCCACGAGACAAGACCCCAAACCAACTGTTCGGCAAGGCTGAGAAATGGGGGTGGGGGGGTGGGGGGAGCCTGGGGAAGAGCAGGAAAGGTCCCGAAAGGCAGAAGGATCCTCCCCTTCCCACCCCCACCAGTAGTGGGAGCGCCACTGTTTGGGCCATGTAAAGATCAGAGTGGCTAAACCCGAGAACCAGTCTGTTGGTGGCACGGAGCCCAGCGCACACACTAGGTGGGGTGCCAGGGGGGCAGTCCTGCCACGCCCCCACACTGAGAGGGAGGAGTCCGGAGCAGCAGCCCAGCGGCGCCACCATCCTGCACGGAGCCTTCCAGGAAGAGGGGGAAGGCTGCATGTTCACGGCTATTCAGCCTTCCCGGAGACCATCCCTGCAGGGAGTCCCACCAGCAGGATGCAGAGACCCGAACCTAGAGCTCTGCTAGCAGCATCCCCAGGGGTGAGTTCTGCTCCTTTCCCGGGTGGGAAATGCCCTCTCCCCCACAGAGCTGGGCCTGCCTCTTGCTTCAGTGGCCTTCTGGGTCAGGGCGGGTCCAGCTGGGGGCAGCTGAGCAGGCCACCCCAGGGTGCGCCCCGTCACGGCGCACTCTGGCCCCCAGGGAGTCCCAGCAGACGGAGCGTCTGGAGGAAGAAGGGCGGAGGCGGCGCAGTGAGAATAGCTGTCGGGAGGAGCAGCTGGTGCAGGTGGAGATGCAGTGGCAGGCGATGCAGCAGCAGCTGAGTGAGGCGCAGCCTGCGGAGCAGCTGCTCACCCAGGACCTGCAGAGAGAGAGAGAGAAATGGGGGCTCAGGAGCCAAGAGCCTTCGAGTCGCGCCCCCCCGTGCGGCACGGCAGGGATCCCCTCTGGCGACTGAACGTGGCACTCAAAGGAAGCAACCAGGGCCAGGCCCCAGCTCTGCCAGCCGGCAGCACACAATGGGGGAGATGACATTGCTTTGTACAATCACTGGCGGCCCAAGTGGGATCCTCAGCCCATCCCACACAAACAGTGCAGAGGCTGCAGGACCTGAGGCTGAAAACCCTCCTCTGAAGAGCGACTGAAGACTGGGATTGCTAGCGCAGACTGAGGTGAGCAAGAGGGGTCTGGAGAAGGAAGACAGGGAGATTGGACACTCCCAGCTCCTAACACAAGGACACAGGGACACTCAATGAAATTCTAAACTGAGAAAAGGAAACAGTCACACAATGCGTAAATCATCTGTGGAACTCACTGCCACAGGATGGCCCTGAGGACACAGAGAAGGACTGGATGGTAGGCAGCGAAGAAGGGTTATTCAACCAGCTCCCAGAGACCAGGAGGAGGCCTAGTGTGAGGCAGGTCGTACCCCTTCCTCTGCAGCATCTGGTCTGGATGCTGGGCCAGGTGACCCCTGGGTCTCAGCCAGTCTGGCAAGTCCTATGTTCACCCACTCCGAGATGCCCCTCATTCCTGACCCGCAGCCCCCTGCTATCCCAGCCCTGGCCCCCTCCACGGCAGACTAGGCAAACTGCCCTGCGTGCCGGGCTGACCGGGGGCTTTGCATGCAGGGCTCAGCAATGACTGGCCTCCCGAGGCCATGCCACAGCTCCAGCCCAAGCCGTGGGACCGCAGCGCGCAACCAGTAAAGGGGTGCCGGTGGCGGGGCAGAGCCCGGTACCTGTGTGCGCGGCAGAGCGCTCCCCGCAGGCAGCAGGAAGGGCTCCCCCAGGACCGTGCCCACACGGGCAGAGTACACGTGGTCGCCCAGCGCAGGACACAGCAGCAGCGTCAGGTGCACGAGGAGCTGGCTGGGAAAGGCTGCGGCGAGGAGAGTCGGGGTTAATACGGGTACCTCCCCCCCCCACCCTGCCCCCATCCATGGGCAGCAAACGCACCCTCAGCCCCTCCTGCCCAGGGCCCCTCCCTGACCTCCCAGTTCAGCCCCTCACCCCCCACCCACACCTGGGGCCCCGCTGGGCAGGGTTGTCAGGAAGAGCTGAACACGGGGCCCCCTCCCCACCTGTCATGGGTTGGAGCTGCACCAGGCCGCAGCCCGGAGCCGCGCCCAGCACCTTGTAGCGGGTCAGGGTTTGCTTCACCTCCTTCCTCTCCACGCTGCGTCGGGACGGGGCAGCCACCGGCACCGCCTGCAACCAGAGCAGAGCCACGCGCTCAGGGAGAGGCTGCAGCCAGAGGGACTGGCCAGGCCCTGCAGCCATCCCCACCCTGGGGCCCCACAGCCCCTTGCCCCCAGGACACACCCTGCCCCCACAGAGCTCTGCAGCCCCCCAGAACACACAGCTGAGTTAACCCTTTCCTTACCAGCTGCAGGTCCCCAACCTGCTCCAGCTTCAGTCCTGTGCGGATCTCCCCCTCCACGGCAGCTGGGACCCTGGCAGTGACAGCGCTGGGGGAGGGAGGGGGGGTTACAAGGCGGCTGCACTCTCTGGGCAGAAAACGGGAGATGAGCGGGACGAGTCAGCGCCCTGGGGCTGCAGGACAGCGCAGTCTCTGGCACACGGCCAGGCGCCCCGCTGCGGGAGGGGGACGCTCCACTCGCCAGCAGGGGGCAGGAGCACCGGTAAGTGGGCAGGGGAGGGGGTTTCACTCACCGGTAAGTGGCGGGGGGGCGCCCTGCTCTCCGGAGCTGCGTGAAGAACGCATGGAGCTGCTGCGTGGTGCCAGGGCAGCTGGAGAGAAGCACGAGGCCAGAGCTGTCCCTGGAGGGGGGTGTCAGATTCAGTCCCATGGCACAGACAGCACCAGAGATGGGAACACAGCGCTGAGCTATGGAGAGGCAGCGCCCTGCTCCCCAGCACCCTCCCCTGCCCTCCCCCCCACCACCAGGCAAGCCCCTCCCCCCATCCTCCAGGGTCCCTCCCTCCTCTGCCGCCTGATGGCCAGCCCCTCCCTCCCCCGCACCCTCCCATGGCCCCTCCCCACCCCCAGCACCCTTCCCTCCCCTACCCACACCAACCAGGCCCATGCCCTCCCATTCCCCCCAACCAGCCAGCCCCCTTCCTTCCCTCTCCTGCCCCACCCCAGCAACCAATGACCAAGCACCCACTCCTCTCCAGGGAGCCAATCCCTGGCCCTTCCCCACTCACTTCCCAGCTGCTTTGACCACATGGAGCTCAGGAGGGAGACTCAGCCTCTGGCTCAGATCTGGGAGCAGCGAAACCAAACTCAGCTGCCCTGGACTGCCTGGGAGGGGGGCACAGGGAAGGAGCCATGAGCATGGAGACCTGCCCCTCCCCCCCCCCATGTCACTCCTCCTGCTCTTGGGGCTGCGGGAGGCCCAGGGAACACGCCCTGCACCCCCAGCTCCCCCTCAGGCCGGGAGTGGAGGGACAAGCCCCTTGCAGGGCCCGGCACGTGTGGGAGAAGCGAACCCCAGCACTCACCTGTCACCGCCAGGCCCGGGGGCTTGCTGACGGCCACCAGTGGCCCTGAAACAAAGGAACAGGCTCGTCAGGGCAGCCGGGCAGCCCTCCCCGGTGTCCCAAACCCCCTCCGCTTGGGCTACAGCCAGCCCAGACCCCCTGCCCGGGGCCGCACCCGCCGAGCAGCCAGCGCCCTCCCGCCCAGGCCTCAGCAGCCCCATCTCCCTGCACAGCAGGGTCTGGCGGATTCCCCCCTGCCCCCCCCCGCGCGCTGCCCTCCCCCCGCGCCCCCGTCCCCCCCCCCGCGCTGCCCCTCTGCCGCCCCCCCGTCCCGTCCCGTCCCCCGGGCTGCCCCCCCCGGGCTGCCCCAGTACCTGCCCGATACACAACCGCTGCCTCCAGCAGCCCCAGCGCCTCCTGCCGGCTCCACGGCCCGGCTGGCCCCAGGATGCTGCCCCTGCCCGGGCCCCCCGGCCTCGGGGGCTGCGGGTACCTGGGGGAAGGAAGGAGCGAGCGGAGCTGGGAGCGAGCAGCAGAACCAGTGAGCGGGGCCTGCGGGGGTGGAGACGGGAACCGCATCTAGTCCTAGCAACGCCCCCCGGGCAACCCCGGCACAGCCCCCCCCCCCCCCCCC
>QXTE01000358.1:216022-229868 GCA_003942145.1 Platysternon megacephalum | reverse complement strand
GGGGCAACCCCGGCACAGCCCCTCCCGGCACGGCCCCCCCGGGGGCAACCCCGGCACAGCGCCCCCCTCCTCCCGGCACAGCCCCTCCCGGCACGGCCCCCCCGGGGGCAACCCCGGCACAGCGCCCCCCGCCCCACTCACCAGGCCGGGGCGCTGCGGGGGGCGCTGGGGGCCCGGGGTCTCCCCCGCGCGCGGAGCAGGAGCCGAGGCCCCGCTCGTGGCGCCGCCATTTAGCGCGTGCGCGGGGCCGACGGGGGTAGGCGCTGGAGCGCCGGAAGTGCCCGCACAGATCGGCCCCGCCCCCTCCCTGCTCCCTAGACTAGGCGCAATGAATCGACCCCGGATCGCTGGCTGCCCGCGGGGGTGTAGCCCGGTGTGCGGAGACCGGTGATTCTGCGCGGTGCGGGGGGCGAGACTGCAGATAGCGGGGAGCTTCCCAGCTGTGTCCTGCGCTGCGGGGTCCTGGCCCCTCCAGGGGCACCAAGACCACGACGGGCTTGTCTACACCACGACACTGTCGACACAGTGACACCGCCTTGTCCAAGTCAGCCGGTGTAAACGCTCCTGCTCGGGGCTTTGTCGGCCCTTTTGCAGACAAAATACTTCCACCCCCGCGAGTGGCGTTAGCTCCTGCCGGCAAAGCCACGTTCACACTGCCACGTTTGTGCTGTGTGGGGGGCTTCGCAAGGCGGCAGTGTAGACATACCCTGAGAGAGAGAGAATGAGTCTGCTCCACCGCCTTAGCTAACAGCCCGTTGGCTTTTACCTCATGCGGTACAGGCCCATGCACTGAGGTCCCAGGATCGATCCCCGGGTCTGTCGGCGTTACACATGCTCTTTGGAGATGCTGAGAAAGGCTGAGCTGGGCTAAGGGGTCTCCTCCCATCAGTTGAAAGGCCGCACTCAAAGAGTACAAAGAACAGGAGTTCGTATAACTTCGTATAATGTATGCTATACGAAGTTATTACGAGCAGGACCAAACCCAACTAAATCATCCCAGCCAGGGCTTTGTCAAGCCTGACCTTAACAACCTCTAAGGATGGAGATTCCACCACCTCCCTAGGTAACCCATTCCAGTGCTTCACCACCCACCTAGTGAAAAAGTTTTTCCTAATATCCAAGCTAAACCTCCCCCACTGCAACTTGAGACAGTTACTCCTTGTTCTGTCATCTGGTACCACTGAGAACAGTCTAGATCCATCCTCTTTGGAACCCCCTTTCAGGTAGTTGAAAGCAGCTATCAAATGCCCCCTCATTCTTCTCTTCTGCAGACTAAACAATCCCAGTTCCCTCAGCTTCTCCTCATAACTCATGTGCTCCAGCCCCCTAATCATTTTTGTTGCCCTCCGCTAGACTCTTTCCAATTTTTCCACATCCTTCTTGTAGTGTGGGGCCCAAAACTGGACACAGTGCTCCAGATGAGGCCTCACCAATGCCGAATAGAGGGGAACGATCATGTCCCTCGATCTGCTGGCAATGCCCCAACTTATACAGCCCAAAATGCCGTTAGCCTTCTTGGCAACAAGGGCACACTGTCAGCTCATATCCAGCTTCTCGTCCACTTTAACCCCTAGGTCCTTTTCTGCAGAACTGCTTCCTAGCCACTCGGTCCCTAGTCTGTAACAGTGCATGGGATTCTTCCGTCCTAAGTGCAGGACTCTGCACTTGTCCTTGTTGAACCTCATCGGGTTTCTTTTGGCCCAATCCTCTAATTTGTCTAGGTCACCCTCCAGCATATCTACCATTCCTCCCAGTTTAGTGTCATCTGCAAACTTGCTGAGAGTGCAGTCCATGTCATCCTCCAGATCATTAATGAAGATATTGAACAAAACCAGCCCCAGGACCGACACTTGGGGCACTCTGCTTGAAACCGGCTGCCAACTAGACATGGAGCTGTTGATCACTACCCGTTGAGCCCGACAATCTAGCCAGCTTTCTATCCGCCTTATCGTCCATTCATCCAGCCCATACTTCTTTAACTTGCTGGCAAGAATACTGTGGGAGACCATATCAAAAGCCTTGCTAAAGTCAAGGAATAACACATCCACTGCTTGCCCCTCATCCACAGACCCAGTTATCTCCTCATAGAAGGCAATTAGGTTAGTCAGGCATGACTTGCCCTTGGTGAATCCATGCTGACTGTTCCTGATCACTTTCCTCTCCTCTAAGTGCTTCAGAATTGATTCCTTGAGGACCTGCTTCATGATTCTTCCAGGGACTGAGGTGAGGCTGACTGGCCTGTAGTTCCCCGGATCTTCCTTCTTCCCTTTTTTAAAGATGGGCACTACATTAGCCTTTTTCCAGTCATCCAGGCCCTCCCCCGATCACCATGAGTTTTCAAAAATAATGGCCAATGGTCACTCTCTTACAGACCGAAAAGTCGCAATTATTCAACAAAAAAAATTCAAAAACAGACTCCAACGTGAAACTGCAGTACTGGAATTAATTTGCAAACTGGACACCATCAAATTAGGCTTGAATAAAGACTGGGAGTGGATGAGTCATTACACAAACTAAACTATTTCCCCATGCTAATTTTCCCCCTACTGTTACTCACTCCTTCTTGTCAACTGTTTGAAATTGGCCATCCTGATTATCACTACAAATTTTTTTTTCTCCTGCTGATAATAGCCCACCTTATTCGGTTAGTCTCATTAGAGTTGGTGTGGCAACCCCCATTTTTTCATGTCCTCTGTGTATATATCTGTGTATATATCTATCTATCTTCCTACTGTATTTTCCACTGCATGCATCTGATGAAGTGAGTTTTAGCCCACGAAAGCTTATGCTCAAATAAATTTGTTAGTCTCTAAGGTGCCACAAATACTCCTCGTTCTTTTTGCTGATAGAGACTAACATGGCTGCTACTCTGGAACTCAAAGAGTAGTTATCAGTGGATCACTGTGAAAGCAGGAGGTCAAGAATCAGAGGGGTAGCCGTGTTAGTCTGGATCTGTAAAAAGCAAGAGAGAGTCCCGGGGCACCTTTAAGACTAACAGATGTATTGGAGCATAAGCTTTCGTGGGTGAATACCCACTTCGTCAGACTGTGAAAGCAGGAGGCCATATCTAGTTGGGTTCCACCGGGGTCAGGCCTGGCTCTGATACTAGTCAATATTTTAATGAATGACTTGGATAATGGAGCGGAGACGCGCTTATAAAATCTGCAGGTGACACCAAGCTGGGAGGGGTTGCAAGCACTTTAGAGGGCAGGATTAGAATTCAAACTGACCTTGGGAACATGGAGAATTGGTCTGAATTCAACAAGATGAAATTCAATCAAGTGCAAAGCACTTCACTTAGGAAGGAAAAACCAAATGCACAACTACAAAGTGGGGACTAACCTTAGCAGGCAGCAGTGCTCCTGCAATTTGGATCACAAATTGAATGAGTCAACTATGTGACACAGCTGCAAAAACCAAGCGAATATTCTGGGGTGCATAACCAGGAGCGGTGTACCTAGGCTGCGCTCTGCTTGGCCCGGCGGTGCGCAATGCTGGGACGGCGCATTAGGAAAGATGTGACAAAACTGGAGAGAATCCAGAGGGGAGCAACACAAATGATGAACGGTTTAGAAAACGGGCGCTGTGAGGAAAGGGTAAAGCCTGGGCCTGTTCGGTGTTGAGAAGGGAGGACTGAGCGGGGGCAGAGCCGCCCGGGGATCAGTTGTTCTCCCGGCCCTGGAAGGAAGGGCAAGGGGCCGAGTCTGCAGCAGGCGGATTTCGGTCAGATATCGGGGAACCCTTCTGAGCGCGGGGGCCCCACACCCCAAGGCGCAGGGCTTAGGGGTCCTCGCCAGCGCCCAGACCGAGCCCTGACTCCTGCATGGCCTGCCCTGGGTGCTGCCCTGGCCCCGCCCCCTGGGCAGTGGCCACGCCCCTCGCTCCTCCCCTGCTGCGTCCTGGGCACGAGGCACAACCATAGATCCGGACCTCCCGTGGCGGAGACAAGCCCGCCACAGGGGGTAACCATAGAGTTCGCCTGTTGCGGGCAAGAAGAGCCCGACGGATACCATAGAGAGTGACGCCGAAGTGATAGAGTGTCCTGGGCACGGCCGGCTCCCTCCGTGGCAGGTGGGAGAGCGGAGCTGGGGGGCTGCGGGCGGGGCCCGGGTATGCGGAGTGGGGGACCCCCAGCTATGGGGTGTGGGGGGGGGAGGGGATCCCCAGCTATGGGGAGGGTGTGGGGGGGGTTGGCTGGGGGAGGGGATCCCCAGCTATGGGGAGGGTGGCTGCCCGCAGTCACAGGATCCGTTTAATCCCGTGAGCTTTCACTGGTGGTGCCCGGCTGGGCCTGCCTGGGATTCCTGCCATGTTCCCACAGTGTGATCGGGGCGCAGAGCTCCTGTGGGTACTGGTGTCCGTACCCCGAATGGCAGCGTGTCCCCCTGCTCACCCCGCCCATCTCTCTGGCAGGGCTTGGTCTGCCTAGCGCCATGGCCTCCCGTGCGGGCCCGCGGGCTGAGGGCACTGATGGCAGTGACTACCAGCATCGCGAGAGGGTGGCCTCCCATTACCAGATGAGGTAGGTCTGAGCACAGGCTGGGTTGAGGGTCCCTGCCCAGTGAGCTGGGGCAGGGTGCGGAGCCGCCCAGCTGGACTGAGCTGGTGTCCGTGAATGGCTGGGCGTTCCCTGGAGTACGTCTGTCCCCAGGGCACTGTGTGCTGGGATTCAAGGGGTCGCTGGACCTGTCTGAGGGCCTGAAGGTCCAAGCCAGGGCAGGTCTGTTATGCTGCAGTGCAGCCTCCTCCCTGCCCAGCCCACGGGAAAGCCAAAGGTGCTGTGCACGCCAGCTCTGGCTCACGAGAAGCTCCCACCAGAGTGAGTATTGCAGGCTGGTGCCCTGCCCCCGCCAGGGGTGTTCCCTCCACAAACCAGGCTGCTTGTGGCTTTGGCTGGCAGGAGGCAGATGGCCAGAGAGCGCCCAGGTTGACCTGCAGCTTCATTCTCTGTTGTGCTTGCCCCGGAGCACTCTGCCCCGAGCCCCAGTCAGATGGGCAGGCCCCGTCCATCTGCCAGGGGAAGCGGCTCAGACAGACTTCACGCCCAGCAGCTGCTTCCCCCTGGGACCTACTCAGAGGAATCTGCCCTTCCTGCCGGGCTCACCTGCTCCGTAGCCTTCAGGCTAGTGGTGCTCCAGGATCATGCCCTGCTGGTGACTTCGCTCTGTTGGGGTCCTGGGTTCAGGCTCTGTCCACAGCTCTTGGCAGCCTGGCTGCCATCTCTCCTGCCTCAGAGTCCTTCCTGCCCCTCCCGCTTCGGCAAAGCTAGGGAGGCCATCAAAGTGCTAGCCTGAGCCTGGCTTTCTGCCTCTCTGCAGCGTGGCCCTGAAGTCCGAGATAAAGAAGCTGATCTACATGCAGGTGGCCATCTGGCTGCTGCTCCTGGCCCAGATGTGCGTGGGTCACCTGAAGCTGCTGCCCCATGACCAGGTGGCCATGCCCTACCAGTGGGAGTACCCCTACCTGCTCAGCATCATCCCCTCTCTCTTCGGCCTCATGTCCTTCCCCCGCAACAACATCAGCTACCTGGTGCTGTCCATGATCAGCACAGGCCTGTTCTCGGTGGCACCCCTCATCTATGGCAGCATGGAGATGTTCCCCATGGCGCAGCAGCTCTACCGGCACGGCAAGGCCTATCGCTTCATCTTCGGCTTTTCCGCCGTCTCCGTCATGTACCTGCTGCTGGTGGTGGCCGCGCAGGTGCACGGCTGGCAACTCTACTACAGCAAGAAGCTCCTGGACTCCTGGTTCACCAGCACGCAGGAGAAGAAGAAGAAATGAAGAGGGACTGGGAGCCACACACCTGTGTGACTCGGGGGGGAAGGGGGAATGCCGCCATCCCCAGGGGGCTGGATGGCACCATGGTGGGGGTCCCCATTTTTGGGCAGCTCTGCTGGTAAACACTGAAAGCTCCCTATAGACTGGGCTGCCCTGCCAGGCACCCAGGCACCCCAGCCGGAGTGTGCTCAGGGCCCCTCCAGCCCTCGCCCTGGCTGGCAGCGACTGACCGTTCTTCAGTGGCTGGTGGGCCAGGGCTGGGTAGGAGGGAGCTCCTGATGCGACCAGGTACCCTCACCAGGAGTCCCCTGGCAGCCCTTGGCTCTGGTGCCTCTGCTCGGTTGGCTGGGATGAGAGGGGCCTGCATGATGGGAGTGGCCTGGGGGCAGCCACCAGCCCTTCCTGGAGCAGAAAAGTGCCCTGACCCCAGTGCCTCTGCCCTGAAGTCTGACAACATGGCACCGCCCCAGGGCTGCAGACGATGGTTGGCGCAGCGCTGCCCACTCCCACAGTGGCTTGTGCTGTGCTGGGCCAATGTCTGTGTCTGAGGCCCAGTCTGCACCAGTGCCCTGCCCGGATTGCCCTGGGGGCATGCAGGGCCCTCCCTTCCCCCGCAGCTGGGTGAATTCCATGCCTCCGCCTGGGAATGAGCAGCGCCAGGTCACCAGAGAGCCAGTGGTCTCAGGCCAGGTGCCTCCCAGCCCCCAGTGCCGCTTGCTGCGAGAGGGGCAGTGCTGGGGCGGAGGGGAGTCGGCCTGGGCCCCGCCCCCAGCGCTGGCACAAGCTGCTTCTCCCACATGGAGTGACCAGAAAGGATGAAATAAAGAGCCACCTTGCTGAGCGAGCAGCCTCCAGCAGTCTGTCTGCCGGGGCGTGGGGGAAGGGCAGATATCCTCGCTGCCCTGGGTTGATTTGTGTCCCTTAGCTGCCCCCCCCCGAGACTGTCCTGCTGTCAGGGCCCCAGAAGCCCTGGAGATGGCAGTGCCTAGACCCCTGCTGATCTGCCCTCCCCCCCCCAAGTGTGTTCGTCCTCCCAGCCCCTGTCTATGACCCTCTGAGAGATGAGCCTGTTGCCCCTCCTGAAAGCCAGCCATGGCCACAGGTGGCTCCTGTCCCCACACCTGGGCCCTGGCCAGCCTTTCAGATGCTGTGTTGGGCCCTGGCCTGGTGGGGTGGCTGCGGGACAGGGGTGTTGGGCACAGGCTGGTTCGCGCTGAGGAGAGAGGCTTGCTCGTACCACCAGCTGTGCACCCCACTCGTACCACCAGCTGTGCACCCCACTTGTACCACCATGTGTGCACCTGCCACGGGCCTGTTAGTGATACAGCTGGAGAAGCAAACAGCTTGGGAGCCCAGCCCAAGGCTGCCTGCTCCTGCCCCATTGCTGTGGGCTCTGCCTGTCCTCCCAGTCACTGGGGTGAGGGAGAGCCTGTTTCAGCAGCCATTAGAGTGAGGGGCTGGGGACCAGGCCCTGGCTGTGGGAGGAAGGTGGTCCTGATCTGAGGGTGCACCGTAGTGACAGTCCAGAGAAGAGGCTGCGGGGCCTGGGTGAGGAGGGACCCTGCCTTAGGGAGCAGTTCTTTGGGCTGTGCCTTGCAGTGGTGAGGGGGGGTAATGGAGCATGGTTCTGCCTTGGTGCCATGGCATCTGCTTGTGCACCTGGGGACAGGCCCTGATCCTGTGTCTGCTGCTGCCCTTGGAGGGGTCTGTTGCTATGCGCCCCTCCTGCAGACACATGGGCTTTGGGACCGGCTCTGGGGGCCCCCTGCAGGGGTCCAGAGCCCCAGGGGTCCCGCTCGGGCCTCTGGGCTCCATCCCCCTGCTCCGGCCCACGAGCTCTGCCCAGTGAGTCCCCCGGAGACAGAGCCAGGCAGAGACTCGGACCACCCTAGGGAGCAGGCCCCCTCTGCCAGCGCCTGCAGAGACACCGCCAGCGTGGGCCCAGCCGGGCTCATCAGTCGCCTGGACCCAGCCCTGGGGGAGCCTCCCGCAGAGCCCAGCCGAGCCGTAGAGACCCCCTGGGCTCCCACTCTGTCTCCTGTCGGTCTGATTCCCCTGCCGGACTCCCAGGGGTGCTTCCCGCAGCCAGTGCTTAACCCCCCCCCATTTCCCCAGCTGGGGAGCTGCAGCTCCAGGTGGGGAGTCCTGGTCCCTCTGGGGTCCTGGTTGCTAGGTGCTGGATTCCCCATTGCCTTCCCCATGCTCCACTGATAGGGGGATTAAGGCCCAGGCAGCGAGGGGACACCCTCCCTCTGTCAGCTAGCCTGCCCCAGAGCACACAGCCCTCCCCCTGCCTGCAACAAGGCAGCATAGGGGAAACTGAGGCACAGAGGCATCATACCACTAAGTGATGCTGGGGGCTGGGCTGTTTGCTTTCAAACACGGGGCTCCCCTGCCAGCTCTGTGCCCGGGGGTGCCACCAAGCAGGACCCCCGGACAGAGCCCAGCTGCCACGTGAGGAGCAGGCTGCCGCTGCACGTGCTGCCCCCGCGGCCTGGGTTACGTGCAGGCTGCCGCAGTCTCACAGGAAGCCTGAAATAAACCAGGTCAACCGCCGTGTTCCCATTACCTTGCGGCGGGGAGTTTTCGGGGGGGCAGCGCCCGCGGCGGGGGCGTTGGGGAGGCACTGGGGAGGCAGGGAGCTTTGGCGGGGGGCAGTGGGGAGGCAGGGAGCTTGGGGGGGGCACCGGGGCGGCGGGGGGCGGGGGGGGGGCGGGGGGGGGGGGGGGCGGGGGCGGGGGGGGGGGGTTGGGGGGGGGGGGGGGGGGGGGCGCGGAGTACGAGGTGGGAGGGGCGGGGTGGTCAGGGGGTGCGGTGCGGCCCGCGGGGGGGTGGGGGGTGGGTAGGGGGATACTGGCGGGGGCGTTGGGGAGGCACTGGGGAGGCAGGGAGCTTTCGGGGGGGCGTTGGGGCGGCCGGGAGCTTTCGGGGGGGGGCGGGGGGCGCCGGGGCGCTGGGGCGGGGGGGGGGGGGGGCGGGGGCGGGGGCGGGGGGGGGGGGGGGGGGGGGGAGGGGAGGGGGGGGGGGGGGGGGGGGGGGAGGAGGGGGAGGGGGGAGGGGGGGGGGGGGGGGGGGGGAGTTTGGGGGGGGAGGCAGGGAGCTTTGGGGGGGGCGGTGGGGGGGCAGGGAGCTTTCGGGGGGGCGGTGGGGACGCAGGGAGCTTGGGGGGGGCGTTGGGGAGGCAGGGAGCTTTGGGGGGGAGGCAGGGAGCTTTCGGGGGGGCGTTGGGGAGGCAGGGAGCTTTGGGGGGGAGGCAGGGAGCTTTGGGGGGGCGTTGGGGAGGCAGGGAGCTTTGGGGGGGCAGTGGGGACGCAGGGAGCTTTGGGGGGGCAGCGTCCCGCACCGTGGCTCTGATCCGCGGGCTGCTGGCGATAATTCTCATCAGCATCTCCTGGGCCGGGGGCTCCCTCGTGGGCAGCGCCCCCCTCCCATGGGGTTGTTGCTCCTGAGGGTCCCAGGCCTGGCCCCAGGGTCCCGGCCGCCAGGAACCGGTGTTAGCTGCCCTGCTGCTGGAGGGACTCTGGGGGCGGCTCTTTGGGGGTTGTGTCCCCCTGGCACCAGCTGTGCCCCCTGCCGCCGAGGTGTGCGCAGAGCTCGGCGCCCCCCGCCCCGGGCAGCCCATCCTGGGACCTCCTGCCCCGGGCAGCGGGGCAAGCGCCATCCTGCCGCCCCTCCCCGCCGCACCTGGGCGCCCGCCGGGTACCTGGCACCAGCCGGGGCGGGGGGCGCCCCCCCCCCATCCGGCCGAGAGGCAGAGCCCGGTGCGGGGCTGCCGGGGGCGGAGAGCCCCGGGGGGCGGTGCCCGCCCCGCCCCGCCCCGCGATGATGAAGCGGGGCGGGCAGGAATGCGGCGGAGCCGGCCCGGCCAGGTGCCGTGTGCGCCCCGCGCAGCCATGCGCCAGCCCCGCTGATGGGGCGCCCCGCGCCCTGCGCCCTGCTCCTGGCCGCCGTCCTGCTGCTGGCCGGGCCCCGGGCCGGAGCGCCGCGCCCCCGCGTCACCGCCAACTTCGTACGGCCCGGGCGAGGGGGGCGGGGGGCTGCGGGGTCCCGGGGCCGGGACACTGGGGCCGGGGGAGGGGGCGCGTTGGGAGCCGGGCGCAGAGCGGGGGCTAAGGGGATTTGGGGCGCGCGGTTGTAGGGCCCGGCCTGACCCCACCTGTAGGAGTCGGGGGGCGCTGGGCCCGGGCCGGTGCAGAGGGCGGGTTGTTTGTGCGGGGCCCGGGACCGGGGCTCCGGGGCGGGCCGGTAGCGGGGTGCGGAGAATGGGGCTGGCTGGGCGGCAGGTGCAGTAACTTGCGGGCTCTGCAATGATGAAGAAATGGCTGGTCCCGCAGCCAGCAAGAAACGGGGCAAAATGAGATCAGGACAAAACCTGGAGCGGGAGGGAGCCACCGCCATGAATCTGCCTTGCCTGGGCCACAGGGCAGGGGTCAGCGCCGCATTGGAGGGGCGGGGAAGCGCCGCAGGGTTAGAACCTGCCTTGCAGTGACAGGGGCGAGGGGCTCAGTCTGGTGGGCTCCCCCCCGAGCCGGTCCGGGGCGAGGGAGCCCAGCCTGTCCCTGCCGACCCGGGAACAAATCGTGGGCGATGGGCTGTTGGCTCCAGCAGCGAAGGGGAACCCGGCCCTGGGGCTGGAAGCTGATGCCAGACAAATTCAGGTGCTAATTTTGGCCAGGGAAGGGGATTAGAAGAGTTTCCTGGGGCAGGGCGGGGTGGAGGATTCTCCATCCCTGGCCATGGTTCAGTGGGGAGCGGGAGTTTGCCAACAGCTCTGCTCTAGGGGCCCCCGGTGGGCAGGTCTCTGGCCTGTGCCGGGCACGGGGCCAGACTAGGTGGTCACAGTGGTCCCTGCTGGCCTGGGGACGTGGGACTGAAATGTGGGCAGCAGGTGAAAATGGAGGAAAGGAACCTCTTCTTTACACTGGGTGTAATTAGCCACATGGAATCCTTGAAGCCAAGAGCGAGCTCGGGGACACTTGTGTGAAGAATGAGGATGCCCCTGGTTACACAGGGAGCGGAATCAGTGCGTGCGCAGGGCTGTGTGTGAGCCAGGCACATACTGCCGGGGCCAGGGGAGCGTTCCAGAAATGCCGGGGGGCTCCCGTTCCTGCCTGGGAGCAGCTGGTGCTGGGGAGGGGGGAAAAGAGGGGTGGATTCCCTGCGGTCCCCGTGTGGGGGAGGGGATGGATTCCTCACTACAGGTAAAAAGAACAGGAGTCCTTGTGGCACCTTAGAGCCTAACAGATTTATTTGGGCATAAGCTTTCGTGGGCTAAAACCCACTTCATCTGATGCATGCAGTAGAAAATACAGTAGGAAGATAGATATACACAGAGAACATGAAAAAATGGGGGTTGCCATACCAACTCTAACGAGACTAATCAATTAAGGTGGGTTATTATCAGCAGGAGAAAATAAACTTTTGTAGTGATAATCAGGATGGCCCATTTCCAACAGTTGACAAGAAGGTGTGAGTAATGGGGGGGAGGAAATTAGCATGGGGAAGTAGTTTTTACTTTGTGTAATGACCCAACCACTCTCAGTCTTTATTCAAGCCTAATTTAATGGTGTCCATGTTGCAAATTAATTCCAGTTCTGCAGTTTCTTGTTGGAGTCTATTTTTCAAGTTTTTTTGTTGAATAATTGCGACTTTTCCATCTGTAATTGAGTGACCAGGGAGATTGAAGTGTTCTTCGACTGGTTTTTGAATGTTATAATTCTTGACATCTGATTTGTGTCCATTTATTCTTTTGTGTAGAGACTGTCCGGTTTGGCCAATGTACATGGCAGGGGGGCAGTGCTGGCACATGATGGCATATATCACATTGGTAGATGTGCAGGTGAACGAGCCCCTGATGGTGTGGCTGATGTGATTAGGTCCCATAATGGTGTCCCTTGAATAGATATGTGGACAGTCTCTACGCAAAAGAATAAATGGACACAAATCAAACGTCAAGAATTATAACATTCAAAAACCAGTAGGAGAACACTTCAACCTCTCTGGTCACTCAATTACAGACCTAAAAGTCGCAATTCTCCAACAAAAAAAACTTCAAAAACAGACTCCAACGAGAAACTGCAGAACTGGAATTAATTTGCAAACTGGACACCATTAAATTAGGTTTGAATAAAGACTGGGAGTGGATGAGTATTTACACAAACTAAATTATTTCCCCATGCTAATTTCCCCCCTACTGTTACTCACTCCTTCTTGTCAACTGTTGGAAATGGGCCATCCTGATTATCACCGCAAAAGTTGTTTTTTCTCCTGCTGATAATAGCCCACTTTAATTGATTACTCTCGTTAGAGTTGGTATGGCAACCCCCATTTTTTCATGTTCTCTGTGTATATCTACCTACTGTATTTTCCACTGCATGCATCTGATGAAGTGGACTTTAGCCCATGAAAGCTTATGCTCCAATAAATTTGTTAGTCTCTAAGGTGCCACAAGGACTCCTCATTGTTTTTGCTGATACAGACTAACACGGCTGCCCCTCTGAAACCTGTCACTACAGGCAGTTTAGCACTGTTCTCTGTGGGGGGGCTCCCAGGGGGCCGTGTGTCTGTTTCTGGCTCTGTGGCCTGACCATGCCATAAGAACATAAGAACGGCCATACTGGGTCAGACTAAAGGTCCATCTAGCCCAGTATCCTGTCTTCCAATTGTGGCCAATGTCAGGTGCCCCCGAGGGAATGAACAGAACAGGGAATCATCAAGTGATCCATCCCCCGTCGCCCATTCCCAGCTTCTGGCAAACAGAGGTTAGGGACACCATCCCTGCCAATCCTGGCTAATAGCCATTGATGGACCTATCCTCCATGAACTTACCTAGTTCTTTTTTGAACCCTGTTGTAGTCTTGACCTTCACAACATCCTCTGGCAAAGAGTTCCACAGGTTAAGTGCCAGGCCTGGCCTCTGGGCTTCCCGGCTGTCCTCGGTTGCTCAGTTCTCACCCTGCCCCTCGCCCCACAGCCAGGCAGTAGTGTGGGGCAGCCAGCCCTTTGCTGCAGTCCCTGCCGCCCGCCCAGCGGGTGAGTGGCAGAAGGGGCCCACAGGTGCCTGCGTTGGGCCCGTGGGCAGAGGAGGGAAGTGATCCTGTCTGGGACGCAGGCTGGGAGTTAGAGGTGCGAAGGGCTCGTTAGCTTGAGCATCAGTCCAGAAAGCAGCTGGGGTTGGCCCTGCCCTGGGCACCCTGGGGTCCCGCTGGGGGCTCCTCGCTTGGAATGACTGTTTGCGCAGGGTGTTGCGGCGACGATCGTTTAACCTCAAAGCTCTCGATTCGCTCCGAAGGCCGAATGATGGTTTAGTTGCTCGAAAGGTGGCTCCCTAAAAGTAGTTCCCCACATCCAGGCGCTAGCCCTGGGCTGCCTCGACCCATGGCGGCCACTTCGGCGTAGGCACGCAGGTATTAGCAGTGGATGCTGCACGTGTTCCCCACTTACCCCCTTAGCAAACCGGGGGTGCCCCGGCCGAGGGTCAGACCTTGGCTAGGGCCAGGAGAGCCGTCTCTTCCCTAGTCCGTTACTGGCTGCACCGTGCCTGATTCCGCTCACTTCCCCCCAACCCGGAAATAAGGGAACCCCGGTACTGCCGCGGGTCACTGCTGGAGGGACCCCAGCGCCCGCTTCTCCTGAGCCCACGGGCCTGGGGCCTGTCACTCACGCTGACATCCCACCTGCATGGAGAGCTGTCTGCCGCAGGCCTGTATTCCCGCAGCCCAGTGCCTGCCTGCGGGCGCGTCGGGAGCCTGCAGAACACGGGCCAGGCACGTGCTGCTGCTCCGGGTGAACCCCCGGCCCCAGTCTCAGCCCTGCACTGCTCAGCTGGGGGAGTCTGCTGGGAGCGCAGATAAACCACTGCGGCTTCCCTGAGCATAATACTCATGGGGGTGCTGTGGGCTGGNGGGGGGGGGGGGGGGGGGGGGGGGGGGGGGGGGGGGGGGGGGGGGATGGCTCTGGGTGCCGGGGGCCGCTGGGGTGTGTGTGTGTGGCTCTGGGGGCTGGGGGCCGCCAGGGGTGGGGATGGCTCTGGTCCCATGGGCTGCCGGGGTGGGGGTGGCTCTGGGTG
>QXTE01000358.1:200627-215214 GCA_003942145.1 Platysternon megacephalum | reverse complement strand
GGGGGCCGGGGGCCGCCAGGGAGAGGGGTGCTGGGGGGGGTGGCTCTGGGTGCCGGGGGCCGCCAGGGAGAGGGGTGCTGGGGACTGCTGGGGGTGGGGGGGTGGCTCTGGGGGCCGGGGGCCGCCAGGGAGAGGGGGGCTGGGGCCTGCCAGGGGGGTGTGGGGGGTGCTGGGTGCTACCTGTTGGCCAAGGCCTCCTGTACTAACACGGCTCCTTGTCCTTTGCTCACAGGCCTGCAGAGTCAGGGGTAAGTAAATCCGCTCTGTTAGTGGTGCTGGCTGTGGGGCAGGCAGGGGGCAGCTGGGGCGCTAGGGGGCAGCACTGCTCAGTCCCTCCCTCCTTCCACCTGGGGCTGGGTCACAACTCTGCCGAGCTGGGGGGCGGTGGGAGGGGGCCAGACGGGGACTCCGCCAAGGAAAACCAGACGCTGCAGTCAGTGGTGGTGCCAGCTCCCATGCAGTCAGTGCCGCCCCCAGCGGGGCGGGGGGNTGTGGGGCAGGCAGGGGGCAGCTGGGGCGCTAGGGGGCAGCACTGCTCAGTCCCTCCCTCCCTCCCTCCCTCCCTCCACCTGGGGCTGGGTCACAACTCTGCCGAGCTGGGGGGCGGTGGGAGGGGGCCAGACTGGGACTCCGCCAAGGAAAACCAGACGCTGCAGTCAGTGCCGCCCCCAGCGGGACGCTAGGGGCTGCCGGGCTGCGGGGCGGGGGCTCAGCGGGGGGGCGGCTGGGCTGCGGGGTGGGGGGGGCTGCCGGGCTGCGGGCTCAGCGGGGGGGCTGGGCTGCGGGGTGGGGTGGGGGGGGCTGCCGGGCTGCGGGCTCAGCGGGGGAGCTGGGCTGCGGGGTGGGGGGGCTGCGGGCTCAGCGGGGGGGCTTTCCCCTCACTGTCAGTGCTGACCCCAGTGCAGTGCCAGGGTCCCGGTATGGTGGGGTGGTGCCCCGGGGAGGGACCCAGCGGGGGACTGGTGAGGCTGGGGTCACCCCATGTGTCTGGAGCGCAGAGCGCTGGGGAGTGTAAGTGACCGGGAGATCCCTGCTCGGCCGGCACGGTGATGGGCACATGCCAGGGAGAGGGCTGGGAGGCAGCCCTGCAGTGCACTGGGAGGGCCCGGATGGGTCCTGGCTGCCTTTAACTCCTCTCCTCTCCTCCCCTCCAGCGGACAGTGCCCTCCTCAGGCCCCGGTGCCACCAGAAGGAGCAGGATGGAGCAGCCCTGTCCCCGCCAGCCCTAGCTCTGAGCACAGCCCGGCTGTGCCAGGGCTCCCGCGACTGCCAGCCGTGCGTGCGCGTGCGCCTGGCCCTGCACACCGCAGGTAGGTGGGCCGGCCTCACCTGCACCCCGTGTTAGAGTGGGTTCCTGGGCCCCTGCTTGGCCCCATGGCCATGGAGATTGGGCCCTGTCTGAGCCCCCCTTCAGGCTAGGGGCACCCACAGAATTCCTGGGAATGACCCCGGGGGGGGACTCATAGGGCTGGCTTGGGTGGGGGCTGGGGAGCTTCCCCAGGAGGTGGGGTGCTGCAGAGGGGTCCCTGGTAGGGCCTGCTGTGAACTTGGGGCTCCCCCCTGTCTCTCTCCCCCAGGACTGGGGAGTGTCTGTGGGCTGCAGCTGGATTTCCTGGTGCTGGGCTCCAACCGGGGCAGCTGGCTGAAGGTCTGGAGGCGGCACCCGGAGGCTGCAGGCTCCCTGGTGAGTCAGCGCAGGCCACACCCAGGGCTCCTGGCTCCGTCCCTCCTTGGCAGCTGCGCCAGGCCAGCTGTCCAGTCCCTCCTGCTGCAGGGAGCCGGGCCTGCTCATGGGGGCTGCGCCGGGGGACAGGGACGGGGCTGGGGGGGTTCCTGGGATGGTGGGGGGCTCCCACGGCAGTGCTGGGTGGGGGAAGGGGGAGGCTCTGGAGGCGGGGGGCTCATGGGGGGGGCGGGGGGACTCACAGGGTGGGGGCTCGCGGAGGCAGTGGCAGGGGGCTCACGGGGGGGGAAGGGGGAGGCTCTGGAGGCGGGCGCTCACGGGGGGGTCACCCTGTGCTCTCCCCCAGTGGCAGGTGCAGTTTGACTGTTTCCCGGTGGAGAGCGGGCGCCGTGTTCTGGTCTCGCTTGGCACCGTCCCTGACCGGGGGCTGAGCCTCAACCAGAGCCACCTGGTCCCTGCAGAGCCGGCAGGTGAGACGAGGTGGGGGGGTCTCCCTCCCCGCGGGCTGGAAATCCCACCTCCCCGCAGAGAGCTGGGGGAGAGGGGCTGTGAGGTCTGTCTCTAAGGGTTGCCGTGGGGGATCACGGGGTGGGGCTGTGAGGTGTTTCTGGGGGTGCTGTGCTGTGTCTTGGGGCCCGAGGCAGCATGGCCCTGGGGCTGGCTCTGGAGCTGGCTCTGGGGCACTGCTGGTCCCAGCCTCTGCCCTGGTCTCAGGCCTGAAGCTGAGCTGGGTTTGGCCCAGCAGCGACCGCCCGCTGGTTGCTGTTCTTCAGCCGGCGTCAGTCAGGGCTGCCCGTGGGCGCGGGCTGCCCATCCCCGGCCTTCTCTGCCTCTGCAGGCCCCGAGTTCAGCTACGCCTGGCACCCGGAGGCACGGGCCATTGAGGTGTCGGTGCCCGAGGGCCGTGCCCTGACCGTGCGGCTGTGCCACCAGCTGGCCCTGGAGTGCGAGGAGCTGTCCACCCCCTTCCCCCGACAGGTGAGGAGCAGGGCCCCAGGGGACTCCCCCATGCCGGGCGGGGGTGGCCGGCCCCAGGGGCAAGGGCCCCAGCAGTTGATGGGCCAGGGGGCACCTCCAACACTTGCCCTCCCAGCGGGGAGCCCGGCCGTACCCGGGGGGACCAGGCACAGCAGTGTCCCTTGGGGGCCTGGCCGGGCTCTGCCACCCTCACCCACCTCCTTCCCTGCTGCAGGTGCCGGTGTCTGGGGGTCACAGCATTGTGCTGCCCTACGAGTTCCTGCTGCCCTGTCTCTGCATTGAGGTACGTCTGCCGGCCACCAGCCCCTGGCCGCCTGGGTCTGGCCTGACAGCGACCAGCGTGGGGGGGAGAGAGGGTGCCTGGGCGCTGAGGGGGGGGGAGGTGCAGGGGGACGGGGCCTGGGCGCTGGGGAGGAGGGAGGTGCAGGGGGCTGGGGAGGACGGGGCCTGGGGCGGGGGGTCCGGGCAGGATGGGGCCTGGGTGCTGGGGCCGGGGGGGAGGGGCGGGGGTCCCATGCGGGCGCTTACTCAGAATCTGATCCCTTGGCTCCTCAGGCCTCCTACCTGCACCGCGACAGCCTCCGCACCAAGCGGTGCCCCTTCCAGGCCCAGCCGGCAGCTTGTGAGTGGCCTGGGCCGGGGCATGGCAGCCTTCGGGAGTTCCTGGCTGGGGGGCTGGAGTCCAGGGGGTGGGTCCCCTGCCCTGAGCCCTGCCTGCAGCCTGGCGGGCACTGGGCCTGTAGCGAAGGCGCCCGCCAAGCCCCCAGCGTCTCCCTGGGGCACCTGGGCCTCTGGGCGCTGGCAGGATTCACAGCTCCACTGCTCCCATGGGAGTGGTGCCCCGAGCGCCCACACGGCCTGTCCTGGTGTCCCGTGCCAACTGGTCCTGTAGCACAGCACAGCGCTGGCCTGCCCAGGGGGAGTGCCCACGGCTGGGCCGTACGGCTGGACTGGTTAGCGACCAGGCTGGGCCGGGCTCCATGCCGGAGACGAGCCGTGCTGCCCTCGCCCCCAGCCCACGCCCCCCTCGATCAGCGCTGAGCTCCCCCCCGGGGCAGGAGTCATCGTGAGCTGTGCCACTGTCCGTGTGACCGGAGAGATGCCCCCAGTGACAGAGCCTTAGGGCACGGTGAGCACCAGGGGACGCTGGCTTTGGTACAGACCTCGCATGGCGCCCGGGGGCAAACTAGTCTGTAGCTCCAGACCCAGGGGGTGCCTGTAGCCCCTCTGCCAGCCGGCACGGGGGCCCCTGGCTGTGCTGGTGGGGCAGGGTGTAGGGCTGAGCCTGCCAGTGTCTCTGGCTGATGCCTCTCTGCCCCCCAGATGGCTCCGAGCTGTGGGCATCCATGCAGTTCCATGACTACAGCGCCAGCAGTGAGGCCAACATGGTCATGGTGCTGAGTGCCCGCTGCCCGCTGCACCCGACCGCCACCCTATGCTGGAAGCAGAGTGACACTGGGGCCTGCCTCAGTGTCCCCAACTCCACAGCCATGGAGTCCAACCAGGTAAGTGAGCACAACAGCCCGTGGTCACGCGGCCCAGGGCACCGGCTCCGGCGCCCGTCTGCAGCGGGGAGGGAGCCAGCTGCCTGTGCGGGGCTCGCGCTGCCAGGACTGAGCCGGCCTGGGAGTTTGGCGAAAGCTTGGGTCCTGCGGTGCCAGTGCAATCTCGAGCCCCTCCCGAGCGCCGAGCCCAGCAACACTCAAACTGCTGCACCTCAGGGCTTGCAGCGTGAAGGGAAGAGCCCCTGCGGGCCGGGAGAGGGGCTCAGCACCCCAAGAGGAGCAAGGTCCCCCAGCTCTCAGAACACATGTGGAAGGGGGGAATTCAGGGCTGACAGGCCCACCCCACCCCCTCTGCTACCCCTCATATTCTCCAACTCCTCCGGTCTTCTCCTTGCCATTCCCCCAATCCCTCCCTATTCCCCTTTGCCTGAGGCCCTAACCCCCATTCCATGTATCCCCCTCCCCATAATGCCCCCATCCATCCCTTGCTGCAGATCCAACCCCTCTTCCCCTGGTACCACCTGCCCGGGCACCCCCTCACCCCTCCACGCCCTGCGAGCATTCACTGCTCAGAATCCGTTTCAGGCCCTTCTGGAGAATCTGCCGTCCTCAGATTTCCACACAACAAAGTAGAATCATAAAGTGACTGAGGGAGGCAGATGTTCCCAGATGTTCATGGTTCATTCTCAGCTTTCCCCCGGGGGTTCCCTGTCCCCCTCCCCAGTGTGTAAGAGTTTCTGGATGTGTCAAGGGTGCCTGTTCTCTGCTCCCCCCCACCCCACCCCAGCAGTGTGTTCTCGGCACGTGCACCGAGTGTGCCTGATCTCTGCCCCCACCCCACCCCAGCAGTGTGTTCTCAGCACGTGCACCGAGTGTGCCTGATCTCTGCTCTCCCCCCCCAGATCAGGACAGCAGGTTTCCCAGAANACCCCAGCAGTGTGTTCTCAGCACGTGCACCGAGTGTGCCTGATCTCTGCTCTCCCCCCCCCCCAGATCAGGACAGCAGGTTTCCCAGATCCCAACTCACATGGGGGGTAGGGAGTGTGGCTCCCCACCGTGAGGCAAGCCCCTCCCCCCCAAGAACCTGGGTTCCATGAGGAGCACGGGGGGGGGGGGCTGACTCCCTTAGATGGGCAGAAGCCCGCCCAGATCCTGGCGTGCGCACAGTGGGGGCTGGGAGAGTGGCTCAGGGACCCCCCCCTCCAATCCCATTTCACATGGGGTAGAGAGAGGGGCTCAGCCCCCCCAAGAAAAGCAAGCCCCGAGACCCTGGCTGACACAAGGGCGTGTAAGAGGCCAGGTCAGCCCCCCATAGATGGGCAGGAATCCCCCAGAGTCTGGGGCACACACAAGGGGGCAGGGAGCAAAGCTCAGACACACCTGGGGGGCAGGAGCCCTGTCACGGAGTCCCCGGGCGATGCTGGAACTGCTCCCTACGCAGCCAGGCAGGACTCTGGGGAGCCTCCTCTCTCGGAGCAGACTGTCCCCAGGGCAAGAAGCTCACACGGCTTCACCTTCCTGGGTCTGAGCTCGGAGCATCCAGCCTCCCCTGCCCCACCGTGCGCTTCCCGCAGCGAGTCCACCCAGGCCCCCAGATCCTGGCACCCACCCAGAAGGGGAGAATATGGGGCCCCCCATCCCTCACCTCCATGTGTCCCTCACTCCCCAGCCCCTCTGACTTTCCCTACCACAGGGGTGTCATGGAGTGTGGGGGAGACCGGGCCCTGCACCCCCAATTCCTGCGATTCACCGTGGCTCTCAGCCAGCCAGTAAAACGGAAGGTTTATTGGATGACAGGAACACAGTCCCAAGCAGAGCTTGTAGGTACAACCAGGACCCCTCAGTCAAGCCCCCAGGGGGCAGGGAGCTTAGACCCCAGCCCTGGGTCTCCCTCCATTTCCCCGGCCAGCTCCAAACTGAAACCCCCTCCAGCCGTCTCACCCAGCCTCCCCCCGGCTCCTCCTCCAGCCTTTGTCCAGTTTCCCGGGCAGAAGGTGTCACCTGGCCCCAGCCCCCTCCTGGCTCAGGTTACGGGCTCAGGTATCGGCGCCCTGGTATCCCATCCCCAATGCAGCCAGTCTCAGTACAACTCCCACGCAACATCCCCAGGTCAGTCCACCCCACTCCCTGCTCCGTCACACCGGGTCAGAGGAGGGGATCGCAATGAATCTCTCAGTCTCTGGAGGGGCCTCTGTCCCATCCCACTGCTCCAGGGCACCTGGGGCTACAGGCACGTCTGTCTCCCCCAGTGCCTGCCTGGCCCTGGGGCCCTGCCACCAGCACTCACTGTCCCCCAAAGGGATGGGCCGCAGACCCCTGGGGCTCCCCCTGAGAGCTGTCCCTGGGCTCTGGCCGTTGTAGCCCAATGGAAGGGGCTGAGGCAGGTGACGAGGGCCCCCCAGGCCCCCCTGCTGCAACAACTGCCTCTCCCCATCCAACTGCTTCTGCCGCACCGCTCTGCAACGTGGTCACGGAGTGTGGGGGAGTCAGGGCCCTACACCCCCACTTCCTGCGATTCCCCGGGACTCTCAGCCAGCCAGTAACACACAAGGTTTATTGAGACGACAGGAACACAGTCCAAAACAGAGCTTGTAGGTACAGACAACAGGACCCTCTTTAATTAGGTCCATCTGGGGGCTCCAGGGAGGCCCCAGCCCCGTTGGGAAGCCCCAGCCCCGTCAGGGCTCCCCTCTCTATTTCCAGTCAGCTCCAAACTGAAACTCCCTCCAGCCGTCTGCTTTCTGCCCTTCCCCGCCTGCTCCTACTCCAGTCTTTGTGTCCCTTGTCCAGTTTCCCGCAGAGGTGTTACCTGGCCTCCAACCCCCCTCCTGGGTTCTCATGTTACCTGCTCAGGTCTCCTCCCTTCCCCAATGCAGGCAGTCCCAGCCAAGCTCCCCTGCAACCTTCCCAGGTCCATACTCCCCCCTCAGCATTCAAAGACCACATCAAGAACAGTCCCACTGCCTCACACCTGCTCTCCCAGGGCTGGCCCAGGGGCAGATGGTTTGCAGGCCTCTGGGAGCTGGGGGCAGGATGGGGTGGGGGAGGTGCACCCCAAGGGAGGTGGGGGAGCTGAGGTGTGGGGGGTCCCCCAGGAGGTGGGCTGGCCCCCCAGGGAGGTGGGGGAGCTGAGGTGTGGGGGGTCCCCCAGGAGGTGGAAGAGGTGGGCCAGCCCCCCAGGGAGGTGGGGGAGCTGAGGTATGGGGGGTCCCCAGGAGGCNCTCAGGTCTCCTCCCTTCCCCAATGCAGGCAGTCCCAGCCAAGCTCCCCTGCAACCTTCCCAGGTCCATACTCCCCCCTCAGCATTCAAAGACCACATCAAGAACAGTCCCACTGCCTCACACCTGCTCTCCCAGGGCTGGCCCAGGGGCAGATGGTTTGCAGGCCTCTGGGAGCTGGGGGCAGGATGGGGTGGGGGAGGTGCACCCCAAGGGAGGTGGGGGAGCTGAGGTGTGGGGGGTCCCCCAGGAGGTGGGCTGGCCCCCCAGGGAGGTGGGGGAGCTGAGATATGGGGGGTCCCCGGGAGGTAGAGGGGCCCCGGTAGTGAGGGTCAGCTGCAGTTGGTGACATGCTCTCTGCTCTGCTCCAGGCCTACACCGTGGAGAAGGTGGATGTGCACCCTCTGCTCTGCTTCAAGGTGAGCCCCCCGCATGCCCCCGGCCGACAGGAGTCCTGGTGCTTCACTGGGATCTCTGGCTTGGTGGCGCCCCTGAGCCACACGCTGAACCCAGCCCCAGCGCGACCCACCCTGCCCTTCCTGGCACCCCCACCAGAGACCCTAGGGCCCCCTTCCAGGGGATCCTGCCCAGGTAAGAGCCGGAGCCCTGGCCCCTGCCCTCTGGCGCCAGCCGGGAAGAGGCGGGCAGGCGCGTGCTGTCGGGGCAGAGCGGGCCGGGGCTGCAGAGCTGGGCTCTCGTCTCACACAGGGCAGGCAGCCACTGGCCGATGCCTCCCAGTGGGTAACGGAAGCCCAGCCCCATGCTGTTGCCCCCCTGTGGTGCCACCTTACAGAGGAAGGGCTCTGGCCCTGCCCCAGAGCCGACCCAGAGGGGCTGGTGGGCCGCTGAGCCCCATTCCCCTTCCCCGCCCTGCCTGGCGTCCGTCGGAACAGGCTGGCGAGCTGGGGCAGCAAAGGGCTGAAGTGCACGAGTGCCGGGCACCCTCCCCTGCCGTGTCCTTCAGCGGAGCGTGAGCAGCCTCCACTCTCCGTGCCCGGCCAGAGGGGCCCGCTGGCGAGTGCTAACCCCCGGCCTGGCCTCCCTCTAACACCCCCTCCGGGCAGGGCCTTTCCGGTGACTTTCCTTGTTTCTCTCCAGTTCTCCTTCGGCAACAGCAGCCACGTGGAGTGCCCACACCGGCCAGGTGAGCCTGCCCCGCCTCTCTGCAGTGGGGACGGCTGGGTATTCGGGGGACTGGGGGGCCCTTGGGTGCCCCACACGCCTGCGACAGGCTGGCAACAGGGCCTGGTGCCCCACAGTGGCTGTTTGGGCTGGTTCAGGGTCTGCTGGGCATGGGGACTGGGCGGGGGGACAGGGAGTGCCGTGCAGCCTGGCTGCGCCGGGTCCCCCAGTGCCCTGCGCCACCCGCGCCTCGGCTGAGCCCCACAGCGCCCCCTAGCGCCCCACTGGGGCCAGCCCCGCCTGCCAGGGGAGAGCGCCCCCTGCTGAGCCCCACAGCGCCCCCTGCTGAGCCCCACAGCGCCCCCTAGCGCCCCACTGGGGCCAGCCCCACCTGCCAGGGAGAGCACCCCCTGCTGAGCCCCCCACCCCACTCCCTGCCCCACGGCGCCCCCTAGCGCCCCACTGGGGCCAGCCCTGCCTGCCAGGGGAGAGCGCCCCCTGCTGAGCCCCCCACCCCACTCCCTGCCCCACGGCGCCCCACTGGGGCCAGCCCCGCCTGCCAGGGGAGAGCGCCCCCTGCTGAGCCCCCACCCTGCTCCCTGCCCCACGGCGCCCCCTAGCGCCCCACTGGGGCCAGCCCCACCTGCCAGGGGAGAGCGCCCCCTGCTGAGCCCCCACCCTGCTCCCTGCAGCCTCCTGTGTTTTCCTTGGGGGTCTCTGTTGAGGGTTCAATTATTTTAGTGATAAGGTGTCAGCTCAGCTCAGTCTGACCAAGAGAGATCAGCTCAGTGCAGAAAGGGTTAATGCTTTACCCAGTCTGGGGAGGAGCACTGCAGTTTACAAAGGGATCACAGGAACCTGGGGATATTATACCCTTTGTTTCCAGCAAACAGACAAGCCCCGTGTCCCGGGACCTCGGCTAACCCTGTCCCTGACCTGGTCCCTAGCTCCGGCCCCAGCTGTCTCTGTCAGTTGTGCTGAGCGTGCTCTGCAGTTTGTGACGCTTCCCAAACCACACATCTTCGCCCCTCACTCCTACCGGAGGCCCTGCACAGGGCCCCTGCTTCTCCATGCCTGCTCTCTGCTTAGCGTGAGTGCAAAGCATGCTGGGAGGCTGGCTCCTAGTTACACAACGTAGCATAAGTGCAAAGAACTCACAGCCGCCTACACGTCCCTGACACTGACTAACCTCTCCCTTCCTGGTGCTGGCCAGGCCTGGCCCTGCTTCACACGAGAGCCAGGGATCCTATGCCAGAGCCCCACAGACGCCCTGCAGGCCCTGGGCAGGCAGGGGCCCTGATGTGGGGCGGGCGGGCCCATGAGTGACCCCTCCTGTTTTCTCCCTGTAGACACCGCCTGGAACGTGTCCGTGAGCGTCCGGTTCCTGCAGCTTCTCCTGCATGTGACCTCCACTGTCCCGGCATCCTTCAGCGCAGCCCTGTGCCGGCGGCAGGGGAGCCGGTGTGAGCCAGAGGCGCCTGTTTACACCGTCACAAGTGTAAGTGGCTTGGCCCGGGAGCCTGGCACCCTGGGACCCTCTGTGCTCGCTGCCAGGGAATGCCGAGGCCTCAGGCCAGCGGGCAGGATCAGAGCCCCCTGCGCCCAGCCGGGGGGCGGGGGGGGGGTGCTCTTTGGTTAATGGCGTCCTTCTTGGTTTGCAGCCCGAGAGCTTCGGCCCCAGGGAGCTGACCCTGCTGCTGCCGCTGCAGGTCCTGGGCGGCTGTGTGCTGGTAAGGCCCCCGCCCCTGGTGCTGCCCCCACCTTACCCAGCCATTCTTCTGCTCGTGCCCATCACCGTAGTATCTGAGCATCTGGCATCACAAAGCCCCCTCCCCCGCAGGGTCACAGGACCCCCTGCCACACCACAGAGCCTGGGGTTGCCAACTTTCTAATCCCACAAAACCAAACACCCTAGCCCCGCCCCTTCCCCGCGGCTCTGCCCCGCCCCTTCCCCGAGGCTCTGCCCCGCCCCTTCCCCGCGGCTCTGCCCCGCCCCTTCCCCGAGGCTCTGCCCCGCCCCTTCCCCGAGGCGCCCCCGCTCACTCCTTTCCCCCTCCCTCGGTGGCTCGCTCTCCCCCCCCCACTCACTTTCACTGGGTTGGGGTGTGGGGGTGGTGAGGGCTCTAACTGGGGGGGGCAGAAATTAGGGGTTCAGGGTGCAGGAGGGGGCTCCAGGCTGGGACAGGGAGTTGGGGTGTGGGAGGGGTGAGGGCTCCGGTTGGGGTACAGACTCTGGGGTGGGGCTGAGGGGTTTGTGGTGCAGGAGGGGGCTCCAGGTTTGTGGGGGGGCTTGAGGTTGGGGCGCGGGCTGACCTCGGGCGGCTCCCGGTCAGAGGCAGGATCCCTACCTGTCCGGGCACTGTGCTGCACCCCGGAAGCAGCCAGCAGCAGGTCTGGCTCCTAGGCAGGGGGGCCAGGAGGCTCCGCGTGCTGCTCTTGCCCGCAGGCACCGCCCCCCCAGCTCCTCTTGGCCAGTTCCCGGCCAATGGGAGTGCGGAGCTGATGCTTGGGGCATGGGCAGCGCGCAGAGCCTCCTGGCCCCCCTGCCTAGGAGCTGGACCTGCGCGGTGCTGACCAGAGCCACCAGGGTCCCTTTTCCACCGGGGGTTCCGGTCAAAAACCGGACATCTGGCAACCGTCACAGAGCCCCCTCCCCCCGCAGGGTCACAGAGCCCCCCTGCCCCCCCCCCCGTCGCGTCACAGAGCCCCCTCCCCCCACAGGGTCACAGAGCCCCCTCCCCCCGCCACGTCACAGAGCCCCTTGGTGTCAACCCCCCCACCCCCGTGCTCTCTCTGTGCTTGGCAGGTCTGGCGCTCTGACGTGCAGTTTGCCCGGAAACAGCTCCTGTGCCCAGACGGTGAGTTGGCCCCATGCAGAGCCCCGGGGGGCAGCCAGAGGCAAAGAGGTCCTGGCGAGGAGGGAGCAGATGTGCCCGTCTGCCCCCGCGTAGGTCACTGGCCCCACCCAACCCCCGCACACTGACCCAGCTGTGAGTGAGACCCAGGTGTCGCAGCCCGCAGGAGCCCGGCGGGCGTGTGGCCCCGGCAGAGAACAGGAGGGCCCCAGGCCCCCAGGGCAGGGAAATGATTCAGTGACCTGCACCCCAGGCTGTGGAGGAAGGCGAACCCCCCCGAGGTCACTGCCCCTCTGCCCTGGGGGAGATTCCTTCCCCACCCCCTGGGCGCTCGGTTAGCCCCTGAGCAGGTGAGCGAGAGCCAGCCGCCCAGCACTGAGAGGGAGACAGCCCCCTGCCCAGGACCCCGTCTCCAGCCACGGCCACCCCCCTGCTTCAGAGGAAGGAGCCCAAAACATCAGCCCCAGCGTGTGTGCCGGGGGAGGGGATCCCTGCCTGACCCCTGCCGCTGTTCGGCTGCAGTGGTGAAGCATGAGCTTGTAGCACCAGAAGGCAGCACTGCCCAGCACCTCTCACCCACTTCTCTTCCAGTTGCTCGCAAGCGCTTTGGGCTGCTCGCCCTGGGGCTGGCCCTGGCTCTGGGGCTGCTGGGGACTGTCCTGCTGATGAACTACAGGAGCCTCCAGAAACTCGCCACAGGTGAGGGGCTGGGATGCTGTGGGGCATATTAGCTGGGGGCCAGGATCCCGGGGGGCTGGGACAAGGAGCCACTGAGGGGCTGGGATCCCCTGAGGGGCTGGGATCCCCGGGGGGCAGAGGGGCTGGGGGCCAGGATCCTGGGGGGTTGGGGCAAGGAGCCACTGAGGGGCTGGGATCCCCGGGGACAGAGGGGCTGGGGGCCAGGATCCCAGGGGGCTGGGGCAAGGAGCCACTGAGGGTCTGGGGGCTCGGGGAGCAGAGGGCCTGGGGGCTGGGTTCCGAGGGGGGTGGGGGGGACGGGATCCTGGGGGGCTGTAGACACAGTTGGACAGGAAGCGGCAGGGAAGGAGCAGGGTGGGGGCCTTGCTGGCTGAGCAGGAGACGTGACCCGGTGGGGAGGGCCCTGCATGGGAGCTCAGCCGGGCGAAGGGCTCTGTCAGCCAGGCAGCCTGGAGCGCTTTGTCCAGGAGCCGCCCTCGGCAGAGCCCTGGGCGGGGGGCAGCCCTGCCACTGACCCTGCCCTCTCCCCACAGCGCCGCGGGGCCGTCGGCCCATCCTGCTGGTCTATTCCCCCGACTCCGAGGAGCACAAGATTCTGGTCTGCGCCTTGGCGGACGTGCTGCGCTCGGCGCTGGGCTGCGACGTGCGGCTGGACCTGTGGGAGGCGGGCAGCGTGGGGCGCCTGGGGGCGCTGCCCTGGCTGTATGTGCAGCGGGAGCTGGTGGCCCGGGAGCAGGGCACCGTGCTGCTCCTGTGGAGTCAGGGCAGCACCCGGCTCTACCAGCTCTGGCGGGGGGCGGCCGCAGGCAGCAGCGGCTCTCCGGACCCCCACGACCTGTTCGGCGCAGCCATGTCCTGTCTGCAGAGCGAGCTGCAGCTGGGCGGGGGGGCAGGGCAGCTGGGCGACTGGGCGCTGGCCTACTTCGGCGAGCTGTGCAGCCGGCGCGACGTGCCGCCTGCCCTGTGCCTGCTGCCCTGCTACCGCCTGCCACGGGAGCTGCCTGGCCTGGCCCGCTTGCTGCAGGGCAGCGCCCGGCCCCCCGCCTGGCTCCGCCCCAGCACGCTGCTGCACAGGCTGCTCATGGCGGAGAAGAGGAAGTGCCTGCAAGGCAGGGTGGAGCTGTGCCGGCTGCAGCAGCCCAAGGGGGCGCCCCTGGCCAGGCTGCCAGCCCGGCAGGTGGGGCCCAGCCCCTGCGCCCCTCCAGCCAGGCCGACCTCGCAGAGACCCAGCTGCACCTGAGCATGCTGCCGCGGGACACGTGCCAAGGACCTGGGCCAGGGACGGGGCTCAGGGTGCTGCAGTTGGGATGATTGGGAGGGGGAGCAGAACCCCCACCAGGGTCCCTGGAGATGCCAGAGAGGGGCTGGTGAGGACATGGCTGGGCTCCGGGGGGGCCACATCCATTCCCCAGACCAAACGTGTCTGCAAGGGGCTGGCAGCCCCCGGACCCAAGAGAACCCAGGTGTCCTGACAAGGGGCGGCCTGTGAGCCTGGGTTTGCCTGGTGCAGGGTCTGTCAGGGGCAATGGGACTTGGACATTTGCCCTCTTGCAGCCAGCTCTTGGGCAGGACCTGCCTCATCCTCTGGTGACCACTGTGGGGTCTGTTGCCATGGCCACGAGTGTGGAGAGACTATATGGCCCTGAGGGGGAGGGGGAGGGCTGTGTGGCCTGAGGGGTGGGCCCCTGGGCAGGGGGTGGGGCTGGCCCTGCCGTGGCCCCGAGGGGCGGGCCCCCGGGGAGGGGGTGGGGCTGGCCCTGCCGTGGCCCTGAGGGGTGGGCCCCCGGGGAGGGGGTGGGGCTGGCCCTGCCGTGGCCCCGAGGGGGCGGAGTCCTGTGTGAGCCCCCTGCCATGCTGTCACTGACCCTGCCCAGGGGTGGGAGCGGGCTTGGGGGGAGGTGACCTGTTCAGGGGGCTCTGCCCACAGCAGGGCCAGTGCCCGTCAGTCCCAGCCTGCCCGGGGCCCAGCAGGGCAAGCCCTTGCTCCCCACTCAGCTCGCGTGTCAGGCAGAGCCCCCGGCCGGCTGCGGTGCAGGAGCTGGCTTTGGAGGCGTCTGGAAATTGAATAAATGAATTTATGGCCTGTGAGGGCTCGGCTGATCCATCCGGCCATGGGGGGGCCTGTTGCGGAGCTCCTGGCCTCGCCCCAGCTGTGCCAAGCCCAGCAGCCCACAGGAGGTGTCCTGCCAGGCTGGGTGCCCAGGTAGCTGGTGCTGCCGCCCCAAGGGGCGTGGGTGCCACCTCCCTCAGCTCCGGAGAGGCACAGAGCCCTGCTCCGGGGGTGAGGGGCTCGGACGCCTTGGTGCTGTGCAGGGTCCCAGCACCCAGCCAGCCACTGCGTTGTGGGCTCTCACCAGGCATTGAGCACAGCCTGCCCACTGCTCCTGTGCCCTCGGCCACTCCTGAGCTTGGCCAGGCTGGGCCACCACGAGCCCAGTGAGGATGTGGGCACTGAGGCTGGGATGGGTGCGGGGGGGGGATGTGGGCACTGAGGCTGGGACAGGGTGCGGGGGGGGGATGTGGGCA
>QXTE01000358.1:152473-186064 GCA_003942145.1 Platysternon megacephalum | reverse complement strand
TGGGTGGGTGGGTGGGCAGGTGGAATCCCCCCTCCCCCCACAGCAGGGGTCTGACCACGCTCTCTCCACAGACGGGGCTTGGGGCACATGACCCTGGTGTCTGGGTCCCCAGGCTCACTAGGCTCCCACAGCCTGTCCATCAAGCACAGTGGAAACCTCCCGCTCAATGGGTCAGAGGGTCCCTAGTGCCCAGCACCCAGCCGTGCACTGTCACAGAGTTAATAGAAAGCAGAGAAGGGCTGGAAAAGACCTTGAAAGGGCAACTAGTGAAGTCCAGCCCCCGCACTGGGGCAGGGCCACGTAACCCTGGACCATCCCTGGCGCGGGTTTGTCCAACCTGTGCTCAAAACCCTCCAGTGACGGGGATCCCACAGCCTCCCCTGGAAGCCTATGGCAGAGCTCAGCTCCCCTGGGAGGGAGAAAGGGTTTCCGAATATCTACCCGAGATCTCCCTGGCTGCAGATTGAGCCCATCACTTCTTGTCCTGCCTTCCGTGGACATGGAGAACAATTGATCCCCGTCCTCTTCAGAACAGCCCTTAACAGACGTGAAGACTGTTCTCAGGTCCCCCTCAGTCCTCGTCTCTCCAGGCTAAACAGGCCCTGGTTTTAAACCTTTCCTCACAGGGCAGGTTTTCTAAACCTTTCATCATTTGTGTGGCTCTCCCCTGGATTGTCTCCAGTTTGTCCACATCTGCCCTACGGTGCGGCCCCCAGACCTGGACACGAACCCCCGCTGAGGCCTCACCAGTGTCCCGCTCTGCTCGGCAATCACCTCCCATGTCTGACATACGACACTCCTGTTAATACACCGCAGAATGATACTAACCTTTTCCACAAGGGCATCCCATTGTTGACTCATATTCAATTTGTGATACTCTATAACCCCCAGATCCTTCTCAGCAGTACGATCACCTAGCCAGTTATTCTCCATTTTGTAGTTGTGCTTTTGATTTTTCCTTCCTAAGTGAAGTGCTTTGCACCTTATTGAATTTCATCTTGTTGAATTCAGACCAATTCTCCATGTTCCCAAGGTCATTTTGAATTCTAATCCTGCCCTCTAAAGTGCTTGCAACCCCTCCCAGCTTGGCGTCACCTGCAGATTTTATAAGCGCATCTCCGCTCCATTATCCAAGTCATTAATGAAAATGTTAACTAGTATAGGAGCCAGGCCTGACCCTGATGGGCCCCACTAGTTCAAAACAGAACTAGACAAGTTCAGGGAGGATAGGTCATTAGCCAGGATGGGCAGGAATGGTGTCCCTAGCTTCTGTTTGCCAGAAGCTGGGCGACAGGGGATGGATCACTTGATGATTTCCTGTTCTGTTCATTCCCTTNCCTAGCCAGTTATTCTCCATTTTGTAGTTGTGCTTTTGATTTTTCCTTCCTAAGTGAAGTGATTTGCACTTTATTGAATTTCATCTTGTTGAATTCAGACCAATTCTCCATTTTCTCAAGGTCATTTTGAATTCTAATCCTGCCCTCTAAAGTGCTTGCAACCCCTCCCAGCTTGGCGTCACCTGCAGATTTTATAAGCGCATCTCCGCTCCATTATCCAAGTCATTAATGAAAATGTTAACTAGTATAGGAGCCAGGCCTGACCCTGATGGGCCCCACTAGTTCAAAACAGAACTAGACAAGTTCAGGGAGGATAGGTCATTAGCCAGGATGGGCAGGAATGGTGTCCCTAGCTTCTGTTTGCCAGAAGCTGGGCGACAGGGGATGGATCACTTGATGATTTCCTGTTCTGTTCATTCCCTTGGGGGCACCTGGCATTGGCCAGTGTCGGAAGACAGGTTACTGGGCTAGATGGACCTTTGGTCTGACCCAGTATGGCCGTTCTTATATTCTTACTAGATACAGCCTTCCAGTTTGACAGCAAACCATTGATAACTACACTGAGTACAGGCTTTCAACCGGTTGTGCACTCACCTTATATTTTCATCTAGTCCAGTGGTTTTCAACCTGTGGTCTGTGGACCCCTGGGGCTCCGCAGACTGTCTAAGATTTCCAAAGGGGTCCACACCTCCATTTGACATTTTGTAGAGGTCTACAAATGAAAAAAGTTTGAAACCTCTGCTCTAGCCCACATTCCCTTAGTTTGCTCATGAGGCTGCCATGTGGGACTGTGTCAAAAGCCTGACTAAAATCAAGATACACCATATCTACAGCTTCCTCCCATTCTCTAAGTCAGTAACCCTGTCCGAGAAGGAATTGAGATTGGTTTGGCATGATTTGTCCTTGATAAATCCATGCTGGCTATTCCTTATAACCCTATTATCCTCTAGGTGCTTACAAATTGATCATTTAATCACTTGTTCCAGTATCTTTCCAGACATCGAAGTTCAGCTGATTGGTCCGTAATTCCCTGGGTCCACTTTGTTCCCCTTTTTAAAGACAGGTGCTATGTTTGCCCTTCTCCCATGTTCTGGGTCATGACCCATCCTCCAGGAGTCCTCAGAGATAAATAACTGCTAGTGGTTCTGAGATTGCTTCAGCTCGTTCCTTAAGTATCCCAGGGGGAATTCCATCCAGCCCTGCTGAGGTGAATACATCGAACTTCTCTACATGTTCTTTCACCTGTTCTTTCCTTATTTTGACTTGCATTCCTTCCCCCTGGTTGTGTTGAGTAGCTGGTCACCATTAGCCTTTTTAATGATGATTGAAGCAAAATAAGCATGAAACACCTCAGCTTTCTTGATGTCATCAGTTATTAGCTCTCCTTCCTTGCTAAGCAGAACACCTGCACTTTTCTTTGTCTTTCTCTTTCCCCAATGTATTTATAGTATCTTTTCTTCTTGCCTTTTATGTCCCTTGCTAGTGTAACTCATTTTGTGCCTTGGCCTTTCTGATTTTGTCCCCACACACTTGTGTTTTTCTTTTGTACTCCTCCTTAGCAAGTTGTCCATGTTTCTGCTTCTTGTAGGATTCCTTTTTGATTGTCAGGTCATTAAAGACTCCTGATGGAGTCATACTGGCCTCTGAATACTCTTCCTACCCTTTCCTTCACATCGGGATAGCTTGTAATTGTGTGTTTGTGCCTCTCCTGAACTCCTTTATTCCTTTGATTTCCCTATGGGCCCTGACCTACAGATTCGCTCCCAATTCCTCCCTGTTGGTCAGAATCCCATCTAAAGTGGCTGCCCCCTGGTTACTTTCTCCACTTTCCAGAACAAAAGGTTGTCCTCAACGCATTCCAAGAACTTACTGGAAAGTTTGACTTTTCCAGCAGCTGTCTGGGGAGCTGAAGTCCCCCATTACTACCAGGAATGGTGTTTCGGTTGTTAACTTGTTAGTTCTAGAAATGTGCTTTGGTGGGCTAGAGGAGACCCCTATTATGATGTCCACCCTCTTTTTGACCCCTTTTGTCTTTACTCGGAGACTTTCAACCAGCCTGCCTGTCACCTCCGCCTGGCCCCCAGAACAAGTGTAGACTCCTCCTCCCTCTCTATCCTGCCTGTCCTTCCTGAGCGAGCTGTGCCCCTCTGTGCCAGTGTCCTGTCCAGAGATTTATCCCCCCACAGCCCCCTCTGTGGGGCCAGTTAAGGCACAATGTCGCTGATGTGCTGCTACGTCCAGTTCTTCCCCTTGCCCCTTGCCTTAGTGTGCAGACTGCTGAGATGCTGAGCCCCCCTGGTGCTGCTCTGACCCTACTGGACTTTCCACGTCCCTCCCCCCCTCAGCATCCAGCTCTCTGCTCAGGCCTTTCTATACCTACCTGTGGGCGTTTGTCACTGCACCTTTGAACCTACTTTAAAGCCCCACTCGCTAGGTTGGGGAGTCGGTGCATGAAGATGCTCTTCCCCATCTTGGTCAGGTGGATCCTGTCTCTTCCCAGCAGCCCTTGTGCCCGGGCCAGCACCCCATGGTCAGGGAAAGCTCTCCGCAGCTGTGCACTCCCCGCCAGTGCCCTGCCTGAGTCCTGGCCCTCAGCCGGAAGGACTCTGCCGGCTGCCCTTGGCCCTCGCTCCCAGAACTCTGCAGGGGCTGCTGCTCTGCCGAGGGGGAGGCCGGGGAGCACTGGGGTGAGCAGCACGGGGTGGTGGCCAGAGGGACGGATGAGTCTTGGTGACTTTCCGTGACATTTCGGGTGCGGGCTCCAGGCAGGGAGTGCACGCCTCTGTTCCCTGGCCTCCGGCACCCTGCGCATCCTCCTCTTTGGGGCACTGGAGCCTCCCACTCCTCAGCCACTGGGGCCTGCCCCTCCCCTCCTGTTGCTGGGATGGGGGAGGACCTGCGTGGGGGGAGGAGCGCTGGGTACTGCCCGAGGGGGCCAGCGGCCAGTTCTCCTTCCTCCTTTGGTGCTGCTGTAGTGGTCTGGGGTTAGCCAGCATCTCCGTCCAGATGGCTCCAGGTGCGTCCTGACCATGCAGTCTGCGCGCTCCTGGAGGCCATGCAGCGAGCCACTTCCTCCAGCAGCGCTTCCCTGCTTCCCGAGGGACTCCACACCTGACACCTCTCGGGCTGGCAAGTCCCCCTGCCCAGCAAGGCAGGCCCAGGGCCTGGCTGGAACCCCCTGTCTGCCGGGGGACCCCAGGGGCAGGCCGAGGAAGAGCTAGCAGCGGTGTTAGCCACGGGCCATTTTCCTCCCATTGCTCTTCCTTGTTGCATGCTGGCTGGCTAATTCCCTTGGTCTTGCCAGCCATATGGGTGACGGGCTGTGTCATGTCCCGGCCTGGGCACCAGGGCTACCCCTTCAGTGTGCCAGACCCCCAAGGGGTCACACTCTTCAACAAGGGCAGGTCGCAACAATGGCTCCGAGCTGAGCCTCCGGGCTGCAGCTCCTGCCGTCCCCGGGAGCCCAGCCAGGCCCCTGCTTGGAGCGTCCCCCTGTTCCAGGTGCCAGGTTCCAGTCCTGGCTCTGCGGAGAGCAGCGAAGGGGCAGCCAGAGCCCAGGGCGCCCAGGTGCCAGGCTGCTGTGGGAAGACCCTTGGTTTCCTTTCTGTGTCTGTCCCTCTGTCTCAGACAGAGTCCATGGGGCCGGATGCGCTGCATCCGAGAGTGCTGAGGGAGTTGGCGGATGTGACTGCAGAGCCATTGGCCATTATCTTTGAAAACTCATGGCGAGCGGGGGAGGTCCCGGATGACTGGAAAAAGGCTAATGTAGTGCCCATCTTTAACAAAGGGAAGGAGGAGGATCCGGGGAACTACGGGCCAGTCAGCCTCACCTTAGTCCCTGGAAAANTTCCCCTCTATTCGACATTGGTGAGGCCTCACCTGGAGTACTGTGTCCAGTTTTGGGCCCCACACTACAAGAAGGATGTGGAAAAATTGGAAAGAGTCCAGCGGAGGGCAACAAAAATGATTAGGGGGCTGGAGCACATGAGTTATGAGGAGAGGCTGAGGGAACTGGGATTGTTTAGTCTGCAGAAGAGAAGAATGAGGGGGGATTTGATAGCTGCTTTCAACTACCTGAAAGGGGGTTCCAAAGAGGATGGATCTAGACTGTTCTCAGTGGTACCAGATGACAGAACAAGGAGTAATGGTCTCAAGTTGCAGTGGGGGAGGTTTAGGTTGGATATTAGGAAAAACTTTTTCACTAGGAGGGTGGTAAAGCACTGGAATGGGTTACCTAGGGAGGTGGTGGAATCTCCATCCTTAGAGGTTTTTAAAGTCAGGCTTGACAAAGCCCTGGCTGGGATGATTTAGTTGGGGTTGGTCCTGCTTTGAGCAGGGGGTTGGACTAGATACCTCCTGAGGTCCCTTCCAACCCTGATATTCTATGATTCTATGACTGGTCCCAGGTAAAAGACCCATGTCTCTGGGAGCCCAGTTCTTCCCACTGGCCTGCTGCCAACCCCTGAGTTCGTGTGTCCAGCCTCCGGAGCGTCCCACTGGCAGCTCTCCCTCATTCAGGCTGTGGGGCTCCCCTGGTCTTTTCCAGTCCTCTGTGGTTATGGGTCAGTGCCAGCTAGTCCGTGACGCCCCATTCCTATGCCCCAGCCAGCGACCCTCCCATCTCCTGCAGTGCCCAAGGAGCAGCATTTTCATCTTTCTGCACCTGTGGGGCAGTGATGCCAAGGGGCTGGGCACAGTCACAGTTCATAACAGTGTTACAGACAATCCCCACGTTGTCACAGCCCCCACGCCTGCTGGGGGGGTAGAGTGCCCGGTGCCCAGCCATCCCCCCCATGCCAGCTGGGGGCAGAATGCCTGGTGCCAGGTCTGCTCATGTTGTGGGGTGGGATGTGTCAGAATAAATGGTTTTCTCTCTCCTCTGCAGAGGACGATGTGTTGTGCAGCCCTGGGGCCATGGGGCTGGCCTCTGGTCCAGTTCTGGTGCCAACCCAAATGACGACGGAGTCTGTGCTGCACTGCGCAGCGGCGTCTGACTGCTTCCCCTGCGTGCAGGTCAAGCTGCAGCTGGCTGTGCTGGGTGAGAGCAGGTTGGGGAAGTGTCACGGAGTCCCCGGGCGATGCTCTGGAACTGCTCCCTATGACNCCCCACCGTGCGCTTCCCACCGCGAGTCCGCCCGGGCGGGGTCCTGGGGCAGCCAGAGGGTCCCGCCCCCCCACTCCGCACTCAGACGTGACGCTCAGCCAGCGTAAAACAGAAGGTTTATTAGCCGACAGGATCACAGCGTAGGGCAGAGCTCGTTAGCACAGAAATCAGTGACTTTCAGCCAAGTCCATCTTTGGGGAAGGGGAGCCCAGAGCCAGGGCTCTGCCTCCCCCCGTGCCCCAAGCCAGCCAGACCGACTCGATTCCAGCTGCCTGGCCCCTGCTCTGCCCGTTGCTCCTCCTCCAGCTTTTGTCTCGCTCCCCAGGCCAAGAGTCACCTGGTCGCATCCCCCTCCTGGGTCTCAGGTTATGAAGGGGCGGCCATCGCATCCCTGCAGGCAGCTGGAGCAGCCCCCACAAGTCACACACGCTTATTCCCACCACCTAGACATTGGTGTGACACACAGGGAAACTGAGGCACACACAGCATTCATGCAAAACAGTAAGACTCACATACAACATAACAAGGGAAAATCCCCACTTCATCACAGGCAGAAAGGCAGTCCCAGAGCCCAGTTCTACCCAATTCCTGTGCCCCCCAGGTGTGAGAGTGCCAGGGGCTTGGGGCTGTCCCCCCAGGGGCAGGGTGGAGGCAGGAGTAGCATTTCCCTCGCCTTAGTGCAGCCCCCGGTGTGGGGCGCCCCATGGGCCCCTCAGCCTGGCCTGTGCTGAGCCAGCCAGGCACGTCTGCTCTTGGTCGGTCGGGGGGTTGGGGCTGGGCACCAGGTGCCAGAGGTGTGAGCGCGGCTGGCTGGGGCCTGCTCTGGGCACACGCTGCCCCACTGGCTGTGTGGCACAGCCTGGTGAGTGGCTGTTTCTGTTTCAGGGCCCCAGGAGGAGGTGGCAGGTGCGGGGACCCGAGATGGACCTGGGATGGACACCCTGCGGCATCGGGACAGTGGTGAGGGCCTGCAGGCAGCACCGACCCCGTGCCCCTCTCCCTGCCCGCTGGGCCCCCGCCTGCCACTCACGGCTCCCTTTGCTCCCTGCTCTCTCAGGGCCCCTGCGGAGCTGGGTAATGCTCTCGGTGCGGACGTACCCCTCCTCCCGCTGTGTCGCCATCGAGGTCCAGCTGCCCCGCGCCCCGGCACACCCCAACGGCACCGTGGTATGTGGGCTTTGGGGAGAACGGACTGACCCAGACCCTGCGGGACGCGCTCGGCTCCCCAGTGGGGACTGAAGGGGCGTCGCGTCCAGGCCCCAGGATAGATGGAGGGGGCTGGGCTGGGCCCCCTTGGCTGAGTGACCCCGGGGGGTGGGGGGGCTGGGCTGGGCCCCCTTGGCTGAGTGACCCCTGGCCCCTGGGGGGGTGGAGGGGCTGGGCTGGGCCCGCTTGGCTGAGTGACCCCTGGCCCCTGAGGGGGGGAGGAGGGGCTGGGCTGGGCCCCCTTGGCTGAGTGACCCCTGGGGGGTGGAGGGGCTGGGCTGGGCCCCCTCGGCTGAGTGACCCCTGGCCCCCGGGGGGGGAGGAGGGGCTGGGCTGGGCCCCCTTGGCTGAGTGACCCCTGGCCCCTGGGGGGTGGAGGGGCTGGGCTTGGCCCCCTTGGCTGAGTGACCCCTGGGGGGTGGCGGNGGGGTGGAGGGGCTGGGCTGGGCCCCCTTGGCTGAGTGACCCCTGGCCCCTGGGGGGGGAGGAGGGGCTGGGCTGGGCCCCCTTGGCTGAGTGACTCCTGGCCCCTGGGGGGAGGAGGGGCTGGGCTGGCCCCCCTTGGCTGAGTGACCCCTGGCCCCTGGGGGGGTGGAGGGGCTGGGCTGGGCCCCCTTGGCTGAGTGACCCCTGGCCCCTGGGGGGGTGGGGGGCTCTCTGGGCTGGGGGACCCCGGGGCTGGGCTCGCTTGCCTGGGGGACCCCGGGGCTGAGCTCCCTTGGCTGGGCGGCCCTGGGGCTGGGCTCGGTGGGCGGGGGGCCGCTGGGGCGGGGGGCGGGGCCTCTTGGGGTGGGTGCCTCTCGGCCCTGGGGGGGAGGGGGGGCCCCGGTGCGGTGTGGTTCTGGCGGGGGGGGGGGTCCCTGGGGCAGTGCGGGGTCCCTGGGGCGGGGAGGGGCTCTCGGGGGTGGAGGTCCCTGGGGCAGGGGGGGGTGCCGGGGGCAGGGCTCGCTGGGCGGGGGGGGACTGGGGCGGGGAGGGGCTCTCGGGGGTGGAGGTCCCTGGGGCAGTGGGGGGCCCCTGGGGCGGTGCGGGGTCCCTGGGGCAGTGAGGGGCCCCTGGGGCTGGGCTCGGTGGGCTGGGGGTCCCGGGGGCTGGGGTATCTGGGATGGGGGACCCTGGGGCTGGGCTCGCCGGGCTGGGGGCCCCTGGGCCGGGGCGCGCCGGGCCGGGGGGCCCTGGGGCCGGGGGCGCTGGGCTGGGGGTGCCTGGGGCAGTGAGGGGGCGCTGGGGCCGGGCGCGGCGGGCTGGGGGTCCCTGGGGCCGTGCGGGGCTCCCCGGGCAGGGCGGGGCTCTCGGGGCTGGGGGGCCCGGGGGCGGTGGGGGGGCCCTGGGGCGGGGGGCGGGGCCTCTTGGGGTGGGTGCCTCTCGGCCCTGGGGGGGAGGGGGGGCGGGGGCGGGGCGGGGCCCCCTTGGCTGGGGGCCCCCGGGGCGGGGCTCGCCGGGGCGGGGGCCCCTGGGGCGGTGCGGGGTTCCGGGGGCGGGGCGCGCGGGGCTGGGGGCCCGCGGGGCGGGGCTCTCTTGGCTGGGGGACCCTGGGGCAGGGAGGGGTCCCTGGGGCTGTGCTCGGTGGGCTGGGGGGCCCTGGGGCGGGGCTCTCTTGGCTGGGGGACCCTGGGGCTGGGCTCTCTGGGCTGGGGGACCCTGGGGCTGGGCTCTCTGGGCTGGGGGACCCTGGGGCAGGGCTCGCTGGGCTGGGGGACCCTGGGGCAGGGCTCGCTGGGCTGGGGGACCCTGGGGCAGTGAGGGGTCCCTGGGGCTGGGCTCGCTGGGCTGGGGGTCCCTGGGGCAGTGAGGGGTCCCTGGGGCTGGGCTTGCTGGGCTGGGGGACCCTGGGGCTGGGCTCTCTGGGCTGGGGGACCCTGGGGCAGGGCTCGCTGGGCTGGGGGACCCTGGGGCTGGGCTCGCTGGGCTGGGGTCTCACTCGCTGTCCCATGGCAGTGCCCAGGCTGCAGATCTCCGTGGGGCCGGAGCACGTGGTGGTGCAGTTGCAGGACCTGCCCGCGGGGCAGAACTTCATTGTGTGGTTCTATTGGAACCAGACACGTCGACTCAAAGGACTCAGGACAGAGGTGAGTGAGGGGCCTGCCCCAAAGCCCCTCTTCCCTATCCACTTCGTACCCTGCCCCCCCTGCCCTTCATCCCCCCACCCCACTCCTCTGGACCTCCCTGTGGCCCAGCCCACAACCTCCACGCTGGCCCCCAGCGGCACTCTGGCCTTTACTCCCTGTAACTCTCCATGGGAGGGCAGTGGGGTCGAGAGCTTAGATCCAGGGTCTGGGAGCCAGGACTCCTGGGTTCTGTCCCAGCAGCCTGGGCTGAGCTTCTCTCAATTTCCCGCTGTGCCATGGGGGCACGTGGTGGCGCTGGCAGTTGCATGGCAGCGAGAGGGTGGCTCGGCTGGGTGACGGGTGACCAATGTCTCCTCTGCTCCTGTCTGCAGAGGGGGCCTCAGAACTACAGCGTGCCCTCCGGCCAGCTGCTGCCCTGCCTCTGTCTGCAGGTAGGGCCTGGGCTGGGAGCTGCTCCCCACGGGGCCTGGCACCTGGCAGGCACTTATGGGGGGAGCAGGGGGCTACGTCCCCAGGGTGGGGGGCACTGAGAGCCCAGGGGTCCCCAGGGCGGAGTGGGGGCCCCAGCAGGGGGCACTGTTCCCAGGGGGGGGGGCACGGAGAGCCCAGGGGTCCCCGGGGGGGAGTGGGGGCCCCAGCAGGGGGCACTGTCCCCAGGGGGGGGGGCACTGAGAGCCCAGGGGTCCCCAGGGCGGAGCGGGGGCCCCAGCAGGGGGCACTGTCCCCAGGGGGGGGGGCACTGAGAGCCCAGGGGTCCCCGGGGCGGAGTGGGGGCCCGAGCAGGGGGCACTGTTCCCAGGGTGGGGGGCACTGAGAGCGCAGGGGCCCCCAGGATGGAGTGGGGGGCCCAGCAGGGGGCACTAGGAGCCCAGGGGTTCCCCAGGGTGGAGTGGGGGGGCCCACCAGGGGGCGCTGTCCCAAGGGTGGGGGGCACTGAGAGCCTGGGGTCCCCAGGACGGAGTGAGGGGCCCAGCAGGGGGCACTAGGAGCCCAGGGGTTCCCCAGGGTGGAGTGGGGCGGCCCATCAGGGGGCACTGGGAGCCCAGGGGTTCCCCAGGGCGGAGTGGGGGGCCCAGCAGGGGGCACTGTCCCGAGGGTGGGGGGCACTGAGAGCCTGGGGTCCCCAGGACGGAGTGAGGGGCCCATCAGGGGGCACTAGGAGCCCAGGGGTTCCCCAGGGTGGAGTGGGGCAGCCCATCAGGAGTTGTTGTTCCCAGGGTGGGGGGCACTGGGAGCCCAGGGGTTCCCCAGGGCGGAGTGGGGGGCCCAGCAGGGGGCACTGGGAGCCCAGGGGTTCCACAGGGCGGAGTGGGGGGCCCAGCAACCCCAGGGTGGGGGGTGGGATCACTTTATGCTGCCACACACTGTTTCCTACCCAGGTCTGGCCAGATATTCCGGACCCCCCCAGGACCAGCTGCTGCCCCTTCACTCAGGGTAACTAGGCCACAGTCATCTACACTTGTCTCGGGGAGGGGTGTTCTGGGGGGCCAGGCTCCTGTCTGTGTGCCGGGAGGGGAAGTTGCGGGGGTCTGGGTTGTCTGTGCGCTGTGTGTGTGGGGGGGTTATATCTGTGAGCTGGGCGGGTGTTGGGGGGCTCTGGGTGGGTGTTGGGGGGCTCTCAGCAGGGGTTGTATCTGTGAGCTGGGCGGGTGTTGGGGGGCTCTGGGTGGGTGTTGGGGGGCTCTCAGCAGGGGTTGTATCTGTGAGCTGGGAGGGTGTTGGGGGGCTCTCGGCAGGGGTTATATCTGTGAGCTGGGCGGGTGTTGGGGGTTCTGGGCGGGTGTTGGGGGGCTCTCGGCAGGAGTTATATCTGTGAGCTGGGTGGGTGTGGGGGGGCTCTGGGCGGATGTTGGGGGGGCTCTCGGCAGGAGTTATATCTGTGAGCTGGGTGGGTGTGGGGGGGCTCTGGGCGGGTGTTGGGGGGGCTCTCGGCAGGGGTTGTATCTGTGAGCTGGGCGGGTGTTGGGGGTTCTGGGCGGGTGTTGGGGGGCTCTTGGCAGGGGTTATATCTGTGAGCTGGGCGGGTGTTGGGGGGCTCTGGGCGGGTGTTGGGGGGCTCTCGGCAGGGGTTATATCTGTGAGCTGGGTGGGTGTTGGGGGGCTCTGGGCGGGTGTTGGGGGGCCCTGCGCGGTCGGGGTCAGGTAGTGGGCAGGGAGTGAGCTGTTCCAGGCTGTCTCCTGCACATAGCAGGCTGGTGCTGCTGGCAGCGAGAGGGAGTGGGGAACTGCAGGCGGGTGGGTGAGGGGTGTGCCCGGGACGGGCTGAGCCCTTTGCCCCATGGCTGTTACAGACCCTGCGGCGTGGACCCGGCTGTGGGCACAGGCCCAGCTGAAGCTGCATCTCACTGGGGGGAGGCTGAGTTGCTCCGTGTCGGTGCCATGCATGGTGCCAGCCGAGCTCGTGCCCTGCTGGAGGCTGAAGAGGGCCGGGCCCTGCCATGAGCTGCCCCACCTGCGCCAGGCCCTCACCGTGCCTGTGAGTGGGTCTGCTGGCCGGGGCGGGTGGAGAAGGGGGCAGTCGTTTGGGGGAGGGATGGGGAAGGGCAGGGCGAGGTGGGGGGATGGGTCAGGCAAGGTTGGGGAAGGGGAGGTGGAGGGGTGGGGGATGAGGGTGGAGGATGGGCATCGGGGGGCAGGAGCAGAGGTGGGGTGGAGGAGTGTGTGCTCGGGGGCTGGGGTTCGCATGTCATGGCCCCTCCCTCCTCCCTGCAGAGTGTCCACGAGTTTGGGACGTTGCAGCCTCATCCGAACCTGTGTGTCCAGGTAGGAGACCCTGGGCAGGGGGCACCAGCTGGCAGAGCCACAGGGCCGGGGCTCCGCATTCCCGCTCCCTCCGGGCTGGGCCAGGACCCCCCAGCAGCGCCACCGGGCCGGGGCGCCGCATTCGCGCGCCCTCCGGGCGGGGCCGGGACCCCCCAGCAGCGCCACTGGGCCGGGGCTCCGCATTCCCGCTCCGTCCGGGCTGGGCCAGGACCACCCAGAAGCGCCACAGGGCCGGGGCCCCGCACTCCCGCTCCCCCCGGGCTGGGCCAGGACCCCCCAGCGGCGCCACAGGGCCGGGGCTCCGCATCCCCGCTCCCGCCGGGCGGGGCCGGGACCCGCCAGCAGCGCCACCGGGCCGGGGCGCCGCATTCCGGCTCACTCCGGGCTGGGCCAGGACCCCCCAGGCGCCCCACAGGGCCCGGCCCCCGCCTTCGCTCTCCCTCCGGGCTGGGCCAGGACCCCCTCGCAGCGCCACAGGGCCGGGGCCCCGCCTACCCGCGCCCTACGGGCTGGGCCAGGACCCCCCAGCAGCTCCACAGGGTCGGGGCTCCGCAGTCTGGCTCCCTCCGGGCTGGGCCAGGCCCCCCCAGCAGCGCCACAGGGCCCGGCCGCCCCATTCCCCCCCCCCCCGCGCTGGGCCAGGACCCCCCAGCGGCGCCACAGGGCCGGGGCTCCGCATTCCCGCTCCCTACGGGCTGGGCCAGGACCCCCCAGCAGCCCCACAGGCCGCGGGCTCCGCATTCCCGCTCCCTCCGGCCTGGGCCAGGACTCCCCGGGTGCCCCGCAGGGCGGGTCCTCCGCCTTCCCGCTCCCTCCGGGCTGGGCCGGGACCCCCCAGCAGCGCCACTGGGCCGGGGCTCCGCATTCCCGCTCCCTACGGGCTGGGCCAGGCCCCCCCAGCAGCGCCCCAGGGCCGGGGCCCCGCATTCCCGCGCCCTCCGGGCTGGGCCCGGACCCGCCGGCAGCGCCACCGGGCCGGGGCTCCGCATCCCCGCTCCCGCCGGGCGGGGCCGGGACCCGCCGGCAGCGCCACAGGGCCGGGGCTCCGCATTCCCGCTCCCTCCGGGCTGGGCCAGGACTCCCCGGGTGCCCAGGGAGCTGCTTCCCTGTCCCGGGTTTATGCCCCGCCCCCTCAGTTCACACCTTTCCCTCACCCGGACTAGTTGCTCTGTTGTCTCTCCAGGTGTGGAGTGGCGGGCAGGTCCAGCTCATGCAGTGCCTGCAGGAAGGTGAGTGCTACGCTGGGACGCTGACGCCATCTCTTCTCTAAGGGGAGCCAGCTGGGCTGGGGTTCCCCTGAGCCTGGTGCCCCCTCAGCCTCTCCTCTGCCCTAGGTGCCATGCGGGGCCAGCCGGCCCAGCTCTTGCTGATGGAGACCAGGGACCCGCAGGGGAACATGCTGCTCTGTGCCATGGAGCAAGGCACCTGTGTTCCACTGGCCAGCTCCACCTGCATGGTGAGGAGCCCCTTGCCCTATGCGGCTCCATGGAGGGCAGGAACCCCGGGCAGGGCCCACAGGGACCCGCTCCCCAGGCCCTGCCCGCAGGCTGTGGCCCCAGCAGCTCCTGTACCATTCTCCTCCTTTGCCTCCTTTGCAGGGAGTTGGGGTGGGGGCCCTGGAGCAGCAGCTGCGATGGGATGTGCAGTCGGGGCAGTGTCTGCAGGTCAGTGCGGTGGGGGAGCGGTATTGTCACACACATGGGGGTAGATGGGCCCTTGCCCTGGGTCAGTAACGGGCAGCTGTCTCCACAGGTCTGGCGTGCGGAGGGCAGCGTGGTGAGCACCGGCTGGGCCTGCTCGCTGGAGAAGTGTGAGTATGTCGGGACGGGGGCCACATTGAGCCAGGGCCCCTGACCCATGGGCCCAGTGCGGGGGAAGAGGGATGCTGGACCCCCAGCCCACAGGGAGAGGGCAGGGACCAACCTTCCCGCCTGCCTCGTGAAGGGGGCTCCTAGTGGCTCCATTGGGAGGGAGGGATGGGGTGCAGCTCCCTGGAAGGGGCAGGGCTTAGAGGAGGGCCTTAGGCAAGGTGCCAGCCCGTGGCCAGGCGCTCCCTGAGCCGCGGTGATTCTAGAGAGAGCAGGGAAAGCTGCTGAGCTGCCAGTCCAAAGCCTGCCCTGCCCAGTCTGTGTCCTTCAAGCCCGGCTCAGGATAATTCGCTGCCACCAGGGGCCCCACCCGCCCCCATGCCCTGAGCACCACCTGCCCCTCTTAGGGTTGCCAACTTTCTCATCGCACAAAACCAAACACTCCTGCCCCGCCCCTTCTCCGAGGCCCCACCCCTGCTCACTCCACCCCCTCCCCCTGTCTCTTGCTCTCCCCCACCCTCACTCCCTTGCTTATTTTCATCCCGCTGGGGCAGGGGGTTGTGGTGCAGGAGGGGGTGATGGCTCTAGCTGGGGAGTGCACTCTGGGGTGGGGTCAGAAATGAATGGTTCAGGGTGTGGGAGGGGGCTCTGGGCTGGGGCAGCGGGTTGGGGTGCGGGAGGAGGTGAGGGGTGCGGGCTCTGGGCAGGGGCAGGGGGTTGGGGTGCGGGAGGAGGTGAGGGGTGCAGGAGGAGGTGAGGGGTGCGGGCTCTGGGCTGGGGCAGTGGGTTGGGGTGCCGGAGGAGGTGAGGGGTGCGGGCTCTGGGCTGGGGCAGCGGGTTGGGGTGTGGGAGGAGGTGAGGGGTGCGGGCTCTGGGCTGGGGCAGGGGGTTGGGGTGCGGGAGGAGGTGAGGGCTCTGGGCGGCGCTGACCTTGGGGGGGCTCCCTGGAAGTGGTGACATGGCTCCTAGGCAGAAACTCAGCCAGATGGCTCTGCTTGGTGCATGCTGCCTCCGCCCACAGGCACTGCCCCCGCAGCTCCCATTGGCTGTGGTTCCCGGCCAGTGGGAGCTGCGGAGCCGGCGCTCAGGGCAGGGGCAGTGCGCAGAGCCTCCCTGGCCATGCCTCTGCCTAGGAGCTGAGGGATGTGTCACCGGTTCCGGGGAGCCACGTGGAGCCAGGTAGGGAGCCTGCCAGCCCCGCCAACCAGACTTTTAACGGCCCGGTCAGCGGTGCCGACCGGAGCCGCCAGGGTCACTTTTTCACTGGGCGTTGCTGTCAAAAACCGGACACCTGGCAACCCTCCCCCTGTGTCCTGGCAGATCTCCGGGCCCGCTGGGCACTGGCGTGGATGGGGGTTCTCCTCAGCACCTTCTGCATCCTGCTCCTGCTCCTGCTCAAGAAGGAAAATCTGAAAGGTGAGAGCTCCCCTCCCGCTTCCCACAGGCTGCGCTGCCACCCCCAACTCCCTCCTGGCTGCACTACAGCACTGCCCTCCCCACTCCCTGCACTGCCAAGTCCCCTTCTCCACTGATCCCTAGGGCCGTGTGGGGCACCGGGCAGGGCCGGCTTTAGGCCGATTCGCCCGATTCCCCAGAATCGGGCCCCGCGCCTAAGAGGGCCCCGCTCTCCAGGCCGGAGCAGCGGCAAGCCCCCCAGCCCCCCGCCTCCCCGGCCGGAGCAGCAGCAAGCCCCACGGCCCCCCGCTCTCCAGGCCGGAGCAGCGGCAAGCCCCACGGCCCCCCGCCTCCCCGGCCGGAGCAGCAGCAAGCCCCACGGCCCCCCGCTCCCCCGGCCGGAGCAGCGGCAAGCCCCACGGCCCCCCGCTCTCCAGGCCGGAGCAGCGGCAAGCCCCCCAGCCCCCCGCCTCCCCGGCCGGAGCAGCAGCAAGCCCCACGGCCCNTGGGGAGAGCGCCCCCTGCTGAGCCCCCTCCGAGAGCACAGACCCCTAGTGCCCCACTGGGGCAGCACCGACTGCAGGGGAGAGCGCCCCCTGCTGAGCCCCCTCCGAGAGCACAGACCCCTAGTGCCCCACTGGGGCAGCACCGACTGCAGGGGAGAGCGCCCCCTGCTGAGCCCCCTCCGAGAGCACAGACCCCTAGTGCCCCACTGGGGCAGCACCGACTGCTGGGGAGAGCGCCCCCTGCTGAGCCCCCTCCGAGAGCACAGACCCCTAGTGCCCCACTGGGGCAGCACCGACTGCAGGGGAGAGCGCCCCCTGCTGAGCCCCCTCCGAGAGCACAGACCCCTAGTGCCCCACTGGGGCAGCACCGACTGCAGGGGAGAGCGCCCCCTGCTGAGCCCCCTCCGAGAGCACAGACCCCTAGTGCCCCACTGGGGCAGCACCGACAGCTGGGGAGAGCGCCCCCTGCTGAGCCCCCTCCGAGAGCACAGACCCCTAGTGCCCCACTGGGGCAGCACCGACAGCTGGGGAGAGCGCCCCCTGCTGAGCCCCCTCCGAGAGCACAGACCCCTAGTGCCCCACTGGGGCAGCACCGACAGCTGGGGAGAGCGCCCCCTGCTGAGCCCCCTCCGAGAGCACAGACCCCTAGTGCCCCACTGGGGCAGCACCGACAGCTGGGGAGAGCGCCCCCCCGATCTAACACATACCTTAGACAGAGCTGGGGTTTGCTCCACCTATTTCTGCCCTGCACCCTAGATGCTGTGGGGCTGGCTCTGCTGGGGTGGGTGCGGGAGCGGGGCCTGACCCGCTAACTCACCATGGCTCCCCTTTCATCTTCCAGGGTGGCTGAAGCTGCTGAAGGAGGATTATAGCTCTGGGGGTGAGTGCTTGGGGAGAGGGCGCCCTGTGGCAGGCCTGTGTGGGGTGCTGAGCCTCAGGGCGCCTGGGGGCCAGGGCCAGGACAGCGAGGAGGAGCAGGAGACCCGGCGCAGAGCTCCAGGCTGGGGTGCTGCAGCTGGGAACGCAGGCCCTCACACCTGGGCCTGGGGTGGGGGCAGGGCCCCACGACCCTGCACCCAGGGCTCTGTCCCTGCCAGGCAGAGCTGCCAGAGCCTGAGTGAGCCGAGCACGGGGCCAGGCAGGGGGTGGCGACTGGGCTGCTGGGCCGCACGCAGCCTGTCTAGCCCGCCCTGGCCGCTCCATGGCTCTGCCCAGCCTGGTGCTCAGCGCTAACAGCCCTCTCTGTCCCTGCAGGCGTGCTGCGGGGCCGGCGCGCTCTGATCCTCTACTCGCCCGACCACGCCGGCTTTGAGCAGCTGGTGAGCACCCTGGCCTGCGCCCTGACACGGCTGCAGCTGGCGGTGTCAGTGGAGCTGTGGAGCCGGGCCGAGCTCCGTGCCATCGGCCCCATGCAGTGGTTCCATGCCCAGCGGCTGCGGGTCCTACAGGAGGGTGGCACAGTGGTCCTGCTGTTCTCCAGGGGCGCCGTGGCCAGGTGCACGGAGTGGCTGCTCTGGAAGTCGGGGGAACTGCTGCCCCGGGATGATCCGTACAGCGCCTTCTCGGCCTCCCTCAACTGCATCCTCCCCGATTTCCTGGCTGGCAAGGCTGGGGGCCGGTACCTGGTTGCCTGCTTTGAGGATCTCCTCCAGCCGGCCGACATCCCGGAACTCTTCCGCTCCGTGCCCATCTTCACGCTGCCCTGCCAGCTGCCCACCTTCCTCCTGGCGCTGGCTGGCACTGCTGCAGGCAGGGAGCAGAAGAGCAGCCTGAAGAAGCACTCCCTGTGGATCAGCGACAGCCTGCAGCGCGCCATCCGAGAGTGCCAGCTGCAGGAGCCCGATAGACACCGCCCACCACAGGCGTCCGCCCTGCCTGGGAGCGGACAGGTACTGATGGGTGCAAAGAGTGAGGCTGGGGAGCTCTCTCCACCCATGGGCTCCACGTGACTGAGACTCTGGGCACTGTCGGCAGACAGGACACTGGGCTAGATGGACCTTTGGCCTGACCCAGTGGGGCCGTTCTCATGTTCTCCTGCCAAGCCAGAGTGTATCTGCCACTGTCTCTACACCAGCTGGGCTGGGCACGGAGGGCAAGGCTCCGCTGGCACCTGGCTGGAGCGTATGCTGGCAGGGCCTGGCCCCTGCCCTGTGGCGGGCTCTGCAGGCCACACTCCCAATAAAGGCCGGTTATTTTTCTAATGGTGCGTGGGCGTTTCCTGGGCTCCGGGCTAGAAGCAAGTAGATGGGGCCCGGCCATGAGTGGGGCAAGGCTGGGGCAGGCCAGGCGGGGGCCCGGCTGTGACGGTGCTGCCGGTGGGAGCCAGCTGAGGTCACTCAATCAGGGTGAACTGCAAACAGAACGGGGCAGACAAACCCGAAATGCTGGTGGATCTTCCACTACTTAGATTTACCAACCAGCCCAAAACAGCCTCTGTATTACCTCCCTGGTTACCAGTAGCGGGCGCCCTAGGCGGCGGAAGGTCCCGCCCCCGAAATCCCGCCCCCAACAGCGGCGGCGGAAGGTCCCGCCCCCAAATTTTTACGGGCGGCGGGGGCGCAGGCGCCCCCAAAATAGCAGCGCCCTAGGCAACCGCCTAGGTCGCCTAATGGAAGCGCCGGCCCTGCTGGTTACTCAGAAGTCCATTCTGAAAATCTTATTTCATCATATAAAAGAAAAGGTTCTCCCAATCCCAAAGGATTAGCCACACACCCAGGTCAAATGATAACTTACCCAAAATACACGCCATAGCCAATTCTTATTAACTAAACTAAAATTGATTAAAAAAGAAAAGAGAGAGAGTTGGTTGAAAGATCAATATACAGACAGACTTGAGTTCAATTTATTGAAGTCCAGATCCATAGCAGAGATGGTGAGTTTGTAGTTGCCAAAAGTTCTTTTAGAAATAGTGATAGAATCATAGAATATCAGGGTTGGAAGAGACCTCAGGAGGTATCTGGTCCAACCCCCTGCTCAAAGCAGGACCAACACCAACTAAATCATCCCAGCCAGGGCTTTGTCAAGCCTGACCTTAAAAACCTCTAAGGAAGGAGATTCCACCACCGCCCTAGGTAACCCATTCCAGTGCTTCACCTAGTGAAATAGTGTTTCCTAATATCCAACCTAGACCTCCCTGCACTGCAACTTGAATATATTCCATAGGTTATAGTCCAATGTCCATCAGTGTTTTCCCCAGGAATTGAAATTTGGGGGGTGGTGGTGTTCAAATGTATGGGGGGGGGGTCAGGGCTGATGAGGTGTGAGACCATGAGGGTGAAGATGGGCTGTATGGCACCGTAGTAAAAACTGAAAACTGTTTCATGACCATTTTATTAGATTTAACTCATGTTTTGAAATCATCACACAAATTAAAGTTGGCTACTCAAGCATTCTATGAAGCACGACATCTACGTCCTTCTTGGTTTCTTGTTATAATTTTGCACAACTCTGTTAATGAACTCCTTGAATGTAATGCGTTCATCTTTGGTGGCTTCTCCTGTGTCCAGTACTTCCATTCTTCAATTGATATGCTCATTAGTTCATTCACATGATCAGGCAGAAGGCGACTTCTTTCAGAACACAAAATTCTATTCGATGAGGCAAAAGAATGCTCAACTGTAGCTGTTGTGACTGGGAGTAGCAAGAGATGAATTCCTACTCCTTTCATCCCAGGAAACATAGCATAAAGATTGGGTCAAGCCACTATAAAAAATAAGTTGAAGTCAAATCTTCATTCATTCGTCGTATGATATTCCACTCTGTGTTCAAATTCTCTATTCCGTCCTGAGCACATGGCAGGGTGGGAGGGATAACTCAGAGGTTTGAGCATTGGCCTGCTAAACCCAGGAGTGTGAGTTCAATCCTTGAGGGGGCCACTTAAGGAGCTGGGGCAAAATCAGTACTTGGTCCTGCTAGTGAAGGCAGGGGGCTGGACTCGATGACCTTTCGGGGTCCCTTCCAGTTCCATGAGATAGGTATATCTCCATATATTATTATTGTTGCTGGTAGTGCCTCACTCCACTCAACTGTCGGTGTTTTCTAGGACAGGGATCTGTAAAAGCTACGTAGAGGTTGAGTAGAATCTAGAAGTTGCTGTTGTAGATTTGTAAGAATAAAGTCTCTGTACTTTTTCAGTTGCCTTAACAAACACTTCTTGTCTTCTTCACTTAAGGATTCAATATAAATGCCTTCATTAGTCAACTTCTGGACTGAAGTCTTTGCTTCTTCCAGTACTTGTTCAATGGATGGCTCTCTGATTGATCCAAATGTAGCTTCTGTTGCTGGACAAAGATCTACTACTGTTGTAGCAGATGCCTGGATGGCATTGTGTAATGACCTAAGTGGTTTCAACAGCAGACTTACAAGAGAGAGAATGGCAATAGTCTTCTCTGAATGCAGTAGCAAAAGTAATCCACCAGCCTCACTACTTAGATCCATCCCATCTTGGTAGATACTTTCCAAAGCCAGTAATAACGGCTGGAGTAATTTTAAGACAACAGCCAAGGATCGCTCATGACAAAGCCAGAGGGTTTTCCCAGGTTGGACTAATTTGAACTTCAGTCCCAGTGTATCTTCTATATTTTCCAAGATATTCAGTCTTTTTGGATTCTTGCTGAAAAAAGAATATAATGAAGACATTAAATTTATAGCTTTTTAAATATCTATTGAAGAGTCTGCAGCTCGTACTAGTGCTAGTTGGAGTAGATGGCCTCTGCAGTGTGTATAGGAGAGATTAGGGCCTACACATTTCTCTGAGCAAAGCTTGTGCTCCACCATGTCTTCCAGAGAAGTTTGCAGCTCCATCAAATGCACAAGCAGCCATCTGTTTGGGGTCCAATTGACAAGCATTTAACTCTTCTAAGATGTGGGTTGTCACAGATACAGCCGATGTGTTTTCTATAACTTGAACATCTAGAAATGCATCTACTGGCCTATCACTGACATCAAGATAACATACACAATTAGGGTGACCAGACAGCAAGTGTGAAAAATTGGGACAGGGGGTGGGGGGTAATAGGAGCCTATATAAGAAAAAGACCCAAAAATCGGGACTGTCCCTATAAAATCGGGACATCTGGTCACCCTATACACAATGACTTAATACTTGATGCCCATTTGCATCGGTGCATTCATCAGCCATGTATGCAAATTTTTTGAATGTGGTGAGAGAGTTCTTCACTTTTTCAACTGTTGAGTCTTTCACTGTTGCACCACATGCTTCTAGCCAGTCAGTTGAGTTTCTTGCAGAAAGACAGTGAGCATTTGCTGGTCTTGTTCGGAACCAGTGTTCAACCTCAGGATGAACAAGTGACAATGCACTTAACATTGGCCTCCAGTTGGTAGTGTGTGGTATCTCTTGCTTAAATAGAAAGTAGGATGCCACAGCCATGTTTGTTCGCATGTCTCTTGAGGTTCCACCCAGCTCACAGTGATTTCAGCTGAGCTCTCAGTGGGGGAACCTTGCTACTAGTGCAGGCTGGGCCCTCTCGTCCACTTAGACCAGTGACTTCAGCTGTAGTGGTCACTTACCAAAACAAAAGACTCTCTATGGAGCCTAATCAGCTCTGTCTTTAAACAGTGGAGAGGGGCAGATCTAATAGTACTTGTGACTCAGGCAGACCATCAAGCAAAACCCCTGTCCCCACTGGCACGCGAAACCTTAAATTAGAGTGAATAAATCAGGGGTCGGCNTGCGTGCCAGTAATACATTTTAACGTTTTTAGAAGGTCTCTTTCTATAAGTCTATAATATATAACTAAACTATTGTTGTATGTAAAGTAAATAAGGTTTTTAAAATGTTTAAGAAGCTTCATTTAAAATTAAATTAAAATGCAGAGCCCCCCGGACCAGTGGCCAGGACCCGGGCAGTGTGAGTGCCACTGAAAATCAGCTTGTGTGCCGCCTTCGGCACCCGTGCCATAGGTTGCCTACCCCTGGAATAAATGAAGACTCGGCACACCACTTCTGAAAGGTTGCCGACCCCTGGCTTAGGGTTTCCCCTTCTTGAAACCCAAAGCAGATCTGAGATGAAGAAGGATCATGTCCCAGGGTTTTTATATATTTCCAGCAGCCTCTTGGCCTGAGAAAACAATAGGCTTAACTTTCTGTCTCCCAAACATCATGGCAATTAGCACAGGGTAATTTATCCATTAAACAGTTCAGATACAGGTTACCACAACCTTCAAAGAGACATATGGACAATAATACTATTTCCCTCAAGTGTCTTCCTAAATGTTAATACTCCTTTTTTGATCTTTGAATCAAAGCCATAGTAATAGACAATAATTGTTTTCTTACATCACAAGACCTGAGCAAACATCTCCCCTTCTATCTCTAACAATGCCGGCTGCATTTCAAAGCTTTATTCATTTACAGATCTTCCTAACAAGTCTTTAAAGTTGGCCATGGGTCAGGTCAGTCTGTGAGTTAATGAACTCTTTCTGGCCCTGTGTCACCTTCAATGAGATATTATATCACACTCCTAACGTCACACCCCCAACGCAAAATTGATGCAGGAAGGGATGACACAAACATGGCTGAGTGCATCCCAAGAGCTCCCCATCCTGGGTTCTGTCTCACTACAGCTTGTACTGGGTCAGAAGCCGTATCAATGTATAACTGAAATGGTTTATCAAAGTCATGTTCAAATACATGATTGAATATGTTTACAAATTCAAGGTAAAACTTGGTTAGAACAATAGTGGATTGGATCTGCTGTTGCAGCAGGATTCCTGTATGTTTCATGTGATCTTGCTACGAGCTAAAGAAAATAGCAACTTTATCCATACACACTCTGGCAAATGTTTGGAACCACACAGACTATGCTGACAGATTGTGCCACACACTCTCAAAGAAACTGCGGAACCACCTGATCAACAGCCTATACAGCAAACAGGGAAAGATTAAGAATGAGCTCTCAAAACTGGATACTCATAAAAAAACAACCTTCCACACAAACTTCCTCGTGGCTGGACTTTACAAAAACTAGACAAGCCATTTACAACACACACTTTGCTTCTCTACAAAGGAAAAAGGACACTAAACTACTACATGCCAAAAGGGGCCACAACAGTGGTTCCCTTAAGCCACCCAACAATATTGTGAATCTATCCAGCTATACTCTTAGCCCGGCAGAAGAATCTGTCCTATCTCAGGAACAACTCTGACATCATAATAAAAAAGGCTGACAAAGGAGGTGCTGTCGTCATCATGAATAGGTCGGAATATGAACGAGAGGCTGCTGGCAGCTCTCTAACACCACCTTCTACAGGCCATTACCCTCTGATCCCACGGAGGGTTACCAAAAGAAACTGCACCATCTGCTCAGGAAAGTCCCTGAAAAAGCACAAGAACAAATCTGCACAGACACATGCCTAGAACCCCGACCAGGGTATTCTATCTGCTACCCAAGATCCATAAACCTGGGAATCCTGGACGCCCCATCATCTCAGGCATTGGCAGCCTGACAGCAGGAACTCTCTCCTCAGGCCCTACGCTACCAGCACTCCCAGCTATCTTCGAGACACCACTGACTTCCTGAGGAAACTACAATCCATTGGTGATCTTCCAGAAAACACCATCCTGGCCACTATGGATGTAGAAACTCTTTACACCAACATTCCACACAAAGATGGACTACAAGCCGTCAGGAACAGTATCCCTGATAATGTCACGGCAAACCAGGTGGCTGAACTTTGTAACTTTGTCCTCACCCACAACTATTTCACATTTGGGGACAATATATACCTTCAAGTCAGCGGCACTGCTATGGGTACCGCATGGCCCCACAGTATGCCAACATTTTTATGGCTGACTTAGAACAACGCTTCCTCAGCTCTCGTCCCCTAACACCCCTACTCTACTTATGCTACATTGATGACATCTTCATCATCTGGACCCATGGAAAAGAAGCCCTTGAGGAATTCCACCATGATTTCAACAATTTCCACCCCACCATCAACCTCAGCCTAGACCAATCCACACAAGCGGTCCATTTCCTGGACACTACAGTGCTAATAAACGATGGCCACATAAACACCACCCTATACCGGAAACCTACTGACCGCTATACTTACCTACATGCCTCCAGCTTTCATCCAGACCACACCACACAATCCATTGTCTACAGCCAAGGTCTACGATACAATCGCATTTGCCCCTCAGACAGAGACAAACACCTACAAGATCTCTATCAAGTGTTCTTACAACTACAATACCCACCTGCTGAAGTGAAGAAACAGATTGACAGAGCCAAAAGAGTACCCAGAAGTCACCTACTCCAGGACAGGCCCAACAAAGAAAGTAACAGAACGCCACTAGCCGTCACCTTCAGCCCCCAACTAAAACCTCTCCAGCGCATCATCAAGGATCTACAACCTATCCTGAAGGATGATCCATCACTCTCACAGATCTTGGGAGACAGGCCAGTCCTTGCTTACAGAGAGCCCCCCAACCTGAAGCAAATACTCACCAGCAACCACACACCACACAACAAAAACACTAACCGGGGAACCTATCCTTGCAACAAAGCCCGTTGACAACTCTGTCCACATATCTATTCAGGGGATACCATCATAGGACCTAATCACATCAGCCACACTATCAGAGGCTCGTTCACCTGCACATCTACCAATGTGATATATACCATCATGTGCCAGCAATGCCGCTCTGCCATGTACATTGGCCAAACCGGACAGTCTCTACGCAAAAGAATAAATGGACACAAATCAGACGTCAAGAATTATAACATTAAAAAACCAGTCGGAGAACACTTCAACCTCCCTGGTCACTCAATTACAGACCAAAAATTCGCAATTATTCAACAAAAAAACTTCAGAAACAGACTCCAACGTGAAACTTCAGAACTGGAATTAATTTGCAAAATGGACACCATTAAATTAGGCTTGAATAAAGACTGGGAGTGGATGAGTCATTACACAAACTAAACTATTTCCCCATGCTAATGTTCCCCCTACTGTTACTCACTCATTCTCGTAAACTGTTTGAAATGGGCCATCCTGATTATCACTACAAAAGTTTTTTTTCTTCCTGTTAATAGCCCACCTTATTCGATTAGTCTCATTAGAGTTGGTATGGCAACACCCATATTTTCATGTTCTGTGTGTGTATATATATATATATATATATAATATCTTCCTACTGTATTTTCCACTGCATGCATCCGATGAAATGGGTTTTAGCCCACGAAAGCTTATGCTCAAATAAATTTATTAGTCTCTAAGGTGCCACAAGTACTCCTTGTTCTTTTTTAAAGTTAATGTAGATATTAATGTTGTCCATAGTGTAGGAATCGTGGCATTTAGCCATGAAAGCAATATGGTAGCGTGCCTCAGTTTCCCTTCTTATACCGCACATTAGGTCTGGAGTAAAACCAATGAGGAGTCCTTGTGGCACCTTAGAGACTAACAAATTTATTTGGGCAGAAGCTTTCGTGGGCTAGAACCCACTTCATCAGATGCATGGAGTGGAAAATACAGGAGCAGGTATAAATACATGAAAGGATGGGGGTTGCTTTACCAAGTGTGAGGTCAGTCTAACGAGACAAATCAATTAACAGCAGGATACCAAGGGAGGAAAAATAACTTTTGAAGTGGTAAGAGAGTGGCCCATTACAGACAGTTGGGGGCTGTGCCAGGGGGGAGGGGGGCTGGGCCCTTGGGGGCTGTGCCGGGGGGCCCCTGGCATGGGGGGGTTGTGGCCCCCGGTTGGGCCCTGCCAGTCTAGATGAGGGGCGGGGCGGGGCGCGGCCGGGAGGGAGATGGGGCGGGGCCTGGCGTGAGGGGAGGGGGAGGGAGGAGAAACAGGGGTCCTAGCACCGCCCCGTTAACAGGTGCAGTCCGCGGGGAGCGCGCTGATTGGCTGCGTATCGGTGGGGGTGACGTCTCTGCGCCGGGCCTGTTGCCATTGGCGGAGCGCGGCGCAGCGCGTGGGCGCTGCAGGGAGTCGCAGGCCGCAGCATCGGCCGCTCGCGCTGCGCTGGGGCGGGATCCGCGCCGGGCTCTTCCTCCCCCCTCCCCCTGTGGCTGCTCCCGGGAGGGGCTGTTCTCGCGCGTGCCCCCCCCCCCGGGGGGCTTTGAGCCGCTTAGTGCCCACGGGCCTTACAGCCCGCCCGGGACCCCGCACTGCCGCGCCCTGCAGCGGGAGCGTCCAGCTAGCGCCCCCCCGGCCCGGCGCCCCCCCCCCGGCCCAGCACCCTCACCAGTCCCGCCTGCCCCCCCCGGCCCGGCGCCCCCCCCCCGGCCCAGCACCCTCACCAGTCCCGCCTGCCCCCCCCCGCCCCAGCACCCCCCCATTCCCACCTGACCCCCCCGGCCCAGCGGCCCCCCCCGTCCCCCCTGACCCCAGCCCAGCGCCCCCCCCCCAGGTCTGCCCCCCGGCCCCCCCCCCCCCCGTTCTGCCCCAGTCCCGCCTGGCCCCCCACCAGGTCTCCTCCTCCCCCAGCTCCTACAGAGCAGGGAGCCGTGGGAACTGGAATTGGGGGGGGGGGGTGACCCCCAGGGTCCCCTCGGGCGGGGAGCTCGGTCCCCAGCAGCTGGCGGCTCCCAGGCAGCGGCTCCATCTTTCGGCGCTAGCGCCCCACAGGTTGTTGGGGGTTCAAGCTTCAGGGCCATCGGCTGGGACCTGCCTCGTGCTCCCCACGCAGCCCTGGCCGGCCGCCCAGGACGGGCTGTGGCCAGGCCCCGAGCCCCCCAGCGGGGCCCGTGTGTCGGGGCTGCTGCTCTCTCCCCAGCCGGGCCCTGCCCTGAGGATGGGGTTGCACTGGAGAAGGCTCCTGCCCTTGCTGCTGGGGCTGCTGCTGGGCCCCTGGTGCACAGGCTCCTCCCCACCTGAGCCCTGCCGGACCTGCCGGGACCTCGCCAGCAGCTTTCTCAAGGTGCAGGGGCTGTGGGGCAGGGGCTGTGGGGCAGAGGGAGGCGGCCGGGCCCCGAGGGAGAGGCTGAGCATGGGGTTGGGGCTATGGGGCATGACTGGGTGGGGCTATGGGGCATGGCTGGCTTGGGCTAGGCTTGTTGCTGGGGTGGGGCTGCGCTGGGTGCAGGGGATGCTGGGCGTCTGGGCTGGGAGGGGTTTGCTGTGGGGCTGGGCCTGGGACTGTGACCTTCCCTTGCTTGCTGCATAACGTCTGTTAGTCTATAAGGTGCCACAGGATTCTTTGCTGCTTTTACAGATCCAGACTAACACGGCTACCCCTCTGATACTTGACCTTCCCTTGCTTCCCCAGGGCCTGGAGCGGACAGAGCGGGAGAATTTTGGGGGAGGGAACACGGCCTGGGAGGAGGAGAAGCTGGCGAAATATGCGCACAGGTGAGCGGGTGGCATGCGCTCCCCCTGCCTGACTCCTGTCCCAGCTCATCGATTGGGGGGTGTGTGTGTGGGGACAGGAGCTCAGTGCCGCCCCTCTCTCCAGTCTGGGGCTCTGGCCTGGAGGTGAAGATCCCACAGAGAGCAGGCTTCCTGGCGCTCCAGCTGCCATCATGAGCTGGGGGCTGGGCTGGCTGGATCAGTAGTTTTGTGGGGGAGTGCTATGGGGTTGGCGGTTTGGGTCAGGGAGGAGGGAGGCGCTATGGGGTTGATGGTCAAGGCAAGGGGGGGATTATGGGACGAGGGGGAGGTCAGGGAGTACTATGGGGCAGTGGTTGCGTCGAGGGAGGAGGGTGCTCTGGGGCTGGTGGTCTGGGCGGGGAAGAGGGTGATATGGGGCTGGTGGTCTGGGGGGGCTGCTATGGGGCTGGTGGTCTGGGGGGGCTGCTATGGGGCTGGTGGTTTGGGGGGCAATGGGGCTGGTGGTCTGGGCTAAGGAGCTGGTCTGGTTGGGGGGGGGCGTTATGGGGCTGGCGGGTGGGTCAGGGGAGGAGAGGGGCACTATGGGTCTGATGGTCTGGGCAGGGACATGGGAAAGAGGGTGCTATGGGGCTGGTGATCTGGGGGGTTGCTATGGGGCTGGTGGTCTGGGTGGGGGGTGTCATGGAGTCACAGTCTCTGTGCTCGGGAATGGCTCTGCATGAAGCCAGGCAGGACTCGGGGCAACGTCTCCCCTCAGGGCCACGCTCACCAGGGCCAGGAGCCTGCTCGGCTTCGGCGCTTCCTGGGTCCGACCTCGGAGCGTTCAGCCCCATGGTCACCCCGTTCGCTCCCTGCAGCGAGTCCCCCTGGACAGGACCCCTGGGGAGCCTCACACGCCCCCAAAGGGCCCTGCCCCCACTCCGCAGCCAGCAGTAACTCCCAGCCCTCGTGTGACACAGACGGGTTATTAGACGTCCGGGACCCAGCGTAGGACAGAGCTTGTGAGCACAGAAATCAGGGACCTGCAGCAGAATCCAGCTTGGGGGGCTCCAGGGCCCTGGGCTCTCCCCCTGAGTCCCGAGCCAGGAGACTGCCCCCTAGCTTCCACCAGCCCAGCCTCAGACACGCCCCTTGCCCCTCCTCCATCCTGGGCAAACAGGTCCTCTGGTCACCACCTCTCACTTTGCTCCAGCTTGTCAGACCATCAGTTGCCAGGTTACGAAGCACTTTGGCCATTCTCTGTGCGCACTAGGGGCTCTGCAAAAATCACACACCTTTGTCCCACCACCTAGGCATTGGGGTAACACACAGGGAAACTGAGGCACACACAGTATTCATGCAAAACATTAAGAAAAAACCTCCCACTTTGTCACAGGGAAGAGGGCACTGTGGGGGCTGCTGGTCTTGGTGGGGTGGGGGTTGCTATAACAGCCGCTGGTCTGGGGGGGAGCGCTATGGGGTCCGGTGGGCGAGGCGGGGGGGAGGGTCCTATGGGGCTGATGGCCTGTGGAGGTGCTATGGGGCCGTGCCTGCCATGCCCTGACCCATGTTCCTGCGCAGTGAGACGCGCCTGCTGGAGGTGCTGGAGAGCGTGTGTGACAAGTCGGACTTTGCGTGTCATCAGCTGCTGGAGCAGAGTGAGGAGCACGTGGAAAGCTGGTGGTTCCTGGGGTGAGTGACTGGGACAAGGAGCAGCAGGGTCTGTGCCACACCGGGGCTCTGCTCTGGGTCTGGCCCAGGCTCCCTTTCTTCTGGGCCATGTACCTGGGTGACCCCCATCCAGACCCAGGCTACCAGCTACCACCTCCCCAGAGATGGGCTGTGCACTGCCCCATCCTAGGGTGGCAGCCACCAGGCGGAGGTGGGTTGGCAGGGGTGGGGCCCCAGGCAGCAGGGTGCGGGGAGGAGGAGGGGGACTTTTCATCCCAGCCAGCGCTCCCGGCAGCACATCCTGCCCAGATGTCCGTGTCCAGGGCAGTGAAGGTGTCTGGGCAATGGGCACAACCAGCAGTGGTAGCACAGGGTGCAGTGTTTATATAGGACCTACCTTAACGGGCTTCTCCTGTGGGGGTAACAGTGTCTCCTGCTGTATCCCTCAGACAGCAGCAGCACCCCGACTTCTTCCAGTGGCTCTGCATGGACACTCTGAAGGTCTGCTGCCCACCTGGCACCTATGGCTCTGACTGCCTGCGTGAGTTGCCAGCCCTGCTGGCTTCTGGAGCACCTCTCCTCAGGGCCAGGCTGGGGGCCATGGGCAGGGCACCATGGGAAGGGATGGGGGAGCAGGCCAGGCGGGGGGCCTGGACAGGTGCCATGGGCAGGAACTGGGGCCTGGGAGGGGCAGCATTGTGGATAGGGGTTGGGATGGGGAACAGGTGCCCAGAAGGGGCGCTGTGGGCAGGAACTGGGGCTTTGAGGGGTGGCACCATGGGTAGGGGTTGGGGCAGAGGGACAGGTGCCATGGGCAGGGGGTCGGAGGTGGGTGCGGGGCACTGTGGGACAGGACAGGTTCTGTGCCCGGCACCGGCGATCAGCACAGCGACCCGTCTCCCTGCAGCATGTGCTGGTGGGCACCAGCAGCCGTGCAGCGGGAACGGTAAATGCGACGGCGAGGGGACGCGCGCAGGCACTGGCTTGTGCATGTGCAGCCCGGGCTACGGCGGCTCCTTCTGCTCCGAGTGTGCAGACGGCTACTACGAGGCAGCCAGGAACGAGAGCCACCTGGTATGTGCTGGTAGGTAGTGCGGCACGGCACGCATGGGGCGGGGCGGGGACAGCGCGTGTGTCCTGGCAAGCGGGGGTGCGAGCTGCCCTGCCCCCTGCGGCTTGGGATGGCCCTGCCTGAGAGTTCTGCGAAGGGGTCAGTGAGCATGTGGACAAGGGGGATCCAGTGGACATAGTGTACTTAGATATTCAGAAAGCCTTTGACAAGATCCATCACCAAAGGCTCTTTAAGACAAGTAAGATGCCACGGGATAAGAGGGAAGGTCCTCTCATGGATCAGTAGCTGGTTAAAAGACAGGAAACAAAGCATAGGAATAAATGGTCAGTTTTCAGACTGGAGAGAGGTAAATAGTGGTGTCCCCCATGGGTCTGTTCTGGGACCAGTGCTGTTCAACATATTCATCTGGAAAAGGGGGTAAACAGTGAGGTGGCAAAATTTGCAGATGATACAAAAATACTCAGGATAGTTAAGTCCCAGGCAGACTGCGAAGAGCTACAAAAGGATCTCTGAAAACTAGGTGACTGGGCAACAAAATAGCAGATGAAATTCAATGTTGCTAAATGCAAAGTAATGCACATTGGAAAACATAATCCCAACTATCCATATAAAATGATGGGGTCTAAATTAGCTGTTACCACTCAAGAGAGAGAGATCTTGGAGTCATTGTGGATAGTTCTCGGAAAACATCCACTCAATGTGCAGCGGCAGTCAAAAAAAGTGAACAGAATGTTGGGAATCATTAACAAAAGGCAAGATAATAGAGAAAATATTGTATTGCCTCTACATAAATCCATGGAACGCCCACATCTTGAATACTGCGTGCAGATGTGGTCGCCCCATCTCAAAAAAGATATATTGGAATTGGAAAAGGGCAACAAAAAGGATTAGGGGTATGGAACAGCTGCCATATGAGGAGAGATTAATAAGACTGGGACTATTCAGCTTGGAAAAGAGACGACTAAGGGGGGATATGAAAGAGGTTGTCACAGACTCACAGATCGTGCCCACTCTTGGCCCCGTGCGGTCCTTGGGGGGTGCCCCTTTCAGTGAGACAGCCCTTCTCGGGGGGTCCACTCTCTCTCGGGGTCAGGCCACTCCACCTCCTGGAGCCGCACCTCTCTGAGCCTTAGCACGTCTGTCTCTGCCGTGGGCCCCCTCAGGGAGTCCCCTCGCTCTGGAACCCCGGGGCCTCCACCCCCCCCGAAGGGGTTGATGCCCCCCCCCCCCGCCCTGTTCTCTAGCCCGGAGCGACTCTCAGCCAGCGTAAAGCAGGAGGATTTATTGAGCATTGAACACAGCACAGGAAACTCTCAGGGCCCTCAGGCCTGGCCTCCCTCAGCACAGCACATCCCAGTCTCCCCTGCATCCAGGTGAGCTCTGCCTGCTCCCCCTCTTCAGTCCTGAGCCTCCCTGCTTCCCAGCTGGGCATCTGATACCCCCGGCCCCAAGCCCTGCCTCTGTCCATTGTCTTCTCTCCAGGGAAACAGGGTCGTAAACAGGGTCACCTGGGCCTCCTCTCCTCTCCCCGCAGCCCATTGTCCTCCCACTGGCCAGAACGGGCTGTGACTCCTGAGCTGGGCCTCCGGGTCACCAGGTCACCGTCGCTGGGGTCTCCATTCTCCACGCCAGTGGTTGGGGTCCCAAGTTCCCTCGCCGGTCCTGTGTAACAACAAACTCCCTCTCCCCTCACCTCGTTAAACCTGTAGCACCCAGTGAGTCCCACCCTCTCTGCATGCAAACCATCGGAAAACCAAGAAAATTCCCCATAGGAAACAAGGAAAACCAAGAAACTCCCTCACTTCGTGTCAGAGGTCTATAAAATCATGACTGATGTGGAGAAAGTAAATAAGGAAGTGTTATTTACTCCTTCTGATAACACAAGAACTAGGGGTCACCCAATGAAATTAATAAGCAGCAGGTTTAAAACAAACAAAAGGAAGTATTTCTTCACACTACACACAGTTAGTCTGTGGAACTCCTTGCCAGAGGATGTTGTGAAGGCCAAGACCATAACAGGGTTCAAAAAAGAACTAGATAAGTTCATGGAGGATAGATCCATCAATGGCTATTAGCCAGGATGGGCAGGGATGGTGTCCCTGGCCTCTGTTTGCCAGAAGCTGGGAATGGGCGACGGGATGGATCACTTGATTCCCTGTTCTGTTCATTCCCTCTGGGACACCTGGCACTGGCCACTGTCAGCAGACAGGATACTGGGCTAGATGGACCTTTGGTCTGACCCAGTCTGGTTGTTGTGTAAGAGCTGGCTATGGGCTCCACTCTGGGGCTGGCTGGAGCCCCGGGTGACTGGATCTGTCAGCCTGCTGGGTTTGCCTGGGCAGATGGCGAGGGACTGGGCTGGGCTCTGCTGCACGCTCACAGCCTGTCTCTCTCCTGTTTTGGCAGAGTGCTACCGGGCATGCGGGCGCTGCTCGGGGCCAGAGGACTCCAGCTGTCTGCGCTGCAAGAGGGGCTGGGCGCTGCATGAGCACAGGTGCATTGGTGAGTTCCTGCTGCCCCTGGAGAACTCAGGGCCTGGCCCCACCCTGCGGGGGCTAGTGAAGCAGAAGATGCATGGGGAGGGCAAGTCCCTGCTGCCTAGGAGCCCTGGGGTGTGCTTTAACCTGTGCCTGGGTGTTGTGCCCCCGGGGCAGGGTGAAGCGACAGGGACATGGCTCAAGCGGAGTGCCCCAAGGGTCAGTCCTGGGGCCAGTTTTGTTCAATATCTTCATTAATGATCTGGAGGATGGTGTGGACTGCACTCTCAGCAAATTTGCAGATGACACTAAACTGGGAGGAATGGTAGATACACTGGAGGGAGGGATAGGATACAGAGGGACCTAGACAAATTAGAGGATTGGGCCAAAAGAAACCTGATGAGGTTCAACAAGGACAAGTGCAGAGTCCTGCGCTTAGGACAGAAGAATCCCATTCACTGTTACAGACTAGGGACCGAGTGGCTAGGCAGCAGTTCTGCAGAAAAGGACCTAGGGATTACAGTGGACGAGAAGCTGGATATGAGTCGACAGTGTGCCCTTGTTGCCAAGAAGGCTAACGGCATTTTGGGCTGTATAAGTAGGGGCATTGCCAGCAGATCGAGGGACGTGATCGTTCCCCTCTATTCGACATTGGTGAGGCCTCATCTGGAGTACTGTGTCCAGTTTTGAGCCCCACACTAGAAGAAGGATGTGGAAAAATTGGAAAGAGTCCAGCGGAGGGCAACAAAAATGATTAGGGGGCTGGAGCACATGAGTTATGAGGAGAGGCTGAGGGAACTGGGATTGTTTAGTCTGCAGAAGAGAAGAATGAGGGGGGATTTGATAGCTGCTTTCAACTACCTGAAAGGGGGTTCCAAAGAGGATGGATCTAGACTGTTC
>QXTE01000358.1:121584-149433 GCA_003942145.1 Platysternon megacephalum | reverse complement strand
CCCCACCAGTGCCCTGCCCTGCCCCGCCCGCCCTAACCTCCTCCTCCGCCCTGCCCCGCCGGCTCTAACCTCCTCCCCCCACCCCACCAGCTCTGACCTCCCCCCAACCCACCCCCACCCCACCAGCTCTAATCTCCTGCCTCCATTCTGCCCCCCGGCTCTAACCTCCCCCTCGCCCTGGCAGATGTGGACGAGTGTGCCGGTGCGCAGGAACCCGTCTGCACCGGGGCCCATGAGGTCTGTGAGAACACGGACGGCAGCTACCAGTGTGTGTGCGCGGAGGGTCACGTGCGCAGGGACGGCGAGTGTGTGGAGGACAAACCCCCAGGTGAGACTCTGCAGGGACCCCCCTGGCCCCTCCCCCTCCATGGGCCCTAGGGAGTCACTGCCCTGGGGGGATTCTGGGTGGGAGGGGTCTCACATGGGGGTGGCACTGTTTACCTGGGGAGGTTCCGAGGGGGAACATGGTGCGGGGTCCTGGGCTGGGGGCGGTATTGCTTCCCAGAGGGGTGGGAGTTTCTGGCCTGGGGGGCTGGGCTGGGGTTCCACCCTGGGATGCGGTGCTGCTCCCTGGCGGTAGGGAGTTTGCAGCTGAGCGGGGGAAGCTGCTCCTGTGGGGGTGGGGTGGGGGTTTCTCTGGAGATTCTCTGTCCTAGTAAGGAGGAGAGGATGGAAGATGATAAAATGCAGGTAGGCTCTGATGAGTAAGGCTGTGAGTTCGTCACGGAGGTCACAGATTCTGTGACTTTCCATGACTTCTGCAGCGGTCCATGCACCTGGCTCTGGGGCAGCTCAGGCAGCCCCTGCGCCAGTCGTACCGGCCACTGCTAGGGAGTCTTGGGCCACTGCACCCCCCCTCCCCCAGCAGAGTGCGGGAGGGGGCAGGGGCACGGGATGGGATGAGGGGGCTCTGGGTGGTGCTTACCTGGGGGGCTCCCCGGAAGCGGTGACATCCCCCTCGCTCAGCTGCTAGGCGGGGGCATGGCCAGGTAGCTCTGTCTGCTGCCTCCACCCAGAGCGCCAACTTCGCAGCGCCCATTGGCGGGGAACCATAAAGACACCATAATAGAGGCTCAACTTAAATGTATGCCCCAAATTAAAAAACAGCAGGAGAACCAAAGAAGTGCCACCATGGCTAAACAACAAAGGAAAAGAAGCAGTGAGAGGCAAAAAGGCATCCTTTAAAAAGTGGAAGTTAAATCCCAGTGAGGAAAATAGAAAGGAGCAGAAACTCTGGCAAATGAAGTGTAAAAATATAATTAGGAAGGCCAAAAAAAGAATGTGAAGAACAGCTGGCCAAAGACTCAAAAAGTAATAGCAAAAATGATTTTCAGTACATCAGAAGCATTTGTCTGGGGATGTAGCTCCGTGGTAGAGCACATGCTTTGCATGTTGAGGCCCTGGGTTCATTCCCCAGCATCGCCAGGTTTTAATGATTTAGTTGGGGATTGGTCCTGCTTTGAGCAGGGGGTTGGACTAGATACCTCCTGAGGTCCCTTCCAACCCTGATATTCTATGATTCTATGAAGCAGGAAGCTGCTAATCAACCACTGGGGCCACTGGACAATCGAGGTGCTCAAGGAGCACTCAAGGATGATAAGGCCATTGCAGAGAAGTTAAATGAATTCTTTGCATCAGCCTTCACTGCAGGGAATGTGGGGGAGATTCCCAAACCTGAGCCATTCTTTTTAGGTGACAAATCTGAGGAACTGTCCCAGATTGAGGTGTCATTAGAGGAGGTTTTGGAACAAATTGATAAATTAAACAGTAATAAGTCACCCGGACCAGATGGTATCACCCAAGAGTTCTGAAGGAACTCCAATGTGAAATTGCAGAACTACTAACTGTGGTTTGTAACCCATCATTTAAATCAGCTTATGTACCAGATGACTGGAGGATAGCTAATGTGATGCCAATTTTTAAAAAGGGCTCCAGAGGTGACCCCGGCAATTCCCTCCGTTTGCCAGAAGCTGGGAATGGGCGACGGGAGGGATCACTTGATGATTCCCTGTTCTGTTCATTTCCTCTGGGGCACCTGGCATTGGCCACTGCCAGAAGACAGGATACTGGGCTAGATGGACCTTTGGTCTGACCAAGTCTGGCCGATCTTATGGGTTCCCGGCCTGGGGCGTTACCCCCTGACTGCCTCCCTTTGCCCCCCGCAGACACCCCGGCAAAGGGCTTTTTCGACGAGGTGACGGAGGACGAGGTGGTGGTGCTGCAGCAGATGTTCTTCGGCGTGGTGATCTGTGCGCTGGCCACGCTGGCTGCCAAGGGCGACATGGTCTTCACCGCCATCTTCATCGGCGCGGTGGCAGCCATGGCTGGCTACTGGCTCTCGGAGCGCAGCGACCGCGTGCTCGACGGGTTCCTGAAGGGCAGATAGCTCCGGGCGGGAGGCTCCTCCCTGCCCCCGACACAGGGCCTGGGTGGGCGAGGCCCTTAGCACCGGCTTGGGGACTGTCCCGGTGATGGGGAGCAGGGGGCGCCTGGCTCCAGAGGGCCCCAGGACTGAGGGTGGGGTGGGAAGCCGGTGGGGGCCCCTGGCTCTGGGGGGTGGCCCCAGGGGGTGGGGTGGTGCAGGGCAGGATCTGGCACCCCCTGGCCAGGCCTGTGCCAGAGTTCTGAGAGTCGCTTTCCCCTTGGAGATGGTTTGTCCATGTGGATCCCACTCGCTGTGCAAGCGCTTCGTGCCATGTCGCTGGGGCTGTGCCCTGCATGTGCCCCCCCAGCGCACGGGGCTGCAGGGCAGGTGGTGGTTCCCGCTGGCAGTTCCCAATCTGGAGGAGAGCTGGCACTGCAGAGTGCGGCACTCCAACGATGGCATCTGCCCAGTCGGGGGCCTTGTGTCTGGCACAGCAATGGGCAGCATGCCAGGGCCCCCGTGCAGAGAACAGCCTGCTGCTGGGAGAAAGGGGGCTGCTGGTACCGCCTGGCGCCACACCGGCAGCCTTTGGCGGGGGTGGCCGGGGCTTTGTCCCGTGCGACAGGCAGGGACTCCCCTGCCGGGTTTGGTCCCGTTGCCTCTCACGCTGTCAGGGGCTGGAGCTTTGTTTCTCCTGGGCTTAAGAACATAAGAATGGCCGTACTGGGTCAGACCAAAGGTCCATCCAGCCAGGGAGGGTGGCTGGCCGATTGACGTGGAGTCTGCCCCCATCTCCACGCACGGTGCAGGACGGGCCTGCCACGGGAGCTGGGAGCTGGCAGACTCTGGCTCGCCCGTGGCCAGCTGGGGCGATGTGCGGAGAGCACTGCGGTAGGGGGCCGGAACAGGGATCCGTCAGCCCCAGAGACCTGCCTTGGGATCCCCACTGAGTGTGTGCGGGGGTGGCACGCTGAGCCACCTCGGCAAGCTCCAGCCCAGGGGCTGCAGCCTCCAGAGGGGAGCAGGTGTGCAGAGCTCCCCATGCAGGCTCCCAGCAGAGCTCAGCCAGCCCTCGGGTGCAGAACACGGCCGTGGGGCTTGGGAGAGCGGATGGGGAATTGGTGGATGGGTGGAGAGTCAGGCTGAGTTCCTGGGCTGCAGCCTGCCTGATCTCGTGTCTGCGGGATGGGGGAAGCGGGATCCCTGGCTGGGGCCCGCTCTGGAGCGCAATAGGGGTGTTTTGTGTCTGTTGGTGGCAAAGAGGATGGTCCCAGGAGAGCCCCATGTGCAGAACGGGTTGTTCTCTCAGGCTGACCACGTGCTGGCTGTGGAGAGTGTGCCGGGCTGATGGATGGTCAGTGGAGAGCGGCTGGGTTCTCCCGGGGATCCGACGCTGCAGCTGTTGACTGCGAGGAGCCGGATCGTAGGTGTTGAGGTGGTGGATGGCTTGGAGTGCCAGCACAGCGTGGAGCGGCAGCCTGTGTGCCCGGAGGGCTTGGCGAGCTTGCTGTGAGGCTGCGGAAAACTCTGCTCGGCTGCACGTGGGGATGGAGCTGCAAGGTCAGGGTCCATGTGATCTTTGGGGGCTGGAACATGGATCTGAGTGGCCAGGAAGGGATCCCAGGGGAAGTCTGGCAGGAGGTGCAGCATATGGCTTGTGGCCCAGTCGTTTGGGGCAGGTCCTTGGTGTGGTTTGGGATTTGCCCTGCAGGTGGTGGTGGGGTGGGTGTCTCCCCGGGGAGGTAGGCACCTGCTCAGCCCTATGAGCTCTGCCCTGGCCTCTGCCTGCAGCCCTGGGGGAGCAGCTGGTAGCGCAGGCCAGACAAATTCAAATTGGAAGTCGGGTGTGTGACTGACCCCGGGGGGGGGGCTGGCCAGCTCTGGAAGCTGCTGGGCCCAGCACAGGGGTAACTGGGCAGTACAGACTGGCCTGTGCTGGACAGGAGTCAGGATGTGAGCGAATGGCCCCTTCTGGCCTTGAACCCTGAGTCTCTGGAGGGCTCCTGACTTCCCTTGGCTGAGCCAGTCGACGTGGGTGGTCGTGAGCAGGCCCTGTTGCCTCAGGGCGGGGGAGGCTTTGACTCGTGCCGGTGGAGCTGTGCTGAGAACTGGTCCCCCCGGGTGTGCTGGGTCCCAGGGGGATGGTGAGAGCTGCAAACCAACCCAGTCTCCAGGTACTTTACTGGGGGAAGGGGGGATCTGGAGGCTGCTGCTTGTCTGTCATGAGAAAGTCCCTGAAAGGGTGGGGGGGTTTGGGGCAGAGACTGGATGTGCCTGGAGAGCCTGTTGGGAACGAGCTCTAGCAGACAGCTGGCTGGGTCTGGACCAAGCCCGGGAGATGTAGACGAGCTAGCACGGAAGGCAGGGTAGGGGCCGGAGCTCGCATTCGTTTAGCAGGAGGCCCTTGCCCAGTATGTCTGAGCTGCTGCCTGGCTGAGGAAGGAGCTGAGTGTGGGTGCTGTGGAAAACAGCCTGCCTTCTGCGTGGACAGTGGGGTGCTGCGGGGCAGATGTTCCCGGCCCTGGCTGCTGGAGTCCCTAGTTCTGGGGATCCTGAGGTTGCCTAGAACCCTCCAAGGGATGAAGGGGGAGTCGGTGTGGGGACTGACTGGAGTGCAAACCCCTGCATGAGACGGAGGCTTGAAGCCAGGACACTCTCCTCAGCGTCCTGGGGCCGCCAGGGGTCAGGCCAGACTCCACAGACTGAATTCAGCTTGCCCTTGTGGGACCGTGATCCTGCCCAGGTGAAGCGCTGCTGTCTGGCGCATTGTGCCTGGGCACTGCCTGCTGGCAGGTGTTCAACGCACGCTGGGGAACCAGGACGTGTCTGCGTGTAGCTGGTGGAGATGAGCGTGCCGGACTCTGCCGCGGGTTCCTGGCTCCCAGAGGCCCTGCTGGCGCCCTGGGCAAAGGGTGAATATCGAGCAGCTGATGAGCCTCCCCTTGCACTGCTGTGATCTCAGTCTCCAGTGTCTGCTGTTCTGCTCTTGTCCTCTTCTGCATGCCAGCTCTGGGGCAGTGCGGGGTGTCTGCAGGCGGGACACGGCCGGGGAGCGAGATCCTGCTCACCTTTGAGCCGAACAGGAAGGAGACACCCCATGCGCCACAGGGGCCGCGTGGCTGAATCGGCTGAAGAGAAGCTCCCACCCCAGGATCTATCCAGCTGCCCCCTTTGGCATCAGCCTCAGTCTAGGGACCTGTCACTGTGGTGGTGGAGCACCTCGCCGTGTAGAACGTAATGACAGGGCCCCCCCATGGCGCAGAGGGGACGGAGGCCCAGGCAGATGAAGTGACTGGGAACTGAGCCTTGGTCTTGTGTATCCCTGGCTGGAGCCTGCCTTGCCCTCGGTGGGGAGAACAGGAGCAGGGTCCCTGCTCAAGGATGGGAGCCTGGGCAGGGCCAAGTCCTGCTGGAGCTGAGTGCCCGTGAGGCTGGGAGCTGGCCCTGGGCTAGCTGAGAGCAGCGCTGGGCCTGTTCAGCACAAGGCCCCTGACTCGGGGCTCTGATCTCTCGGGGGGCAGCAGAGCAGTGCCAGGTGCCCACGAGGCAGGACCAGACGTGGTGGCCACTCCTGGAGTCTGGGAAGGGCAGGCACCTGCCCCTGCTGGGGGTGGGGGGGCTTTTAAAGAGTGCTCTGCCCTGCCCCTGCTTGTGTGGCCTTGTGACCCCCAGCCAGTACCGGAGAAAAGCAGGGCTGGTCCTGGCTGAGTGCCAGGTGGGGGCCCCAACCCTAGAAAAGCAGGTTTAATGCTGGCCGCGGGGCCTGTTCCCCAGACTGCCCCACCCCCCCCCCCCGGTCCTGCGGGAGTTGGGTGCGGTTTGGGGAGTGGGGCCAGCTGGCTTCGGCCACACTCAGAGGCCCACGGCAGAGGCATCCTAGCCCACGATGACTGCTCCAGGAGCAACAGCCTGAGATGGGTGCCCGGCCCAGCTCCTCACTCCAGCACTGCTCAGGACCCTGGGCATGCCTGCACCCTCTCCACCCACCAGCACTGAAGGGCCAGGTGCCGGAGGGGCAAAGGGGGTTAGTTTGAATACACCCCCTGCTGCCTAGATCCGTTAGCACTAGGGCTGTCAAGAGATTAAAAACTAATCACACTGTAGAATACCCTTTATTTCAATATTTTTGGATGTTCTGGTACATCGATTTCAATTATAATACAGAATACGAAGTGTACAGTGCTCACTTTATATTTGATTGCAAATATTTACACTGTAAAAAGACAAAAGAACTAGTATTTTTCAAAGCAACAAAGAGTCCTGTGGCACCTTTAAGACTAACAGATGTATTGGAGCATAAGCTTTCCTGGGTGAATACCCACTTTGTCAGCTTATGCTCTAATACATCTGTTAGTCTTAAAGGTGCCACAGGACTCTCTGTTGCTTTTTACAGATCCAGACTAACACGGGTACCCCTCGGCTACTAGTATTTTTCAGTTCACCTCGTACAAGTACTGTAGTGCAATCTCTTTATCATGAAAGTTGAACTTACAAATGTAGAATTATGTACAAAAAAAATCTGCATTCAAAAATAAAACAATGTAAAACTCAAGTCCACCCAGTCCTACTTCTTGGTCAGCCAATCGCTCAGACAAACAAGTTTGTTTACATTTGCAGGAGATAATGCTGCCCACTTGTCCACAATGTCACCTGAAAGTGAGAACAGCATGGCACTGTTGTAACCGGTGTCGCAAGATATTTACGTGCCAGATGCGCTAAAGATGCATATGTCCCTTCATGCTTCAGCCACCCTTCCAGAGGACATGCGTCCATGCCGATGATGGGTTCTACTTGATAACGATCAAAAGCAGAGCGGACTGACACATGTTCATTTTCATCATCTGAGTCAGATGCCACCAGCAGAAGGTGGTTTTTCTTTTTTGGTGGTTCGGGTTCTGTAGTTTTCACATTGGAGTGTTGCTCTTTTAAGACTTCTGAAAGCATGCTCCACGGCTCGTCCCTCTCAGATTTTGGATCGAGTGCTGTAGCTATCCTTAGAAATCTCATATTGGTACCTTCTTTGTGTTTTGTCAAATCTGCAGTGACAGTGTTCTTAAAACAAACATGTGCTGGGTCATCATCCGAGGTTGCTATAACATGAAACATATGGCAGAATGCGGGTAAAACAGAACAGGAGACATACAATTCTCCCCCGAGTTCAGTCACAAATGTAATTAACACATTTTTTTAAATGAGCATCGTCAGCATGGAAGCATGTCCTCTGGAATGGTAGTTGAAGCATGAAGGGGCATAGGACTATCTGGCATGTAAATACCTTGCAATGCCGGCTACAACAGTGCCATGCGAACGCCTGTTCTCGCTTTCATTGTAACAAGAAGCGGGCAGCATTATCTCCTGTAAATGTAACCACACTGGTTTGTCTGAGCGATTGGCTGAACAAGAAGTAGGACTGGGTGGACTTGTAGACACTAGAGATTTACATTGTTTTATTTTTGAATGTAGGTTTTTGTACATAATTCTACATTTGTAAGTTGCACTTTCACAATAAAGAGACTGCACTACAGTACTTGTATGAGGTGAATTAAAAAATACTATTTCTTTTATCATTTCCACAGTGCAAATATTTGTAATAAAAAATAACACTATAAAGTGAGCAGTGTACATTTTGTATTCTGTATGGTAATAGAAATCAATATACTTGAAAATGTAGAAAAACATCCAACATATTTAATAAACCATAAAATACCAATTAAAATTTAACACTGTGATTAATCACAATTAAAAAAATTGTGATTAATTTTTTTGGTTAATCATATGCATTACCTGATTAATTCACCACCCTAATTGGTACTAGGCAGTGCGGTGTATAACTTAGGACCAGGCCCTGGGTCTTAGAGCAGCTTCCCCCTGGAGTCAGAATTTGGCCCCCTTCTCCCACCCCCCCTTGGCTTCTTACTGAACTGAGAGCCCCAACTCCACTGCGGGGGTGTGTGTGTGTGTGCCAGGCCCAGCTCCTTCCCCCCACATCCTCCCCTGTCCCACCCCCGAGCTGTCACGGGGGCTGCACAGGCCGACAGGCCCCAGCCTCGTCCATGCCCATGGCTGCTGCACTGGTCCGTCCCTCATGGCTGTTTGTGTATTTATTGGCTCACACCTCAGGAAAATAAATGTGTTCACACCCTGCCGGCGCTGTGGTCCTTGGGCGCTGGGGGTGGGGGCTGCAGCCCGGGGTCCAGGCATGGCAGAGATGCCTGGGAGTGGGGTGCAGCTCCCCCTGCACCCTAGGGGTGGGAGCAAGGAGGCAGGGGGAGGTTTGGGAGGGGGGGGGTCAGAGCCAGGCTGTGAGGGAGCTGGTGCTCTAGGGCAAAAGGCAGTGGGGGGGCACCCAGGGGAAGGGTTGGGGGAGCCAGTCCCACCAGCCAGCTGAGTGTCCCCGTGACAGGTCTCCCCGGGGCTCGCAAACCCAGACAGGGGGTGGAAGTGTGTGTCGGGGGTGTCCCTGTGATGCGTTCACTGTGCTGGCCCGTGCCCTTCGGGGGGGGGGGCAGACAGGCAGCCCCTCCCTGTGCTCCATGGCCCCCCCACAGAGACACAGCCCCTCCCAGTGCTCCTTGGGCCCCCCCCCCCCCGACAGAGACACAGCCCCTCCCAGTGCTCCATGGGCCCCCACCCGAGACACAGCCCCTCCCAGTGCTCCTTGGGCCCCCCTCAGAGACACAGCCCTGCCCTGTGCCCATGGCCACCCTGGCCCCCATGGGGTGGGGGGTCCTGGAGTTACTGGTGTCATAGGCAACCTGGTCTGGGGCCCTCACTCGCTGGCCAAGCCCCCCCCCAAGACTATTTCCCCCCACCCACACCCCTTCCCTGGTGGGTCTGTGCCTTGGCAGCCCTGGGGGGGGGGGTTGCTCCAGTTTGGGCATGGGGGGGGGTAGGTGCCTGCCTCCTGCTGGGTGCCAGCAATCGGGGGGTGCAGGAGGTGCGAAAGCTTGTGTGCAGCCAGGGGCCCCATGTGTCTGGGGGCTCCCGGCCGGGGTGTGTGTGTGTGTCTTGCACTAGCCCGGCCCACTGAGGGGGTCAGGCCCCATGTGCGCGGGGCTGGATCCTGGTGAGGGAAAAGCCACAGGGCCCCGCCAAGCCGCCACCCCCCCCCCAGCTTCTTATGCCCAGCGGGGGGGATCTCCTGTGACCCCCATCCCAGGCAGACACCCCCCCCCACTGCGGCCCTGGGACTGGAGGTGCTCGCCCGCCGTGTTGCGCCCTGGGAGGGGCGGGGGGGCAGAGCTGCGCCAGTCTTGGGGCTGCAGTGGCGACGGCAGAAAGGAGCCAATGGCTTATGGGACACGTGGAATGGGGGGACATGGGGAAGGTGCAGAGTGGGGGGGGGGGGAAGGAGCCCCCTCGACTTGCTCTGGCCCAGGCTTTTTTCATTTGCCTCTGGGGCCAGCTTTGGGCTTGGGGGGGCACCAGGAGCCAGGCCCCCCTTGCTCAGCCCATAGTGCAGGGCACTTCCCACGGCTCCCCGGGCACTGGCAGGGCCTGTCCCACCCCCTGACCCCGGCGTGCAGCCGTGTGACCCATGGCAGGTTACAGGGGTTCGACCCGTCCCTGGGGTGGGGCACAGACTGCCTCCCCCACCCCCTAGCTATGGGCCCAGCCCCAGGGAAGAATTGCTCCAGCACCGCGGGGGGCTTGGGAGAGCAAGTTTATTTCATTCTTTTGGCACAAACAGACTCACAGCGACAGCCCCCCCACAGGTCAGCCCCCCCTTGGCATGCACATCTTCGCACCCAGGGGGCCAGGTGGGGGCTGCCTCCTTGGGATCAGGGCTGGTGGTGCCTGTGCAGGGTTGGTCCTTGGGGCAGCCTCCCCCCAGAGCCACTCCCTGGGCTTGGCCTCGTGGGGGGCTCAGCTCTGCCGTGCCCATGGGTCCCCCTTGGCTAAGGCCACCTGCCCCCCCCCCGCAGCAGCCCTGGCTGCATGGGCCCGGCCCCCACCTTGGCCTGGGGACGCTCGGCCGGGGGCTCCTCCCTGGCCTTGGCCCTCACTCAGCCCGAGCCAGCGCTGCCCGCCCAGCTCTGCAGCATGTGCTGGGAAAGCAAGTCCTGCCCCCTTTGTGCTGGTGCTTCCTGGGCTGGCCCAGCCCCCTGGCCCCCCTCCCCCCAGTGCAAAATCTGAGCTGGGAAAATAGATCTACATAAAAATCACTGACGGGGGTTGGCACTAGGCAGGGCTGGGGCATGCAGGGAGCCCGTTGGTCGTGGGCTCTCCCTGGCACTGCCCCCATGGCAGGGCTCCACAGCCTGCCGGCACCTGGGCTGGGCTCCAGCCGCTATCCTCCTCCACGCTGAGGGGCTGCCCTGGCCCTGCCCCTCACAGCTCAATGGTGTCACTCGACAGGCTGCGGGAATCCACCTGCTTGCTGAGCGCCAGGAAGCTCCTCCTGGCTTCGCGCTCAGAGTCTCCGGCCCCTCCCGTGGTGCTGGGCCCGGGGGCCTCCTCGGGGAGCAGTGGGGCCCGGCTGGGCGTCTCCTCCAGGGGCAGGCTCTCCAGCGAGGAGAGGCCGTGCCGCCAGGGGTTCCAGCTGATCTTCAGGGAGCCCTTGGAGAAGCTGTCGAGGGAGCTGCTCGAGATGGCGCCCTCGGTGGGGGGCTCGCTGGGCAGGCCCTTGCTCGGGGGCAGGCTGGCGCTCTGGGAGGGCAGGTCGCTGAGCGAGCTGCAGCGGGCCAGGCTGTACAGGTAGTCGGGGTCGCTGCTGTGTCGCTGCCAGGCCTTGGCGGGCAGCAGTGGCTCGGCCATGGGCGTGAGGGCAGAGCTCCTGCGCAGCGAGGAGCAGGAGTCCCGGCGCGCCAGGCGCCCCGGGCACTGCAGGCTGGAGCGCAGGAAGATGCTGTCGCGCACCAGGTGCTCCTTGAAGAGGGCCTGATCGATGCTGCGGCTCAGGTTGATGGGCGAGGGCGGGCGGAACTCCAGCTCCCCCAGCGACAGCACCGACTCCTTCTCGAAGCAGACGCTGGTGTAGGAGCGCCCCATGCGCGCGGCATTGGGGCACTTGGGGCTGGCGCCAGGCCGGCCCAGCGAGGGGGTGGAGCCCCCAGCAGAGAAGGCCCCTGTCGCCCTCACCTCGTTGCTGTCCTTCAGTGCCCGCAGGTGCACCTGCGCGGGCGGGTTGCGGATCAGGCTCTTGCTGATGTCGCTGCTGGCCGCCCGCTCCTGCGCGCCGTTGGCCCAGTCGTAGCAGTTGTTGGGGTACTCGGGCGCCTGGGCCTTGTGGGAGGGGCAGAAGTAGCGGACGAGCTTGGCCCAGCAGGTGTGGTCAGCGGCGCCGCAGCCCTGGCAGAAGGGGTGTGAGGCCACGAAGCACAGGGCAAAGGCCAGCAGCAGCTCGCAGATTCGGAACCAGAACTGCACGAACCACCAGGGCCAGGAGAACTCCCCTGGCGGGCCCAGCACCCCCCCCAGCCACAGGGCCCCGTAGGCCTGAAGCCCACAGCACAGCAGCCCCAGAGCGCTGCAGCCCAGCAGCACCCGCGGGCAGGGGCCCAGCCCCTGGAGGGCTCTGCCCTGCCCAGGCAGCTCCTGGGGGTCCTCGCAGCCGAGCGACACCCGCTGGGCCTCGCCCGGCCCGGCAGGCTGGTGGGGCCGCAGCTGCCAGCATGCAGCCAGGTTGGCCAGCATGAGGGAGGTGCCGCCGGCGCAGGAGAGCAGGTGCAGCCCCACGCCCAGCACGGGGCTCAGCGGGGGCGAGAGCAGGTCGGCTCCCAGCAGCACGGTGCTCTGGAGCGCGGCCAGCGCGGCCAGCAGGGGCAGGCTCTGCAGGGGGGGCGGCAGCAGCTGCAGCTGAGCCATGCGCAGGAGCAGCAGCAGCAGCAGGGCGAAGGCGTTGAGCAGCAGCGGGAAGGGCGCGTTGTACAGGAGCCGCACGGCCGGGGCGGGCAGCCTGGCCCTGGCACCGTAGGGGTCGGTGAGGAGGAAGGTGGCGCGGAGCAGGCCGGTGCCCAGCAGCAGGGCGCTGGCGCCCAGGGTGTAGGGCAGGTGGGGCAGGCCCAGGACGGGCGAGCCGATGAGGCTGGCCACGCAGACCAGGCTGAGCAGCAGGAAGAGGGTGCTGGTGCCATAGACGTGCAGCTCCCAGGCAAAGCCGAGCGTGCGCTGCAGGTCTGCCCAGCGCAGCAGCGTCTGGTTGGGCTGCAGGAGGCTGCAGGCCCCACTGGCATGGGGGCAGGGCAGGCTAGAGGCAGGCACCGAGGCTGGGACGCTGGGCCCAGGCTCGGGCAAAGGGGGGCGCTGGAGAGCTCGCTGGGTGCTGACTCTGATCAGGCCCCGCTGGGGAGTGGCTGGGGTGGGCACGGGGGCCGTGGTGCTGCCATGGCCAGGAGGTCGGGTCCCATCTGCAAACAGCAAGGAGCACATTGTCACCAGGGCAGCGTGTGCCAGCTCCCCGCAGAATGCCCCACAGCTGGGCTGCTCCCCACCCGCTGGCCCTCTCCCCGCCCAGGGGCCTCCAGACCCCTTGCGCCCCCCGGGTCTCTGTGCCCTGCCCTGCTCTGCCAGCCGATACAGGAGCAGGCCAGGGCTCGCTGCGGCTAAGCCCCATTCCTTGCATCCACGTTGCCATAGCAACTTGCATCCTGCAGCAGCGTCCAATCAGCTGCTGCCAGGGTTCCCCATCCAGAGCAGAAGCCTGAGCCCCTCACCCGTCCCCTCTGGGCTGCCTGCTGTGGCACTTCAGCCCTGCCAGAGGTGCCCCCTCCCAATGGGGCTGGGCACCAGCAGGAGCAATGGGCATGGGGGGGGGGAGCCCCTGCCCTGGCACAGCCCCACTGCTGAGCCATTTAAAGTGACGGCCCCAAACCCCAACAGCCTCCATCTGAGCCCTGTGCCCCTCCCCCAGCCCCACCATCACCTGCAGTCGCCCCCAGCACGGGAACGCAGATGGAGGGACGCTGGCAGAGTTGGGGGGGGGGGAGTAGAGACCCCAGGGCTGGGCTAGCAGGGGCTGCGGGTCGGGAGTGAGGGGCATCGGCAGAGAGGTGACATTTAGGGGGGGCATGCGGGGTCAAGTGCCCCCCCAGATTGGCCTGCCGGGGGCAGGGAGGGAGAGGGGCTCTGTCCTTCTCTCCCTGCTGAGTTCAGCCCCAGGTGCCCTTGGGCCAGTCGCCAGCTGCCCATGGACAGGGCAGGGTGTCCCCCCTCCCAGCAGGGCCGAGCCCATCACCAGCTCCCTGAGGGCTCTGGGCCAAGCCCTGTCCTGCATTGGGGGGGGAGGGGGAGGAATCCCCTGGGCCTGGACCATTCACCCACCCTGGGCTGCCAACCCCCTGTGGGTAACTGGCCCCCGCTCCCCATGGCACAGCCCCGCTCAGTAAGTACCCACAGTGCACTGCGGCCGGTTCTGGCTGGGCCCGGCGTTCTCCCTGCACCCAGGGTGCTGGGGGCCAGTCAGAGCTGGCCAGACCCCGCACAGCCCCATGCTCTGCATGGGGAGGGGCCTGCAGGGGCTTCAGGGCCCTGCTCCCTGGCTCCAACCCAGCCTGTCCCCAGCCCTGGCTGGCGTTTGCTTCCACCTGCTCCTGTTCCCAGCACCCGGCCGACACCCCCCCCGGGGCTCTTGCAGGCAGCCCTGATGCGGGCGCCTCCCGCCCGCGGATTTCGGGGGCAGCGGAAAGGGCGGCTCCCGTCACAGAGATGGGAGAACTGGGCCCAGGGCCGGCCGTGCAGTGAGTCAGGAACCCCCCCAGGAACGGCAGGGGCTGCAGGCCCCAGGAACGAGGGTTTGTCCCAGGCAGGATCAGGGTCCACGGGAAGCCCAGCCGGATGGGGGGGGGGGGGGGGGGGGGGGCCGGGGCCGCCCCGAGCGGGGGGGGGGGGGGGGGGGGGATTAGGCACCGTCACTGGGCACAGCCCTGATTGAAGTTGTCACTGAGCCCCAGCCAGATATAGCCGCTCCCTGCCCCCAATCCCCTTAGGGACCAGCCTGGCTCCTCTGACGGCATCAGTGCCCCCGTGACCCCCAGACTGCCTGGCTGGGGGTCAAAGCCCAGCCGGCCCTACAGCTCCTACCTGGGCCAGGCCTCTGACGAGCCCCTCTGCTCTGCGGGCGTTCAGGCTGCCAGCGCCTGGCCCCACCCTCGACATTCCCACGGGCACCTCGCAAGGCGGGTCCCAGCAGCCCCCCCCCAGGAGCGCCTCTAAACTCTGCATCCTCAGTCCCCGCAGGGCCAGGTAGGTCTGGGCTGGTTGGGACCCACTGGGGCCGTCTCAGAGAGGGGCTGAGTCACAGGGGCGGGTCCCCCATCACCTGAGTGCCTGGTCCCCGGCGGCGCCGGCCTGGGGGCAGAGGTGGCCGTGGAGGTGGCGTTCACGGGGGTTCTTGGGTCCACAGCTCCCCGGACTCGCTGCGGGGCCCCAATCTCCTCCTCTGCTGCAGCCCCTGAAACAGAACCAAGGGCCCGGGGGCCTCAGCCTCGCTCGCCCATGGGCGCTGCTGCCCCAGCCTCTCCCGCGGCCACAGGGCAGGACAGCAGGAGAAGGGGCGTCCCGGTGCCTTTGGCAGAGGGCGAGGCCCCCGGCCAGGGGGTGACAGGAGGCTTGTGGGAACATGGGGTGCCCGTGGCGGGGAGGGGACCCCTGGGAGCAGCCCCCCCCCAGCCGCACGGAGCCCAGGGCTGGTCACACGTACCTGGGCGAGGAGGTGTTGGCGCGGGCGACGTTCCCGGGCTGGCGTGGGGGTGCTCCGGTCCCTGTTCTGCGCCAGGAGCAGCTTTCCCGGGGAGGTGCAGTGGCTGGGTCACGGATCCAGGCAGCGCCCGCCGAGTGCTTCTCTGATGAGCCGAGAGCCCCTCTGTCCGGGCTGGGGCTCTGGTTTCCAGCGTGGCCCCCTCTGTCCGGGCCGGGGCTCTGGTTTCCAGCGTGGCCCCCTCTGTCCAGGCCCGGGTGAGCCTCCAGGCGGCGCTCCCTTGTGCCGGGGGAGCCGGCTCTGTCAGGCGGCCCTGCCCTGGAGCCAGGCTTGGCGGGAGCTCCCAGGCCCCATCCCCAAGCTCCAGTCGGCCAGCGCTGAGCACAGCGGGAGGAAGACCAGGCCACCTACCAGCCACGGAGCCCCCTGCTCCAGCCGTCTGCTGCGGCTGGGAGGTAGCAGCAGCCAGGCTGGCTCCAGGGACCCACCACGCCTCTGGCTGGGGCTGGCTGTCCCTGCCTGTGGGGTGCGGGGCATCGCCCCAGGGAGGGAGGGAGTACCCCTGGGTGTAGGAAGCCTGGCCCTTTCCCCAGGCATGCTCCAGCGGTTCCCCGGGCTCCCGGGGGACATCAGCCCGAGGCGCCGGCTGCCCCTTCCCTGGAGCCCAGCTCACAGGCCGGCCCCCCTGACCCACGCCCCCAGGGCCTGCGTCTGCCCCCTGCCGCCCCTCGGCGCTGCTGGCTCCTGTTGCGGAGCCCGGCCTGGCCGCCAAGGCGACAGTGGACACCGTTGGCCTGGGGCGTGGCGTCCCGGCTGTGCCCGGACTGTCCTGCCCACCAGGGCCTCGGCTGCTCTCTGCCCCGGAAGGCCTGGCCGGGCTGGGGGAAGCTGGCTGCAGGCTCCCGGACTCTGAGCCCGAGGGCAGTTCTCTGCTCTCGAAAGCCGAGGCTCCTGGGCTGCCTCCGGTTCTCAGAGCCCCGGAGCCAGGTGCGGGCGTGACGGGCCAGCTCCCCGAGCCAAGCCCAGCGTGTCCCTGGAACGTGGCCGTGGCTGGGCCAGGGCCCTCAGTGCCAGCAGGTCCCGGAGCCGGGGGCACCTCCAGCGTCTGCCGAGAGTCGTCAGCCCCCAGGAGCAGGGGCCACGCAGGGGGTGGGAGAGCAGAGCTTCCTGCTGGGGCAGGGGGGGTCCCCGCATCATGGCTGGTGGCTGCAGAGTGGGCAGGGGGTGCCCCTGGCTGCAGGGGGGCACGGCTGGAGCCTCGCCACAGCTCATCATCCGGCTCCCCAGCCCCACTGAAGACCAGGCTCCCCCCGGGGGCAGCCAGCGCCAGTGGGGAGAGGGCTGGCAGAGCCTGGCGGGTCCAGAGAGCCTCTTCGGAGGGGCTGCCCAGAGGGGGCCACCCAGCCAGCTCCTGCAGCCAGCCGGGGCCCAGGGAGGCTCCTGCAGCCCGCGGCCTCGTGTGTCGCTCGCTGCTGAACGGCTGGGGCAGGGGAGAGGCTGGGAGCAGCAACGGCACCAGGACCAGGCTCCAGGCGAGGAGCTGCGCTGCAGCCGCCATGGCAAACTGCTCCTCGCTCTTCACCCTGCAAGAGAAAGCAGGAGGCAGCTTTAGGGCGAGCCGGCCGCGACTCCGCTCTCGGGGATGGGCCGTGCCCGGGCCAGCGGGGAGAGCGGCAGGCAGAGCAGAGACAGCAGACGCTGAGAAGCCTGGAAAAGCGCAGTCAGGCCTTGTGTTTGCGATGGAGGGGGCGGAGCCAGGAGCCGTGCACACATGCAGAAGCACCCCCAGCTTGCCGGCCCCCCCAGCTGCTGGATCTCCTGTCACAGCTCAGGCGCCAGCCCCCCGGGCTGGACCAGGCAGCCTGGTGAGGAGGAGACCTGCCCACTGCCCCCGAGAAGGGGACACTCAGGCCTGTTGTTCCTTCCCCAGGGTTCCCCTCCCCACCGGAGGAACCTTGTTAGCAGCCCCTACTGCAGGGCTGGGCTCAAGGCCCCAGCGCCCACCTTAGTGCGGGCACCCATCATGGGGGCTTTGCCTCCTGCCCCCCCCCGGCACCCACTGCTGCTCAGCCGGCACGGCGCAGGTGGGGGCAGTGGGACCACTAGGGGAGGGGATCAGTCCTCCTTGGGGAGGGTCCCGCTGGGCGCCATGTGCAGCCACCGCCCTGCTGTGCCAAGGGAGGCTGTGCACTTCCCTGCAGCAGTGCCCTGCGCAGGCCCCCTCCCAGCCGGCTGGCAGAGTCAGCTAGCCCTGGGGCCACCACGCAGGGACACGGGGTTGCAGCTGGCCGCCTCGAGGTGCCACAGCCCGTGGGCAGGGACCTGCCGGCCCGAGGCCCCGGCGTCTCCCCAGGCAGCCCAGGGCCAAGTTCACCTTGGCAGCATCCTCCGGCTCCAGCAGCAGCCCGGTGATGGGGATGCTCAGGCACGGCTAATGGAGCCCAGCACGCCTGATCGGAAACAGCTGTTAACCCTTCCCCGCCACAGTGCTAGCAGGCTGAGCACAGGCCTGGGGCCTCCTGAATTCCAGCCCCAGGCCCCCGCTGCCCAGGGCCTGTGCCGGGCAATGGGGGGCCTGGCTTGACGTGGGCAGGGAGGGTGTCCCTGGCCTCTGTTTGCCAGACGCTGGGAATGGGCGACAGGGGATGGATCACTTGCTGATTCCCTGTTCTGTTCATTCCCCCTGGAGCACCAGGCACTGGCCGCTGTCGGCAGACAGGACACGGAGCTGGATGGACCTTGGGTCTGACCCAGTCTGGCCGCTCTCATGGGTGTCTCGGGGCAGTGGAGGGGCTGGTGCCCGGGCAGGGGGGACCAGCACCGTGGCTGAAGCACTGGGCACTGCTGACCCTGCCTCTGCCCTCGACCTCCTGTGGGGCCAGGGCCGCCCCCAAAGGACAGGGCTGAGCTCTGCAGTGGGATGAACGCCCGGAGCTGTTGCTGAGTCTCCAGCCAAGCCAGGCTCTTCTCCCCTCCCTCTGACATGTCCTGGGCAGCCACGACACAGGGCCCCTGGCGCTAGCCCCCATTGGAGTGATGGGTTCCCCCTCCCTGCCCCACACATCACCCACACCTGAGCTCCTCACTGCCCCACGGCTGGGCACAGAGTCCCTGCTCTGCAACACGGAGAGACGCCCCCCGCCCCTCCTCTCGCTGGCCTGTTTCCAGCCGGGCCCAGCCTGTCCCTGGTGGGCAGCTCTTTGGCCAGGCAAATGCTGCCATCAGCAGCGCCAAAGCCAAGCTACTGTCCCCGCAGCCATGGAGCTCAGCCCAGCAGGGCCGTTCGCCCATCTCAGCCCACGAGGAAGGTCAGCCAGCAAAGAGGCGAAGAGAGCAGTGGCTGCCAGCTCGGACCACCGGGGAACTCCCGCCCGGGACCCATAAGCCAGGCCCCAGCAATGGGGGGCTGGCCTGGAACTGGTGAGGTGTATAGCGAGCGAGGGCTGGTGCTGCCTTTCTCGCCCCCCGCCTGGGGGTCCTGCACGGCACATCAGCCTCCAGCTGCAGCTGGGAGGGGGCTGGTGTCATTCTGGGGCATTAGCTGAAGTGTGTCAGACACGGGAGGTGATTGTCCTGGCGAGGCCTCAGCGGGGGTTCGTGTCCAGGTCTGGGGGCCGCACCGTAGGGCAGATGTGGACAAACTGGAGACAATCCAGGGGAGAGCCACACAAATGATGAAAGGTTTAGAAAACCTGCCCTGTGAGGAACGGTTTAAAACCAGGGCCTGTTTAGCCTGGAGAGACGAGGACTGAGGGGGACCTGAGAACAGTCTTCACGTCTGTTAAGGGCTGTTCTGAAGAGGACGGGGATCAATTGTTCTCCATGTCCACGGAAGGCAGGACAAGAAGTGATGGGCTCAATCTGCAGCCAGGGAGATCTCGGGTAGATATTCGGAAACCCTTTCTCCCTCCCAGGGGAGCTGAGCTCTGCAATAGGCTTCCAGGGGAGGCTGTGGGATCCCCGTCACTGGAGGGTTTTGAGCACAGGTTGGACAAACCCGCGCCAGGGATGTTCCAGGGTTACGTGGCCCTGCCCCAGCGCGGGGGCTAGAGGTGACGACCTGTTGAGATCCCTTCAGCCCAACATTGCTCTGATTCTATGGAGACCACAAGCCTAAATGACATTGTGGAGGAGGCTACTGACAGGAAGGCCCTGCAACACCTCAGCTGACTAGAGGGGATGCTCTGGTGGTGAGTCACCCTCTTGCAATCCTACCTAGAGTATGGGGGACTATGTCCTGGAACTCAGTGGTGATGGTAGAAATCCCACTGAACTTGAGATCCCAGGGTGATGCTGTGGCTGGGCTAGCGCCAGGGTTTTTGGCCGGAATGCCCAGTCGGAAAGGGACTCTGGTGGCTCTGGTCAGCAGAGCCGGGCCGCTAAAAGTCCGGTTGGCCACAGTGGCTGGCTCCACATGGCTCCCACAAGCGGCTGGCAAGTCCCTCTGGCTCCTAGGCAGAGGTGCAGCCATGGGGGGCTCCGCGCACTTTCCCTGCCCCAGGCACCGGCTCCGCAGCTCCCATTGGCCGGGAACAGGAGAGAGAGAACCACGGGAACCCCGGCCAATGGAAGCTGCGGGGGTGGCGCCTGTGGATGCGGGCAGTGCGCAGAGCCCCCTGGCTGCCCCTACCCCTAGGAGCCAGAGGGCCATGCCGGATACTTCCGGGAGCTGCCTGAGGTAAGCGGTGCCTGGAGCCTGAACCCCGTCCCATACCCCAACCCCCTGCCCCAGCCCGGAGCCCCCTCACGCACCCAAACTCCCTCCCAGAGCTCAGACCCCCTCCTGCCCCCCAACCCCCCACCCCCCCACCCCCCCCCATCCCCCTTCCTGCCCCATAACCCTCATCCCCCCACCCCTCTGCATCTCCCATCCCCCCCCATCCCCTTCCTGCCCCCTAAACCCCATCTCCCCCCCCCTCCGCATCTCCCACCCCCCCACATCCCCCATAACCACATGTCCATCCCCCCATCTTCCCCGTGCAACTCCCACCCTCCACATCCCCTTCCTACCCCATAACCCCCATCCCCACACCCCTCCGCATGTCCCATCCCCCCCACCCCCCCCCATCCCCCTTCCTGCCCCATAACCCTCATCCCCTCACCCCCCTGTATCTCCCCTCCCCCCCCACCCCCCCCGTCCACCCCCCCCCCCCCACATCCCCCTTCCTGCCCCATAACCCCCATCTCCACACCCCTCCGCATCTCCCACCCCCCCACATCCCGCATCCGCGGGGCCGAGCCGGGCACCTGGCGCTGCAGGGACGGGCCCCGCTGCCCCTCGGTGGGGGGGGAGGGGGAGGCAGCACAGAGCCCCCGNCTGCATCTCCCATCCCCCCACATCCCCTTCCTGCCCCATAACCCCCATCCCCACACCCCTCCGCATCTCCCATCCCCCCACATCCCCCTTCCTGCCCCATAACCCCCATCTNATCCCCTCCTGCCCCCCAACCCCCTGCCCCAGCCCGCACTCTGAACCCCTCATTTCTGGCCCCACCCCAGAGCCCGCCCCCCAGCCCAGAGCTCATAACCCCTCCCATGCCCCAACCTCCTGCCCCAGCCTGGAGCCAGCCCCCTCCCACACTCTGAACCCCTCGGCCCCAGCAGCCCAGAGCCCACACCCCCTCCCGCACCCGAACCCCCGACCCAGCCTGGTGACAATGAACTAGCGAGTGAGTGAGGGTGCGGGAGAGTGAGAGACGGAGGGAGGGGGATGGAGTGAGCGGGGGCGGGACCTTGGAGAAGGGGCGGGGCCGCAGGGCAGGGGATGGAGTGAGCGGGGGCGGGGCCTTGGAGAAGGGGCGGGGCCGCAGGGCAGGGCAGGGGTGCAATCAGAAAGCTGACAGCCCTCGCTGGTGCAGCCCTTAGGTGTGTACCCGGGGGGGATGCTGAATGGAGCAGGGAGGTGATCTCTCTCTCTCCAGCGCTGGTGAAATGACGGTGCCCTTTACAGCCCATTCCTAAGGAACGTGGTGGAGTCTCTCTCCAGGACTGGCTGGATCCCTAGTCACTGGGCAGAGTGCGGGACTCGCGGCACGGCGGTGTTACTCAGGGCTGGGCTGTGTGCCCGGCGTGGGGGGAGAATGACACGGCAACAGGCCTAGGGAGGAGAAGGGGCTGACCGTGCCTACAGAGCTGCAGCTCTATGGGAGGGGACACGCTGCAGCCTCACCTTCCTACACAACCCGCGGCAGCCCAGACCGGGTGAGCGGGCTCTGGCCAGGGCTCCTGAAATAACGGGGTAGAGGCACTTTTACGTGCGGCTTGAGAGCCCGAGCTCCAGCCCAGGCCGCCTGTAAAGCTGTCCTGACTTGCCTGGATACGAACAATGCACTCCTAATGGCTTATTCCCCTGCTCCCACAGCACCTGCAAGAGCCAGACCATCCAGGCCAGGCCTCCGTCTACCACTGACAGGCTGGCCAACCTGAGGGGGAGAAAAAGCAAGATTTGGGAGGAGATGTTTGCAGAACTCCTGGCAGAGTCCCAGAGAAAAGCCAGGCTGAGACTGTACATGAGGACCCAGTGGGAGAAAGAAACGCAGCTCTCCCAGGGGATCATGGCAGTGCCAAGAGCAGCATCACCACAGTGAAGAGGAGCATGGAAAAAGGCAGAGAGAGGCAGAGGCAGCTCTTGGGTGCTATCCTGAGCCGGAACGCCCTCCTGCAAAACATAATCCTGCGTGGCCAGCAGGCCCTGCCGTCCCGGAATTTGGGACTCGCCCTGTGCGTCAGCCCCTGGACAATGCTGGCTACTGGGACGAGCAGCAACTTCTAACCTCTGTATCCCCGCTGCATTGCTCCCATTCACCTCTCAAACCCCACCACCAGCGCTGAGAACCCTTGCACTGACGTGCCCCTGAGCCGCGGGACTCAGTCCCACACCCCACAGGCAAGAAGAGCCAGAGGCAAGGGGTGTACTTGCCTTTGACTTTGTGCATCACCCCTACCCAAATTGTGGTATTTGAAATGCAAGGGGACATTGATCAGTTGCCTGGCTACGGAACCTGACTGTCCTTAGGGCAGCCCACAGAGGCAGGGGTTATGCCACAGCCGACCCTGGCCACGCCAGCGCCATCAGCTAAGCTGTGATGGGCTCCCTCCTGCTCCCCTTTGCCACCTCCGCTGACAGCTCCTGTGCCCCTCCAAAGGACAGCCCCTGGCACCCTCCCTCCCCAGCTCAGTTCACATGGCCCCTGCCGGGTGCTGGTCAGTGCTCGGGGCGGCTCTTGGTCTTGCTGGACCCTCTGTTGATTTGGGGCGGTTTCAGCCAGTCGTTTGGTGAACCTACGCACTGCTCCCAGACTGCTCGGCCTGGGCAGGTCTCCTGCCCCCGGCGCTGTTCTAGGAGCAGTCCGAGACACCTGCAAATGCAAAGCGCGGAGGGGAGCTGAGCGCACCCAGGATTCGTCACGTCTTACAGAAAACTCCCACTTGTCCCATTCTCTTGGGCAGAGAGGCCTAGTCCCCAGCATTTCTACAACTGGGCAGAGCAACTCCTCATGTCCTAGCCCTAATGGTGCCTGATCTGGGATCTCACCCTCCCCGGGACACGAGGGCTGGTGCAGCTAGTCACCTGGACGCCCTGATGCAGCCATGCCCACACGAGGGCATCCTGGCTCCAGGCCGAGGGATTCCCAGGGAGACCAAACGACCATTGAAGCCCTCCCCATCTCTTTCACTCCTGCACTGAGGAGTCGTTGCACATCCTACAGAGGCCTGGGGATCTCTCTACCTGCTACCTGGAGAACACCTGGCAGGTGTTCATGTTACACTCCCACACAGGGACAGTTTACATCTGGAGTCTTATTAAACTTAGAATAAAAAGCCCATCGTACCCCAGCCTCCTTCCGGAGCACACGGCACTCTGCTGCTGCCGCCAGCACTGTCCCCTTTCATTCCCGCAGCAGCGCAGCGCAGGAAGGGGCAGGGCCCAGGTAAACGACCTCTGACATTCCCCCTACACACCCCCTTGTAAATGCAACGTCTCCCCAGCCTCCCTAGGAACAAGCTGGAGCATCCAGCCCCAACACTTGAGTTATTGGCAGTCTCCACAAGTTCATCGCTGTCTCCAGAAAAGATGGGACGATGAGGCTTTGTGTCCATGACAGAAAACATAGCGCTGTCCCGGTGCATCCCCCAGGCCCAGCATGGATGACAGGCTGGACAGTTTCAGCAAAGCAAAGGTTTCGTGCATCCTAGATTTATCCCAGGGGTATTGGTAGATCCCCCAAGTCAGTGACGCAGAAAAAAAATCTGCCTGCCTTGCTGCTTTGGGACTTCTGGAGTTGCAGGTGTTACCATTTGGGTTAACTGATGCAGCCTCTGCCCCCAGCCCCCCTCTGCCTCCATCCCCCCTCAGCCCCCCTCCCCCTCTGCCTCCATCCCCCCTCAGCCCCAGGCCCCCCACCTCCCTTCCTCCCTCTGCCCCCAGCCCCCCTCCCCCTCTGCCTCCAGCCGCCCCCAGCCCCCTCTGGCTCCCTTCCTTCCTCTGCCCCCAGTCCCCTTCCCCCCCGCCCCTTCCCCTCTCTGCTGCAGACAGTAACTGGCCGGAGCTGGCCCTGGGAAGCAGGGAGATGTACCCAGGTGCCTGCAGCGGGGCTGGGCAGGGAGGCCTGGGCTGTGGGGGGAGGCAGGTCAGGCCATACATGGAGCATGTCACAGCAGCTAACCAGTTTTCTGCCCATGTCCCTGGGGCCCAGCCAATGCACCGTCACTCATGCTATTCCCGGTGCAGTCAGAGCGTCTCCTGTCCAGGAACCATCTGGGCCTGTTGATGAGGGGGTCACATGCTGGTTTCTATACAGATCTTCCGCAGGGTGCTGCTGTCTTTACAGGTCTCAGGGCTGGCGTTCCCGGTCTCGGAGGCGAGGGGTATTGCAGCTGGGAGACATACAGAGCTCCGGCTTTCGGAGGGTGATCCTGCCTTGGAGCCTTTCAATGCAGGCCGATTAGTGAGAGACGGCACGTGCGAGAGTGCTTAGGGAGAACGGTTCTCACCGGGCTGCGGGGCGGACAGCGGGGCAGAGCTGCTCTGGCGGAAATGACAGACCTAGCTCGAAGCTTCGAGGAGCCGTGAAATGAGCCTTGCTTCAGCACCTGATGGGGGTGGGAGGCGCAGAGCTGGCTCTGGGTCTGTGTGGGGGCCGGCCTGTGGCAGCGCCTCCGGCTCCCAGCCCTGGCCGAGAGACTGGGATCTGCAGGGCTGGGGCTAGCGCTCTGAAGCTAGCCGGGCAGGCGCTGACGTGTGGGGGTTAGGAGGCTCGTTGCTGCGGGCTGGGGGGATGTACCCAGGGTCGCAGGCTGGCTCTGGCCCCACGCAGGAGAGGAGTCTCCAGGAGAGGGCAGCAGGAGACTGTTTGGTGGCTGGCACATGAAAGTGTCAGTGTTTTCGGATCACAGTTTGCTGAGTGCAAGTTTCCTTCAAGCTGCCTGGTGATCAGATCTGACGGAGGGCGCGCCTGTCCTGCGGCATCCACCGTACGCACCCTCGGGGGCTGCAAGGAGCGGGCCAAACCGCTGCCCTGCCTCGCTGCTTCGCACGCCAGCTCGCTGGTGGCCTGGGCCTGCTGGGAAGGCTTTGGTTTCTCTTCAGCAGACCCAGTTTCCTTAGGGCTTCTTCCTCAGGGGCCCTGTGGCCTCCACACCACCGAGCAGCTGTCTTGGTTGCTCCTGAGGTCTCAGGGCGGCTACACAAGGCAGGAACTGAGCACGGAGCTCCTGAATTGCACCGTTGTATCACATTCCTGGAGCCCACTGATCTACGCAGCCCTTCAGCTAGGGGCAGTGGTTCCCAAACTGGGGTTCGTGAACCCCGGGGGGTTCGCAAAATGTTACGGGGGGTTCTTGGAAAAAAATTCCCTGATGGTGGACAGAGCTGTCCCTAGGGACCCCGGGCAGCCTGGGGCCAGCAGCCCGGAGCCCCTGGACTTCCAAGAGCAGATCAAAGCAAACATCTCTATCACACTGAGGAGATTTAAACTTCAAGACTCCTTATAAGACATGGAAAGGGAGGTGGATAATTTTTGCTGTTTTTAAAATTAAATAGGCAGCTAGTGGTGTTTTTAAAATTATTATGAAGAACAAGTTTAAGCTTTGTTGTAACGTGCGCTGTTTGCCTGGACTGCTCAAGACCTGAATGCTTGTGTAGGAGGAACTCTTTGAGTTGGCTTCTTAAATCCCTTCCTGCTGTTTCCGATCTGATACTCCTTGATGAAACCTAGGAGCCTTGTCTTATAACAGGCTTATTCAAAGTGCTACAAGCGACGAAAGTGAGAGCTTGGAAGAGTGTCGCCGTTTTCATAATGTATTAAAAATGCTGTCATGATAAATAAGAACATAAGAACGGCCAGACTGGGTAAGACCAAAGGTCCATCTAGCCCAGTGTCCTGTCTGCCGACAGCGGCCAGTGCCAGGTGCCCCAGAGGGAATGAACAGAACAGGGAATCATCAAGTGATCCATCCCCTGTCACCCATTCCCAGCTCCTGGCCAACAGAGGCCAGGGACACTCAATAAGAGTGTGTAATATGCATGTCATAAAAACACATTTTATATTTCCAAGATCACGGCTTTTATACTCGGGTAAAGGAGAAAATCCCCGGAAATATTCATTTTTAGGAGGGGATTCGCGAGACTTGACATTTTAGTGAAAGGGGTTCACAGGTTGTTAAAGTTTGGGAACCACTGGGCTTGGGGCAGGCCTGTGCCTGGCGCAGCTCCCTGGAGATTCTTTGGAGCAGGGCCTGGCCAGGCTGGGGCCTGGCTAGCTCCCCCGACGTGCTCGGCTGCTTCCCATTCGTCTCTGCCCTCTGCACAAGCGGACCAGGGCCAGCATATACGGGGAAGCAGGGAGACGGCACGCACGGGCCTCTCCCCTGGGGGGTGACACGTGGTGCCGGGGTGTGTGTGTGACACATGGAGCCGGCCTGGCGAGCTGCCGGTTTTGAGGGCACTGATAGTTCAACCAGGGGATGCAGAGATGCCGGTTTGGCCCAGTCTGAGATTCCATGCTAATGGGTCCCCTGAGCAAGGCAGAGGCCATGGCATGAGGAAAGCACCTACCTGCAGGGTGTGTGCCCGAGATTCTTGGTGCTCTGCCTTAATACCCGACAGGGAACTGGGGGGAGCCCCCTTCAATCCCACCCTGTCTTCAATCAGCTCGGTGTAAGCGGCTGCCCCGTTTGCCTGACACGCCCTCCCTGCGACTAGGTGCTGGGCCTGAGGGATGGGTACGTGGGCTCTGCTGACTCCTACCCCAGCCCCCACGAAGGGGCTCCAGAGAGACGCTGGGCCCCGAGGAGCAGCCTCGTCTGACCTGCTAGCGCCGGGGAAGGCTCCGTGCAGCACGGGGGCATGTCTGAGAGCAGGCTGGGAAAGGCGCCCGCTTGGGCCAAGCTGGTTCCCAATCCCCTGGGTCTGATTAGCACGAGCGCCGCTGCTGGCTCACGGCAGCACCTGCTTTCTGCAGTTCTGTGCACGGCTCCGGCTGGGGCTGCGCCCGGGGCCTCTCCGGAGCCAGGGCCCCACAGGGGGCTGCTGGGCACCCAGCCAAGCGAGCCCAGCAGCTGGGGGCAGGGGTAAGGGGAGCAGAGGCTGGAGGGAAATGGGGGCTTACAAGGAGCTGGGGCCTGGGGCAATGCAGCTATGGGGCAGGGGAGGGGGAGATGGGGCAATGCAGCCAGTGGGGGAGGGGGAGATGGGGCAATGCAGCCTGGGGGGGGGAGGGGGCTGAGGTCCAGCAACGATGAAGCAGCGGGGGGGGCGTCTTCGGCCTGGAAACAGTGGGGGGGGGGGAGGGGGGAGATGGGGCAATGCGGCCAGTGGGGGAGGGGAGAGGGAGATGAAGCAATGCAGCCAGTGGGGGGGGGAGGGGGGGCAATGCAGCCAGGGGGGGAGGGGAGGGGGACATGGGGCAATGCAGCCACGGGGGAGGGGAGGGGGGGATGGGGCAATGCAGCCAAGGAGGGGGCAGCTGGGGAAGGGGGGCAGGGCGGAGGGAGGGGGGGGAGCTGGGGAGGGGGGGGGGGGGAGGGAGGGGGGGGGGGGGTGGGCCAATGCAGCCATGGGGGAGGGAAGGGGGAGATGGGGCAATGCAGCCAGTGGGGGAGGGGAGGGGGACATGGGGCAATGCAGCCATGGGGGGTGCAGCTGGGGCAGGGGTGCAGGGAGCAGGGACGGGAGGAAGCTGGGAAGGGGGAGGGATGGGCGCCGGCAGTGCAGCCAATTGGGGGGGGGGGGAGAGGGAGGCGGGGGCACAGGGCGGGGATTGAGGGAGGACTGGGGCAAGGCAGCCTGTGGGGAGGGGGCGGGGCTGGAGCTGGGGGCGGGGCGCTGGGGAGCTGGCGAGTGAAAGGAGGCTGCGGAGGGCCCGGCAGGGGGCGCTACACGTGGCAGCGCCCAATGCAGACTAGCGGGGACAGTCTAGGCGGCGGCCGGAAATGGCGCCCGGGCTCTCTATGGTAGCCGGCGCGGAAGCGGGCGGCGGTAACCTGGTAACGGCGCGCGGCGTCCCGAGAGCGGGGACAGGCCCCGGCCCGGCCGGCCCATGAGTGCGCCGCGCCCGGCCCGCCGGAAGCTGGTGCTGCACCTGGACCTGAACAACACGCTGGCGGTGCTGGACTCGGCCACGGGCCAGGGCCCCGGCGCGGCGCTGAACGGCTTCCTGTGCGGCGCGAGCTGGGGCGCGCCGGGCCCCGCGGGTGAGTCCCGCCCCCGGCCCGGCCGCTTCCCCCCCACGGCCCTTCGCGCTCTGCGGGGCCGGGCTGGGGGTCCAGGGCGGCGATGGGGGGGTCAGGGCGGCGATGGGGGGTCGGGCCGGGGGGTCAGGGCGGCGATGGGGGCCGGGCCGGGGGG
>QXTE01000358.1:107370-121570 GCA_003942145.1 Platysternon megacephalum | reverse complement strand
GTCAGGGCGGGGGGTCGGGGTCAGGGCGGGTGGGGGCCGGGCCGGGGGGTCAGGGCGGGGGGTCGGGGTCAGGGCGGGTGGGGGCCGGGCCGGGCTGGGGGGTCAGGGCGGGGGGTCGGGGTCAGGGCGGGTGGGGGCCGGGCCGGGGGGTCAGGGCGGCGCTGGGGATCAGGGCGGGTGGGGGCCCAGGGCGGCGATGGGGTCAGGGCGGGTCGGTGCCAGGGTCGGGCCCAGCACACCAGCCGCCTGACCCTTGTCCAGGCCTTTCTGGGAGCGATGGCGAAGGAGGGTTCGGGCGCAGGGGGAGGCTCTGTGGGTGTGGAGGGAAGCGCTGCCCCAGCGTGAGGGGGGCTTTAGAGAAAGCACCCGGGTGTTTGGTTGAAAATAGAAGCGGGGCAATGGAGGCTGGCAGCACGGACTGATCGGGGCCGGGGTGAACTGAGGACAGTCACATTTCCTACACTCTGTGCATAGCCTAGGGCACCGCTATGGTCCTCTAGTCTGAGCTCCTGTATAACACAGGCCAAAATCCCTCCTTTTCAGCCCGGTCGGGTGCGGTAGGCCGTGAAGGGACTTGTAAGTGAAGAATGTCCAGACTGGGTCAGACCAAAAGTCCATCTAGCCCAGTGTCCTGTCTGCTGACAGTGGCCAATANGGTTGAAAATAGAAGCGGGGCAATGGAGGCTGGCAGCACGGACTGATCGGGGCCGGGGTGAGCTGAGGACAGTCCCATTTCCTACACTCTGTGCATAGCCTAGGGCACCACTATGGTCCTCTAGTCTGAGCTCCTGTATAACATAGGCCAAAATCCCTCCCTTTCAGCCCGGTCGGGTGCGGTAGGCCGTGAAGGCACATTGCTTATGTTTGATGGGCTGGAGGNGGGGGGGGGGGGGGGGGGGGGGGGGGGGGGGGGGGGGGGGGGGGGGGGGGGGGGAGTGACATGGTCAAACCAACAGGTTTGCAGCAACATTATGAATGGCCGTGAGCAGGACAAGATTGCATTGGCCAAGGCTAGAGAGCAGGGTGGTGCAGAAATGGAGATGAGAGATCGGAGGAGAGTTTTAGCTGTGTGGATGGGAAGGATGCAAAAAACCGCAGCAAGCTGTAAGCGCAGCCTGGAGGTGAGGCGCTAGGGAGAGGTCTGAGTCAAAGGGGACGCCCAGGTTATGGGCCCGGGTGTCAGGTAGAATGGTGGCCTTGTCCACAGTGATTGAAAAATGAGAGACCAGGGAGAGTTTGGGGGAGAAGCTTAAGGGCTTTATTTTAGCCATGTTGATCGTGAGCTGTGTGCTAGACATCCCTGAAGAGAGCTCAGAGACCAGGAGAGGTTGTCATTTGGACAGAAGGAGGCAGATGTGGAGTAGATCTGTGATCAGCACAGAAGTGGTAGTTGCATTTGTTTTTGCAGTTGAGATTACCTAGAGATAAGGTGCAGGGGACCAAGGACAGAGTCCTATGGATCCCCCACGGAAAGGGGAGGAGAGATGAGGACCCTCTGGAGACACTGAAGTAACCATTAAAGAGATAGGAGGAGAATGTGGAGGGGCAGAGTCATGGAAGCCAAGGGAGCATGGTCAATGGTGCCAACAGCAGCTAACCAGGAGGATGAGGCTGGAGCGCTGGCTCTGAAGTGTGGCTAGGGAGAGGACATCGGAGACCTTGGCTTGAGCAGTTTCAGTGGAATGCAAGAGGCGGAAGCTGGACTGGAGGGGGTCTAGGATGGGATTGGAGCGATAGCAATTGTAGACAGTATGTTCAATGGGCGTAGAGTGAAGAACATGAGAATGGCCAGACTGGGTCAGACCAAGGGTCCATCTAGCCCAGTGTCCTGTCTGCTGACAGTGGCCAATGCCAGGTGCCCCAGAGGGAATGAACAGAACAGGCAATCGCCGAGTGAGCCATCCCCTGTCGCCCATTCCCAGCTTCTGGCAAACAGGAGGAAGGAAGGAAGGAAGGAAGGAGATGGAGCAGTAGTTAGTGAGGCAAGAGGGGGGTCCAGGGTTAGGTTTTGAAAGATGGGAGAGACCAAAGCCTGCCTGTACTATGAGGGGTCCAAGGGAGAGGCTGAGGAAAAGAGTAAAGGAGGGTTTAAGGATGGGGATGGGCTGTTGGGGCAAGTAATGGGGTTAGAGGAGGAGAGCAGATGAAAAATCATGGCACTGGAAGGGACCTTGAGAAGTTGTCTAGGCGAGTCCCCTGCACTCATGGCAGGACTAAGTATCTAGACCATCCCTGACAGGTGTTTGTCCAACCTGCTCTTAAAAACCTCCAATGATGGAGATTCCACAACCTCCCTAGGCAATTTATTCCAGTGCTTAACCACCCTGACAGTTAGACATTTTTTCCTAATGTCCAACCTAAACCGCCCTTGCTGCAATTTAAGCCCATTGCTTCTTGTTTGCACCTGTGACGGGAGAAGGGGGAGACAGTGGTGGGAAGGGAAAGCTAGCTGAGGGGAGAGGGAACGTCCTCTCATCTCTCTGTCAGTTTTCTCTGGGAAGAAGTTGAGAAGGTCGGTGTAGAGAGAGAAATGGAGGAGGGTTTGAGATGTGAGTCAAAGGTGGTGAAAAGGCAGCTGGGATTGCGTGGGATTCAATAAAGTTGGAGAAGTAGAGCTGTTTAGCCAGGAAGATGGTAGAAGAGAGATCACCTTTGTAATGGAGGAATTTAGCCAGGTCACAGGATTTCTGCCAGAGACATTTCATTGCACAAGGCAGGAGTGGAGGAAGCAGATGTTGGAGGAGAGAGAGGGCTGAGGGTCAGCAGGGAGGAGAGATGGGAGAAAGGAGCAGAAGAGTCAGGCGGGAGAATGAAACATGGAGAGAATCAAGAGCCATCTCAATGGAAGAAAGGAAAGGGAGGGCAGGGCAGAAAACAGCAGAGAAGTAGCCAATGCTGGTGCACGGGAAGTCACAGAAAGGCCAAGTGATGCGGTGTGAGGAGGGGCTGCTGAAAGAGATCAGGTGGTGGTTGGAGAGGGAACTTGGGAACAGCAAGAGCAGTGCTTGGCGAAGACTCGGTCAAGGGGACAGGCGCTTGGTGAGTTATAATTTGAGTCACACATTGATTGGCCTCTGTGCCTCCTTATTGGGCAATGTTGTTCTCTCACCCCAGGAGCAGAGAGAACGGAGCTGCCATACAGGAGCCACAGATGGGGGTGACTGTTCTAGTAGAGATGGTTCCTATGGGGTAGGGCTGGGCCTTTCCTGGTGGAGGAGCTGAGAACGGAATAGTTATGGAAAATGGATTTCCCTTCCCCTATCTCCCTTCAGAGGGGAGGGGCTGCCATCAGCAAGGTCCCTGACCTCAGCCGCGTAGCTCTCCTGTGCTGCAGGGCACGGCTGTCTCTAGCAGTGGGTGTGAGGTGCCCTCTCGGGAGTGTATCACAACTCTTCTCTTGCTGTCTGTTTCAGGTGAGTGGCAGTGGCTGAGCGACTCCCCCTCTTTGCTGCCTCCCTGCCCCGGTGCTGTAAATTTCTATTCTCAGTATGGCCGCGATGCTACGTTCACTGACACGGCGGTGGGGCGGCCTTTCAGAAGTCTGCACGCACAGCACTTGCAGCTCCTGGAGTGGCAGGGCCAGCCGCACAAAGTGTTCTCTGTCCAAGGCGAGCGTGCCAAGCACTACCACTTGATCCTGCCCTCCTTCTTCCACCTCCTGGAGACGCTGCACCGGGAGGGGAGGCACTTCGCTGTCATCTTCAGGACCTTTGGCACAGACCTCCCCCGCATTCTCCATGCAGTGCACTGTGCCTTGGAGGGGCAGCACCCCCAGTTCCCTGCCCTGCGAGACCTCTCGGTGGGTGCACCCTGGAGGGCCTCCCTGGAAGCAGAGGGCTGAGATCTTTACGGATTTTTTCCCCCCGAAGTAGCGTCTTTGAACATATTCTGAGTTGCCTTTCCAGGCAGCCCCGTGCTCCATAAGCCAGACTCCCACTCGAACTGCTGCCTTATTAAAATGCTGACCTTTGGGTAGCAGCAATTTACACAGCTTCTCAGAAGAGCCTTTTAGCTGGAGAGTGTGTGAGCAAGTGAGCGCTGAACAAATCCCTCCTGAGGCTTGTGAATTGCCATGTGCTTGTGCTCCCCACGGAGTCTGTGTGTGGGAGAAGGTCGCCTCTCCGTGTGGGCCAGGTTAGGTAAAGAGATTCCTGTGCCCTCTGGTATGGCCAGGGGAGCCCTCTGGTTAGAGCACAGCTGGCGAAGTCACCCTCCCAGAGCAGTGAGTGGGACTAAAAACCCCAGGGCTCAAACTGGCTGTTTTGTGGCACCTGTGCATGGGGTTGTGGGGGCGCACACACCTGTGTGCTGTGGGAAGTTAACCTACTTACAGAAATGGAAATTAGCTGCATGCGAGGGACCAAGCTGGAGGCTGGATTCTGACAGACGCAGCCAGCAGCCCGTCTGCTTCCACTACCCGGGGGGGGCGGGGGGGGGTGAACTCATCAGGCTTTGAATGTTCCAAATGTCTCCCTCCCCTGTGAGGAACTTCCCTTCTCTGCAGTGTGCTGCACATGCCGCCTTTGGCACCGCAGGCTGTTTGGGGAGCTCGCGGTTGTCACTGTTTTCCGTGTGTCTGGTTTGCAAACCTTCCATCCTGTCTCCTCTCAATGACATTGCAGCTCCCGGTGGAGCTGACTGTGGGCCGAATACGCTGCAGTAGGCGCGAGGTGGTGCTGAGCCGGGGGCCAGAGCACGTTTCCACCAGGGACGATGGGAGGAAGCTGTACAGCTATTTCAGCTCCCTGCAAGGCTTGGGCGGCTTCCAAGACCACTTTGATTGGTGAGACCCAAGAGGGGCCTGGGACGTGGCTTGAGCTTCTCTCCTGCTCCTTGCACAGTTCCACCGTCCCTGCCAGCCCGCGTCTCGTCCCACGTGCCATGCTCAGGAATTCCCCTTGCTCCCTGGGGCTCATGCCCATGGGTCGGCTGGTCTGCTGTCCTGTCCGCCTGTGGCACACAATCTTTATTTAGCCAAGCCAGACAGAGCTAGCTTCTTCCCTTGTAAGCCCATCTCCTCCTGTCCCTCTTGCTCGTCTCTGAACTCCCTCCAGTTGGTGACTCACCCTGGCGAGGCGTGAAGGCAGAATCCCTGATGGCTTGCCCCAGAGCCAGAGAGAGGACAACTATTTCCCCTTGCCCCATTTCCTGTCATCGCAGGGGACAGTGGCTCCCGGGTTTGGACTGACTTGAGCTCCTGAAGACAGTCTGAGCGGTCCAGGCCTGGGGCTGCTCTGTGCTGCAGGGAGCCAGCTCCCTGAGGGGCGCCTGTTGTCCCACTTGCTGTATTTCAGGTGGGCCAGAAATCAGTTCTCCTGCCGGGGTGGGAAGCCCCTTTGGATTGACCCACACGACTCCAGTGTGCACCACATCTGCATCGATGACAACATTCGACTGAACGATTCAGACACCATCATTTGTCCCCAGGTACTCAGCCCTGCCTTCCACTGGGCTTTCAGGCCCCTCCCAGGGACTGCCAGGCCCCCTTGCTGGAGACAGTGGTGTGCTGGACTCCTCTGGCCAAGAGAGTCCCCAAGGAGTGCAGCAGGGTGGAACTGGGGCCAGGAGGCTGGACTCTGCATCATGCATCTGCTGAGGATTAGAATGAACTCATTTGTTGGCACAAAACAGCAGGTGTTTTTTTTCCTGCACTTGCTGCATAGCTGTCTCTGTCCTCCGCTGGCATGAGTCACGCTTACTCCCTGCTGGGACCCAGTTGCCGGCCAGCCTGCCTCTGAGCGAGGCTGAAGCTCGTTCACGTTGCTGGATTTAAAGGGCAGCTTTCACACTGGAGCACGCTCGAGAGCAAAGAACATGTAGAGAGACAGGAATGTGCCTGGCCTGTCACTTGCTATTGTGGCACTGTTTGTGTTCGAATAGCAGCCTTGCCTTCCCAGCACAGCAGAGGAGGCTGTCTCCTTTGCTGGTGTGGTGTGGGAGGGAGCGTGGCACAGCATCGGAGGGGCTAGCAGCCAGAGGGGCTGCAGGGCCAAAAAGGTTAATTGGACTTTTCACCAACATGAAAGTCTCTCTTGACTATTAGCTGTCTTGTTCGTGATACGGACTGTTATTGGCCCCAGGAGAGCCCTTAGCTCCGCGGAGGAGGTTGATTTCAGATAAATAATGTCGAAGGCACTTTGTGGAGGGGGAGTCTCCTGCCTGCAGGCAGCTTCTCCCTGATTGTCTGCTGCCAGGAAGCCAGGGTCACCCAACCCGTTTGCTGAATGTCCGCTTGAGCCCCATTTGCCTGCAGGGAACCTGTCCCTTCTCCACCCCGAACCGAGGCCCCAGTTCAGGTTGGCTGCTCTGGTTATTTTAAGGAGCGATGCTCTGGAGATGACTCAGGCAGCTGCCCGTTCTCTGACTCCAGAGCAGGCTTGTTGGGCCGTGGGTCAGAGAGAGGGCGCTCTAGCCGCAGACTCAGCTGGGCTCGGAACATGCAGCAGTGCCAAGTCTCTTGTCAGCGCGCTGCTGGCTGCTCGGCTGCTGCTGTGTGAGTCAGGCTAGACTGCAGCTTGCTCAGCCCTGCGCTGCCACCTGGAGTAAGTGTCAGTGAAATCAGCAGCTACATGTCGTGGGGCTGGGAGGGTAAATCCACTAGTGGCTGGGAGCTGCTCAGGCCTCTGGGGCTGGGGCCACGCAGCAGCCTAGTCAGCTAATGGAGGGTCTGTTCTTGGCCGCAGTTTCCTGGGCGTAACTTCTCTAAAGTACGGCTTTCCCCCAGCTGTGTATTGGGCTTCTCCCTCCCTTGGGAAAGGCTCAGCTTTGTGGTTTGAGTAGGCAGTTCCTGCCATGGGAGACTGGTGCAGAGTGGTGGGGAGGGAGGCCAGAAAGGGGGCTGGAGAAACCTGATCTCTTGTTGACACCATAACAGAGGAGGGGTGGCAGCTTTCTGCCTCTGCCACCCTCCCAGCTCTGGAGCAGATCGATGCAATTCACCTTACAAGCAGAGAGGAGGAATGAAAGAACCACACTTACAAATCGAACCCTCTCCAGGACGTCTGCTCTTTATCTGCTGGCAGTGCACTTGTGCAGAGGGTGGCCCCGGCACCTCCTGTCCTGCTGCTCTCTGGCCCCTCACACCTGCCATTCCTCAGGGATGGGGTAAAAGCCTCAGCTTCACCGTCCCTTCTTCTTTTCCCCCTTGCAGGTGTTTTCAGGGAGAGGAGGCAGCTGCGCCAGGCCAGCTCCCACCTCGGAGCTGTATGATGTCTGCCTGGTGCAGACCAATCTCCTGGAGGCCATTGCTGATGAGAGCTATTTCCTCCGCTGCGTAAGAAGGTGTGAGGAGAACTATGAGCGCTACCTGGCCAGTGCTGAGAGCCAGCTGCGTGACGCAGAGTAGAGTCACTCCGGACCCAGGAGCTGGAGGGGGGACGTGGGGTCCTGTGTCCTCCCCTCCTTCCGGACTGGGGTGTGCTTCTGAGCTGGAGGCAGGAAGCTCCAGACACCCTTCAGAAATGCAAGTGTCTGCCTGATGTCCTGCAGGAGGAAACTGCTTCCAGCCGTGCCCCATCTCAGCAGCACTTTCTCCACTCTTGGTGCCTCTCAAGATGCCTGGCTGGGCAGTGCTCCTGCGGGTGATCGGTGTCGTATCCCCCTTGGCTCTGCGTGGAAGGGACCGTCTCTCTGTTACGTTTGTACAGCCGGCTTGGCGCTCTAGCTGTGCTGCAGTACAAATGGGTGTCATAATCCTCTGCTGTGTTTTACTTCCTGCGCTAAGGATCTCGCACTGTACAGGTTTATTTCGTTAGAATACCAGTGTGCGTGTAACATCACCCCCTGGGCAGTGGGGGTAATTACTCAGGGCTGTCTTCATTCAGACCTGGCTGTGTGGCAGTCCACAGCATGCCTACAAGTAACAGGGTATTGCTCTCCGTCACTTCTGAGGGGAGACTCCTGCCACTTGGCTGCCCCCCCACCCCCGGTGCAGATGGAGCAGCCCCCTAGCGGGAATGTTGCTAATAAGACTTTGATAAGGGGATGAAGATGGTGACAGGGCACTGGATGGGGACGCAATGACCTTCATTCTAGTCCTGTCTCTGACCTGCTGGGTGATCCTGGGTGAGTCACTTTCCTTTCTGCTCTTCCCCGGCTCTTCCTGTGTCTGTATGCTACCTAGCTACCTCTGTGCTCCAGCACTTGTGTGGGACCTGCTTTCTAGTCTGCTTCGGCACAGAGCTGTGCAACCCTCTCGGGCTGTTCTGGCAAAGACACCTCTGAGGAGATGCAGAGGCCAGAGTAAAAACCCAGTGTGTGTGGTGTCCCGCTTGGAGCTACAGCAGCTCCTGGGGCTGAAAGGGGATGTGGTGAGAGGTCCCCGTTAGAAATGCTAGTCAAGCTCGCTCACGCTTGTGAAGTGCTCTTTAGCGTCATGGGGAAAGTTACGCTCGATCAGAGTCAGATTAAAAATCTGGTTACAAAACAGCATCCAGCTGGGTGTCCATTAGAGGGTGTTGCTGAAGGAGTGAGTTCAGGATGCCTTCAGCGTGTTCACACCTCTGGGCTCATGAGCTGCAGTGACCCTGCAATCCAGAATCCAGCTGTTGTGATGGAGCACTGTTCCGTGGAGTGTAAACCCTGCCCGAGGAGCACTCTGCTTCAACACACTGGGGTGAGGCCCCACCTCCTGCAGAGTCAGACTTTGGAGAAGGTGGAACTCAAGGTGAGCGTCCCAGGCCCCCATCTGGCCCATTGGAGAGGGCACAGGAGCGCCCTGAGGGCATGCTCTACCTTTCTTTGCAGTAAACCACCTTGAATGCCCTGAGCCAGAATGTCTCAGGTGTCCATTGTGTTAAAATGGAAACAGAGCATCCATGCCCAGCCCCATGGAGACTTCAGATAGAACCTGATGAAAAGGGATGCCAGGTTACACTGGTAAGCAGCGTCTCTGGCAGAAGAGCGGTTGCTGTTGTGGAGTGTTGTAGCAGAGATCCAGGGACCCCACCTTTGTGCGGGGATGAAAGTGAACCGAAGCCCCACCTTCCCGAGGGCCAAAGTCGAGCTGTGCACCGGATGCCCTGGCGGCTGAGGAAAATCGCTAATTGGTGAAAACCTGGGCAGAGTGTAGGTTCTGTTGGCAGAGACCCCTCCCCACACTAACCCGAGGGGTAGCTAGGCTTGGCAGGACCCGATTGTATTGGTAAATGGCGATAAACCGATTCTCATACACATGAACTGATGTGAAAATCCATCCATCCATCCATGATAGTCAGGAAAAGCCAGTAAACCGCTGCGTGAGAACTTTGTTTGATCTAAAGCTGGTTACTTTGTATTTTGACGGGCTGTTGACACTGTTGTTATGGGTATAAAGCTTTAACTATGAATCTCAATGTCTACTGGCACTAATTCCTGTCTGCCCTTCCCCCATCATCTGCAACTGGGACAATCTAAATGGATAAAAACTCCTTACAATACCTAGTGATATTATCTATCGATTTAGAAAATACAGCTCGGCCAAGCCGCTGAGAGCCCTACTTTCAGGGCTCGATCTAGCTTCCAGCAGCTGTGCTGCTCGGCGGGGGCGGCGAGTTGTATGGGCTTGTGGTGCCCATGCACCAGCACGGGGGCCTGGCTCCACCAAAGTTTGGGGCCAGGTCTCTCCCCTAGCCCCGCCTGCCACCCTTGGAGCGTCCCCCTGGCCCTGCTTGCTGCCCCTAGGCAATTTAAAAGGCCCCGGGGCCACTGACAGCGCAGCTTCCTGCCTGCCCACTCCACTTCTGGAAGCAGCCAGCACATCCCTGCGGCTCAGGCTGTGTCTCTGTGCGCTGCCCCCATCCTGAGCGCTGACTCTGCCAACTGCGGCAATGGGAGCTGTGGGGGCGATGCCTGGGGGCAGCAGCGCGTGGAGACCCCTCTGGCCCCCCACCTAGGAGCTGCTGCCAGAGGGGGATGCAGGTCGCTTTTGGGAGCCACCTGAGGTAAGCACTGCGCCCCTCACCCTCTCCTGCCCCCCAATCCCCTGCCCCAGCTCAGACCCTGCACCCAAACTCCCTCCCAGAGCCTGCCCCCTGCACTCCCTCCCTCCCCTGCCCCACACCCAAACTCCCTCCCAGAGCCTTAGGCAGGTGTGTGTGTGGGGGGGAGACTTCGACCCGGTCTGGGCACCACCAAAAATTATACAAGCCTGCTGTGCGTAGCTCATTGTGACCCCCAGGCCGAAGGACGAGCATCTCTGGTGTCCGTCCAGCCTGGGAAGTCAGCAGGAGCTTTGGCAGCTCGAGGAGACTGGTGTCCAGCTCAGCCCTCAGGGAGCCGACAGTGCTGCTGGTTTGTTCCCATGCAGGGCAGTCGTGTTGCCAACGCTGCCTGATAGCTGCCATGCTTGTCTGGGGGAGGCCCCGGGAGCCTCCTCACGCCTCAGTGTGTCCAGCTGCACCTTACACGTGAATCCAAGAGTTCCTGTCTGGGCTCTTCCCAACGCCCGCTGTCACAGCCCAGAAAACTCCGTGCTGCTCAAGCCCCTGGAACAGCCTGATGGCCACCTCCACCGGGGGAATCTGTCACGGTGCCCGCACCCGCTGCGGGGGCTGCCGGGCCAGGTCCAAGCCAAGCGCGGAGTCAGCAGCGATTCCTCAACGGGAGTGTGGCACAAAGCTGGTCCTACAGCTGGGACCGTGCAGTGTGCACCTGGGAGAAGCAGCAGTTTGCTTTACGCAGATTGGGACTGTGGTCCTGTGGAATCTGTCTATACCAGTAGCTTTGCCGTGCCGACGCCAGAGCAGTTGTGATTCCAGGTTCATTACTGTCCAAATGAAGGAAATATTACAAACCAGTAAAGTCCAAACATCTTATTACACCTCCCGCTAGAACTTCCCTGAAAGAGTTGGAAGGTTTTTAACAGGACAAACCCTGCTGTTTTCTAACCTCCTGCTAGTTAATATATTTGCTGAAACAAAAAATTCAGCCTGAGGCAAAAGCCTGGCATGGGGAACTTCAGCCCAAATGGTAAAAGTTTGGCCAAGTTATAAGCACGTTGAAACCCAGGGTCTTCTAGTGGAAAGGCCCCCTTAGCTGTAGCCATTGCTGCTTGCGCTGCCTCGAACGAACACACTTGTTCATACAAACCTCCCTGCACCAACCTCAGCGCTGTGTAACGCTTGTCTGGACACTTGCCTTAAAACCTCCGCGTGACTGTACCACACGAGTCCAGCCCAGCAATGTGGAGCGGGCTGGCTGCTGTGTCCTAGTGGGATGCCGATGAGCACTGTGCCGGATTTACCCCTTGAGTGATAGGTGGGAACAGGAATCCCAGGATCAGCCCCCGTCTTTGTCCTGGCTTCTCCTTTATAATACGTAGGGTATGACCATATAAGGGTATGTCGCCGCAGGAGGTTAACTCCCGGCTACGCTAGTTATACCAGGCTTGTGTGCTAAAAGTAGCAGTGTGGCTGGCGTGGCACCAGCAGCAGGCTAGGCCAGCTGCCCCCGTACTTCCCTCGGGGTTCAGCCAGGGTTGTACGCGGGTCCCTTACACCAGCCTGCTGCAACAGTTTTGTTTTTAACAGGCTCGCTTGAGCAGAGCTAGCGCTGGTATGTCTCCTCGAGCTGGGAAGTGCATAAGCAGCTCCCGTGTAGACGGGCAGAGCAATTAGGAAGGAAGTGAAGGCGGGAAGGATGGGTGTTGGGGACAGGGAGCCAGCTGCATAGAGGTCTCGGGCCTTGGGGTGGAACCTGATCTGGAGGAATCACTGATGAGGGGTGCAGGGAAAAGGTTAACAGGTCACAGGGTGGGGGGGTGGCCTAGCATCCTCCACTAGGGGCCCCGTACCAAGGGGGAAGGGCTAGCGGTAACCCAGAGAGCAGGCTCCCTGGCTCTGTGGGCCCCATGGGTACAGCATGGTGCTGGCTGGTGGATCAGTTTGCATACGTATTGCTACAGGTGGTTGCAAAATTATCCACCCCTTTCTAAAATCGGTGCATGGGATCAGTGCAGCTTGCCTCCAGCAGTGAGTCCCTTAGCCGTGCAAAATGTCAGTCGGATCTGACTATACCTACAAAATGAGGGGGTCTGAGTGAGCGGTGACCCCCCTGAGAGAGAGCTCTCGGTGTCGTGGATAGTTCTCTGAAACCATCCACTCAATGTGCAGCGGCATCAACAGAGCAAACAGAANCTATATAACTCCATGGTACACCCACAGCTTGAATACTGCGTGCAGATGTGGTCGCCCCATCTCAGAAAAGCTATATTGGAAAAGGTTCAGAAAAGTGCAAGAGAAATGATGAGGGGTACGGAACGGCTTCCATCTGAGGAGAGATTAATAAGACTGGGACTGTTCAGCTTGGAAAAAGACGACTTAAGGGGGGATATGATAGAGGTCTGTACAATCACAATGGGTGCGGAGAAAGTGAATGAGGCCGTGTCATTACCCAGGGGCAGCGGGTACATGAGGCCAGGGGAGGCTACGCCACCCCAGACACGAGGCCTGCCACCTTTGGAGTGCTGCTGCCGAACGGGCACCTGGGCAGTGGCTCCGCCCCGAGGCCCTGCTCCCACTCGGCATCTTCCCCCATGGTCCTGCCTGTGCTGCTCCTCTTCCCCCAAAAGCCCCCCTCCCCCAAGGTCCCCTGCCTGCCGAGGGGTTGGGGGCCTTGGAGGAGGGGGTGGAGAGGAGCAAGCAGTGGGGGGGGTGTCTTGGGGGAGGGGGCCGAGTGGGAGTGGTGCCTGGGGGTGGAGGCTGGGGAACAGGCCTGGGGGTGGAGCAGGGGTGGGGCCATGGTCTGGGGGCCACAGTCCCCCTCCCACTTCTAGGGAGCTTCTGCTGGCTCATGCTCAGCCTCCCCAAATGCAGGAGTCACACACCAGGGAATTAACCCCTTCCTGTAACACACCAACCAGGGGTCACCCAATGAAATTATAGGCAGCAGGTTAAACAAACTGTCAGGGAGTGGGGGGGAGTCAGGGCTCGGCACCCCCAGCTTCCTGCGATTCCCCGGGACTCTCAGCCAGCCAGTAACACAGAAGGTTTATTTAGACGACAGGAACACGGTCCAAGACAGGTCTTGCAGGTACAGACAACAGGACCCCTCAGTCTGGTCCATCTTGGGGCGGGGGCAGGGAGGCCAGAGCCCTGTCTGGGCTCCCCTCCGTTTCCCCAGCCAGCTCCAAACTGAAGCCCCCTCCAGCCCCTCCTCTGGCCTTTGTCTCTCTCCCGGGCCAGGAGGCCACCTGATCTCTTTGTTCTCCAACACCTTCAGTTGGCACCTTGCAGGGGAGGGGCCCAGGCCACCAGGAGACAGGGTGTCGGCCATTCTCTGTGCAGACCCCTGCACCCACCTGTCCTCTAGGGCTCTGCAACAATCACACCCTTATCCCACCACCTAGTTACCTAAGTAATGCATAGGGGAAACTGAGGCACCCACACAGTATTCGGAGAAAACATTAAGAACATTCCCACTTCGTCACACAAACCCGAGGCCGTGCTTCTTCATGCCGCGCACAGTCAGTCCGCGGAGGATGCCAGCTTCGTTGCCAGGGGACGTGAAGGCCAAAAGTGTAACTGGGTTCAAAACCGAAGTAGCTCAGTTCCTGGAGGACGGGTCCATCGATGGCTGTTAGCCAGGATGGGCAGGGAGGGGACCCCGTGCGCTGGGTGTCCCTAAGCCTCCGACTGCCAGGGGCTGGATCGCTGGAGAACTGCCCTGTTTCCAGGACACGGGGCGAGCCGGACCCAGGGCTGAGCGCGGCAGCCAGGTGAGGGGGGTCCGGGACTGCCCAGCCTGTCCCCCCCGCGGCAGTTCCCGGGGTCGGTGCCTCTCCCGCCTGGCCCAGCCCAGAGCCGGGCCCCGCCCTCACCTTACCCCGGTTCGCCCGGCTGGAGGCTGCTGTGGCCGGGGATGGAGCAGCGGGCGCCCCCGCGGCCCGTGCGCTCGGCGGAGCCCGGCGCGGGCAGGGTTAAGGCGGGGGGTGTTTTCCTGCCGCTCCGCCGCGCCGCGCGGGGAAGTCGGAGCCGAGCCGGAGCCGGAGCCCCAGGAGCGCCGCGGCGGACCCGCGCCCCGGAGGTGAAGCGTCGCCCTTCGCCGGGGTGAGCCGGGGCCGCTTCGTGTGTAGCCGGGCCGGCAGCTCCCAGCCCCGGGACCCCCCCGCGCTCCCCTCCTGGGCTGCCGGGACCGCCCCGCCCCGCTCCCCCCCGGCTCCTGCCAGGACCCCCCGCGCTCCCCCCCCCGGGCTGCCGGGACCCCTCCCCGCGCTCCCCCCCCC
>QXTE01000358.1:94379-107137 GCA_003942145.1 Platysternon megacephalum | reverse complement strand
CCCCCTCCCCGCGCCGCCCCGCCCCCCGCCCCCCGGGCTGCCGGGACCGCCCCGCTCCCCCCCTCCCCGGGCTGCCGGGACCCCCGGGATCCTCCCACGCGGTCCCGGGACCGCCCCGCTCGCCCCCTGCCGGGACCCCCCGCGCTCTCCCCGGTTCCGCGGACTCCGGGAAAGTTTGTGCGCGGCCCCGCTGCCTGGGACCGCCGCTTCGCCGGTGCCGTGAGCAGGAGGGAGCCCGAGGCGCCCCGGGGTGCGAACCGCTTCCGCTGCGGGGCCGGCCGGGCAGGACGCGGGTACCGGGGGCTTGGCCGGAGCCAGCGGGACGCGGCAGCTTCGGCTCCGCCAGCTGCTCCGAGCGGCTCCCGGCGCCCCACGGGCCTGGGCTTCGGTTCAGACAGGCCGGGGGGGCGCCCTTACCTAAGTAATGCATAGGGGACCCAGTGCCCCCCCACCTCTCAGCACCCCAGTGCCCTGCCCAGCCCGGCAGGGGGTAGCGCAGGGGGGGATGAGAAGAGGCAGAGCAGGGCCCGGGCTGAGCAGGGGCCGGGCTGAGGCCCGGGGGGCACCAAGGAACTGGCTCAGAGGCTGGCTGAGCCCCCGCGCACTCAGTGCATGTCAGCTGCCTGGCCCCGCCCCCAACCGCCCATCTCACACCTGCCAGCTGGGCCTGGGGCTGCTGGGGGGTCTCTGGCCCTGGCTCGGCCTGGGGGGGGGGGGGCTCTGGCGCTGGCTGGGCGCGGGGGGGGCTGGGGGGCCGGGTGGGCGGGGGGCGGCGGGGGGGGCCGGGGGGGCGGCGGGGGCGGGGGGGGGGGGGGGTGCCTGGGGCGATCGTTGGGGTTTGGGGGGGGGCTGTCTCTGTCGCTGGCTGGAGTCGGGGGTGTCTCTGGCGCTGGCGCGGCCTGGGGGGGTGTCTCTGGCCTGCTCTGCAGAGGGCAGGAGCCTGGCTGGGGGGTCACAGCAGATCCCTGGCCGCAGCTGCGCGTCCGGAGAAGCGGGGGCCAGAGACACCCAGGGCAGCCGGGGTCGTGCAGCTGAAGTTGTTTTCCAACCACCTGGGTGGGCTCTGCTGTCCGGCTGACTCGGCGCCCCCGGCAGCGCGGCTCTCACGCTCCCGGCTGCGGCCGTGTGTCTGGCCGGCTGGCCCCAGGGCCTGGGCCGTGGGGCCTGTGTTCCAGTCGCCGGGGGGTGAAATGAGCCTGGGCTCTGCGCTGACTTGGCTCCAGGAGCTGGCACCTGCTGCTTTGCCATGCAGGGTGCGTGCGGGCAGCCCTTGTGCTCGGCGCCCAGCGGGCTATGGGGGGAGAGGGGCTGGGTTACTGGGAGCAGGCGCCCGCCCCAGCCTGGCACAGGTTTCAAGCTGCCGTTGCTGGACCAGGGGGAGCTTTGGGGCAGCTGCCGGCTCCCCGGGCGTTTGAAACATCCGGCGTCTGAACAGAGCCCAGGCGCTTCCTGTCTTGGGTGCCTGCGTCCCTCTCCTGGGGCGGATCCTCTGTGTAGTGCCCTGTGCTGAGAGTTTACACCGCGCCGTCCCTGCCCGGTCTCTGCGGGGCTAACCCCTCGGGGGCCATGTGTCAGGCGTAGCTTCGAACCCGCTTTGCACAGACTCTTCCCTGAGTCCCGTGAGAAATGCAGAGCTCTACATAAACCCGACATGCTGTTCCCTGCCTCAGTTTCCTCACAACTCCAGGGCACACTCTGGGCTGGGGTCAGGGTCCTCTGGAGACACCCAGAGTCCTTCTGCTCCAGTGCCTGGCTTGTGCTCTGCCCCCCAGTGCTTCCTCTGACCTTGCTCCTGTCCGAACTTCTGGGCTCTGGGAGTCCGCAGGGGGCAGAGGCAGCTGGGACTCCCGGCCCTGGCTGGGCCTGGCAGGCAGCTGCTCAGAGAGCGTTTGTGCCAGTGTTGCGAGATCACCGCTCTGCTTCCCGCCTCTACGAGATGCGTTTTCTGCTCCTCCTGCAGCGGCTGGGCCAGAGCCTGGCCCCCTCACGTGTCTTTCTCCCCCTTCAGGCAGGAGCTGGTGGAGGGAAGAGGAGCTGCGGAGGCTCCAGTCTGAGCAGGGCCGGACCAGAGGCACAAACCACGCACCGGGGAGTCGGGCAGGAGTGTCCAGCTGCCATGGCAGAGCCCTGCTCCTGACCCGCGAGCGGCTGAGTCTGGGGTGTGTCCTGCCTGTTACTGCAAGAGGATGCTAGCGGCTCCAAGCAGGAATCGACCTCTCCCCGCCCTGGGGATCCATCCCACCGGAGCCAGTGGCCGCCGGGCCTGGGCCCCCTCCCGTAGGGCGTGAGGTGGAATTGCCCTCACAGGAGCAGCGCTGCAGCTGCTGGCCGTGGGCGGAGCTGTCTGCCCAGAGCAGAGCCCTGAGGATGCCCAGCTGGGCGGGCGAGCCTAGGTGAGCGGTGCTGCAATGGCTCCCCCCTGAGGTACCATGCCGGTTCCCGCTATGGCAGCCGTCACTGCCAGGTCTTTCTTCTGGGAGGTCTTCCCGCCCATGCCCACGTGCCGGGTGTACTGCAGCCCTGCGTACCGGGACGGGCACCTCTTTGTGGTGGGGGGCTGCGGCCAGGCGGGGCTGCCCCTGGACACCGTGGAGATGCTGGATGTGCATTCCCAGAAGTGGACAGTGCTCCCTCCACTGCCCACGCCCCGGGCCGGGGCGGCTGCTGTGGCTGTGGGGAAGCAGGTCCTGGTGATGGGGGGCATGGATTCCAGACAGAGCCCCCTGGCCTCCGTCGAAGTCTTCAACACAGATGAGGGCAAGTGGGAGAAGGTGGCGGCCCTGGCCCAGCCATCCATGGGCATCTCTGCCGTCGAGAGAGGTGAGCTGGGCAGAGGGGTGTGTTTCTCTTGATTGAAACAGGCAATTAAAAAAACATGTCACTGCCTAATGGAATGAAAATGCCCCTTACCTGAGCGTTCACTGCTCCTGGGCACCCAGCCCCCTACCTTTCCCCCCGGAGCCTTGGGCATTTGCCTCTGCTCTCCCCTCCCACCGCTTCGGCCTCGTTCCCATCCCCGGCTGCAGCCCCGAAGGGGCAGGGGGCGATGGCATGTGGCAGGCTGAGCTGCAGCTCTGAACCACTGGGATGTGGAGGGCAGCTCGGCATGTGGCTGGGCCAAGGCAGGGAGTCCCAGAGCCGAGCTGGGTCCCTGGCTGGCTGGGTGGGTGCCACCAGGCAGGTATCGGTTCTGGGTGCTGGAAGCAGGGGTGTCCGTACCCGCTCCCCAGCCCTGCACCCCATCCCCTGCGGCCGAACTCCCCACCCTGTGCCCGGCTGCCACACAGACCTAGCAGGGGCTAGCGAGCAGCCCCAGGGCTGGGCCTGAGGGCGCTGTGCTGTGCGGGGCATGCTGGGGAGCCTGGGATGGGGCAGTGTCTGTGCCCACCCCCGGCCCAGTGGCCAGCTTAGCTTCCTGTGCCCCTCCTCCAGGAAGCACCGGGCACGCGGCCTGCCCAGAGGCACAGATGGGAACAACAGGCCTGTGCCCAGGGAAGGGAGCCGGTGTCAGGCTGTTCTGGTGCCGGGGTGCTTGGCCTCCGCCAGGGCCCCCGTGGTGCTGTGGGCGTGTCAGGAGCAGCTGCTGCTGCGTGGCTCCCTTCCCGCGGGCAGGGCCCTCCGCCCGCTGCAGCCCCCTCTGCCTTGTGCCCCTGGCGGCTGGGCAGCAAGCAGTGGGGTGCCAGAGCCGCCCCGTGGGTACCGTGTGAGCTGAGCGGCCGAGCCCGTAGCCCAGTAAATGCTGCCAAAGGGCCCAGGCCTGAATCCTGGCCTTTCCTAGGACCTCGGGGTAAGGGTGGGAGCGGCACCCCCAGGGCGCCCTGGCCCATCCCCTGCCCCCTGAGGCACCCCCAGTGCGTTCAGCAGGACTCTGCCCGAGCCGGCTGCCTGGCCTAGCTGGTCCCTGAGACCCAGTGTGAGGCCTGCCTAGGCCCGCGCCCTTTGGGCCAGGTGGGTTCCCTCTGGCTGGGCTTCTCCCGGAGCCCCATTGCGGCAGGCCCTGGACAGGACATGCCAGGAGCAGCCTCGGCAGGGCCCGAGAGAGGGAGAGCAAACGCGTGCTGCAGACGCGCCCCCTGCCATCATCTCCCTGCGCCGGCCCGCAGGGCTCATCCCGCGGGGGTGCAGCTGGCGCTCTGGCCGGCTGGGGTTGTGGTTGCGCGGAGCGGGCAGAATGGGGTTTGCTGGGTGTCAAGGGCTCACAGATCGTCCCACTCTTGTCCCCGTGCGGTCCGTGGGGGGTGACCCCTTCACTGAGACAGCCCTTCTCGGGGGTCCCCTCTCTCTCGGGGTCAGGCCCCTCCACCTCCTGGAGCCGCACCTCTCTGAGCCTTAGCACGTCTGTCTCTGCCGTGGGCCCCCCCAGGGAGTCCCCTCGCTCGGGACCCCCGGGGCCTCCACCCCCCGAAGGGGACGATGCCCCCTCCCGCCCTGTTCTCTAGCCCGGAGCGACTCTCAGCCAGCGTAAAGCAGGAGCAGTAGCGGCGCCAGCACTTCCGGCGCCCTAGGCGGCGGAAGGTCCCGCCCCCGAAATTGGACGGACGGACGGGGCGCCGGCACCCCCAAAATAGCAGCGCCCTAGGTGACCGCCTAGGTCGCCTAATGGGTTGCGCCGGCCCTGAGCAGGAGGTTTATTGAGCATTGAACACAGCACAGGAAACTCTCCCGGCCTCAGGCCTGGCCTCCCTCAGCCCAGCACATCCCAGTCTCCCTGCATCCAGGGGGGCTCTGCCTGCTCCCCCTCTTCAGTCCTGAGCCCCCCTGCTTCCCAGCTGGGCATCTGATACCCCCGGCCCCAGGCCCCTTCTGTCCATTGTCTTCTCTCCAGGGAAACAGGGTCGCCTGGGCCTCCTCTCCCCTCTTCTGTCCTCTCCACCCTCCTCTGGCTGGAGCCGGCTGGTCAGGTCACCGGGGTCCTCTCTCCGCAGCCCATTGTCCTCCCACTGGCCAGAACCGGCTGCGACTCCAGAGCTGGGTCCTCGGGTCACCAGTCGCTGGGGTCTCCATTCTCCAGGCCAGTGGTTGGGGTCCCAAGTTCCCTCTCCGGTCCTGTGTAACATCAAACTCCCTCTCCCCTCCCCTCGTTAAACCAGTAACACCCAGGGACACTGAGTCCCACCCCCCTGCATGCAAACCATTGGAAAACAAGAAAATCCCGCACTTCGTCACACTGGGTGCAGGTGCTGTAAAGCTGCTGACTTGTTGTGTGTGTGTGTGTGTGGGGGGGGGGTGGTCAGGTCACAAGTGCAGTGTGTGGGGGGGTCTTGGGCTTTCAGTGCAGCCCCATCTCCTCCTGCACCCCCAGCCCCATGCAGCTGCTGCCCCAGAGCTCTGTATGGTCAGTACAACGCTGACACAAGCCAAGGGGGGTCGGACCCACACCCAGCAGACAAGGGGGGAGGCTGGTTTCCGTGGGGAAGTTGGCAGCGCTGAGCTGAGTCAGGCTGGAGACGCCTCCTCCCCCCTGCGGGGATTGCAGCAGGCCGGGCTGGCTCCTCTCTGTGACAAACTGAGAGAGCCATGTCGGCAAACTGATGGGGGCGCTCTCCCCAGGCAGTGCTGGCCCCATGGGGCGCTAGGGGGCGCTCTCCCCAGGCAGTGCTGGCCCCATGGGGCGCTAGGGGGCGCTCTCCCCTGGCAGTGCTGGCCCCATGGGGCGCTATGGGGTGCTCTCCCCTGGCAGTGCTGGCCCCATGGGGCGCTAGGGGGCTCTCTCCCCAGGCAGTGCGGGCGCTAGGGGGCTCTCTCCCCAGGCAGGCAGTGCTGGCCCCATGGGGCGCTAGGGGGCGCTCTCCCCTGGCAGTGCTGGCCCCATGGGGTGCTAGGGGGCGCTCTCCCCTGGCAGTGCTGGCCCCATGGGGCGCTAGGGGGCCCTCTCCCCTGGCAGTGCTGGCCCCATGGGGCGCTAGGGGGCGCTCGCCCCTGGCAGTCGGGGCGGGGCCCAGCATGGCGCTAGGGGGCGCTCTCCCCAGGCAGTGCTGGCCCTATGGGGCGCTAGGGGGCGCTCTCCCCTGGCAGTGCTGGCCCTATGGGGCGCTAGGGGGCGCTCTCCCCTGGCAGTCGGGGCGGGGCCCAGCATGGCGCTAGGGGGCGCTCTCCCCAGGCAGTGCTGGCCCCATGGGGTGCTAGGGGGCGCTCTCCCCTGGCAGTCGGGGCGGGGCCCAGCATGGCGCTATGGGGCGCTCTCCCCAGGCAGTGCTGGCCCCATGGGGCGCTATGGGGCGCTCTCCCCTGGCAGTGCTGGCCCCATGGGATGCTAGGGGGCGCTCTCCCCTGGCAGTCGGGGCTGGGCCCAGCATGGCGCTAGGGATCTGTGCTGCTGGAGGTGATGTTTTTGGGTGAGGTGTGAAGGTTTCTGGTGAGATACAGAATTGAGGCAGGTTTCAGAGGCGCAGCCGTCTTAGTCTGTATCAGCAAAAACAACGAGGGGTCCAACCTTGTGGCCCCTCAGAGAATAAGCTTTTGGGGGCTAGAACCCACTTCAGCAGATGCATAGAGTGACCACGGAAGCTTCTGCCCAGATAAATGTGTTCGTCTCTAAGGTGCCACCAGACTCCGCGCTGTTTTAGAATTGAGGTCGTGCCCATTTCTCACCACCGTGCCCGCAGCCTGTAGGGGTCAGGGCAGTAACCCCTGAGCCCTGGGACGATTTCATCCTGCCTCCCAGAATTCCCTCTACTGCTTCAGATGGACGCAGGATTCTTTACTTCCTGTCCCGAGCAGTAAGAGGTGGGGCTGGAGCTGCTGAGAACACCTAGCGCTTATGGAGAAGTTGGTCCCATAACAGATTTTGTCTCGCTCACCTCAGCGCTTGTATAGCGCTTTTCACCCATCGATCTCGCAGCACGGTACGCGGGGGCCCAGATCGCTGTCCCCATTGGACAGATGGGAAACTGAGGCACGTGGCGGGGAAGGGGGGGCAGAGCTCGGAGCAGGACCCAGGTCTTGGGTGTCCCCGTCAGTCAGGGGGCTGCTCCACTGCAGCAGGGCTGGCTGCGTTTCCCTGGGGGCTGAGGTGACCCCAGAGTCCAGGCTGCTGAGTGTTTCCACTCTTAGCTGGGGAGAGCTGCCCGGCATTTTCCAGCGGGCTCCGCTACCAGGGCAGCGTCCAGACGGGCAGCCCCTCAGTGTGACCCGGGGCACAGCCCTTCACCTGGCTGCTCTCCCCTCCCCTCCTGTCGCTGGGGTGGGCGTGACGCTCTGCGGCAATGGGGCACCCTCCAGACATAGGCTGAGCCCCTCCTAGGGGTGGTGGCTTCTCCCCAGCTGACTCCTGAGCTTCTTGCCCGGGGCACCCCAGGGACCTTGGGGGTGAGGAGAGGCTGTTGACCTGGGGCCTCTGGGACAGGCCTGCAGCCCCTGCTCCCCGGGCCCTGCCAGCTGTGCCAGCTGTGGGCTTCAGGGCGCCCGCATGGCAGCCAGCAGCAGGGCTGGGGAAGCAGCCTTTGGGCAGCATGGCTGGGTTGCCATGGCGTCTCCAAGGAGACGGCGCCAGGGAGTATAATTAGCTGTGAAGGCCCCGTGGTCCGGGCTATTTTCAGTGTGTCCGGGGGAGGGGGGTGGTGGAGCCAGGTGGGAAACAACCGGGCCCAGTGCCGGGGCCCAGCCCTCTGCCCGCAGCGTGCGGTGCCCCCCGTGGCTGGCAGGGGCTCCAGCTGCAGGCCGGGCACTGGAGGGGTGGTGGGAGGCCTGGGGCACTCACCCCATCTGTGCTCTGGGAGAGGCCAGGGTCAGGGTCCGGGATATGGGGTGAGGGGAATTCAGGGGGACTGCAGCTCCCATCCCACAGGCTGGCTCCCCCTGTNGCGTCGTCCCCCCTACTGCCCCGTCCTGCCCCTGCACCGACCCCGTCCCCCTGCGCCGACCCCGTCCCCCCTACCGCCCCCGTCCTGCCCCTGCGCCGTCCCCCCTACCGCCCCCGTCCTGCCCCCTGTGCTGTCCCCCATCCCCCGCTGGCTCCCCCGCTCTCAGCCCTACCCCGTCCTTGCTTTCCCCCCACCTGCTCCAGGGGTCGGCTCCCCCCTCATGTCCCCTCCTCTCTTGCAGACGGTGTGGTCTATGCTCTCGGGGGGATGGGCGCAGACACCTCTCCTCAGGCACTAGTGCGGGTCTATGAGCCAGCGACCGCCCACTGGCAGCTTCTGCCCTCCATGCCCACCCCCTGCTATGGGGCATCTGCCTTCCTGCAGGGCAACAAGATCTTCCTCCTGGGTAAGTGGCCCCGTCTGGCATGGGCACAGTGGGTGAGATGGAGAGTGCATGGTGCAGGGACACATTTCCCCTGGGGAGCCCCCTGCAGCCTGCCCCCCCAGCACCCCCTGCTGGGAGCTCCCTCCCCCCCCAGCTTGTGCCCTGCCCCCCTCCCCACAGCGCCCCCCGCTGGGAGCTCCCTCCCCCTCCCAGCTTGTGCCCTGCCTCCACAGCACCCCCTGCTGGGAGCTCTCCCCACAGCCAGCGCCCTGCCCCGCCCCCCCAGCACCCCCTGCTGGGAGCTCCCCACAGCCTGTGCCCTGCCCCCCCAGCACCCCCTGCTGGGAGCTCCCCACAGCCTGTGCCCTGCCCCCCCAGCCCCCCCTGCTGGGAGCTCCCCACAGCCTGTGCCCTGCCCCCCCAGCACCCCCTGCTGGGAGCTCCCCACAGCCTGTGCCCTGCCCCCCCAGCACCCCCTGCTGGGAGCTCCCTCCCCCCCCAGCTTGTGCCCTGCCCCCCCCCCCACAGCGCCCCCTGCTGGGAGCTCCCCACAGCCAGCGCCCTGCCCCGCCTCCACAACGCCCCCTGCTGGGAGCTCCCCCACAGCTTGTGACCCAGACTGAGATTTAAGCAGCTCCAGACTCCTAACTGTTGTTTGGGGCAAAATCTCTCCTCATCCCAGGTCTTTGCTGGGCCCTGCCTGTGGGGCGTCTCTTCGTTCATAGACCCCGTGCCCCAGAAGCCAGCTTGGCTCCTGGCTGCTCTGCTGCAGAAACACTAATAACCTTTAATAAGCATGCAAATGAGCCGGGAGAATCTCGGCAGATTCCAGCGCTGGGTGCCCAGGACGTCCCGCAGAGACCTGCCCCGGTCCCCCGCACTGGGCACAATCCACAGCCCCTGCTCTGCAGAGCACATGCAGCCTGGCGTTGACCCCCATCCCTTGGACTAGGAAGCGTGGGGACGGGGCGATGGGGTGGGGTGAAGGCCCTGGCGGCCCAGGCCCCTCTCAGCATCTCCTCCCTCCGCAGGGGGGAGGCAGGGCAAACTGCCCGTCACGGCCTTCGAGGCCTTCGACCTGGAGACGAGGAGCTGGACACGCTATCCCAGCGTCCCCAGCCGGCGGGCTTTCGCCGGCTGCGCCACGGCTGACGGCTGCTTCTTCAGCCTCGGGGGCCTGCAGCAACCGGGACCCCACAACTTCTACTCCCGGCCCCACTTTGTCAACACGGTGGAGATGTTCGACCCGCAGCAGGGTGAGCTGGCGCGAGGATCGCGTGCCTGGGCCCGGCCAGCTGCTGTGGCCAGCTGGGGTGCAGAGAGAGGGGCCCCCGGCAGGGGACACAGATAGTGGGAGGGACCCTCCGACCCAGCTCCACGCTTAGCTTCCTTGTTCACGCTCCTGTTCTGTAAGTCCCGTGACCCGGGGCGGGGTGCAGAAGGACCATGGCTCCAACTCCTGGAGTTCGGGGCATTGAAACTCTGCCTCTGGCCCAACTGCCGAGCCACTGGCTTGGGGCCGGGAGGGAGTAACGGCGGGTGTAAATCCCCTGCCGTGCCCGGCTAGGCGCCTGTCAGTCTCGTGGCCTGGCCGCTCTTGGGGAGCTTGCACCAGCCAGAGGCCATTCCGTGGCCCCAGGACGCCCGAGCCCAGGGACGGCCTGGCAGCGGGGCCTGGAGCCACCTGGGGGCAGGATCAAAGGCTTTGCCGGGAGTGAGGCAAGTCCTTGCCTTTTCCTGCCTGCCCAGGCTCCCAGGCGCGCTCTCTGCCCCCTGCTTGGACAGGGAGCGTCCCCCCATGGAGCCCCCAAGTCCCACTCTGCCAGAGCTCCCCTGGGAGCCTGCTGTGGGGGCTGGTGAGAACCCCGCCTGCAGTGCCAGCCAGCTGGCAGGAGCAGCCAGTGGGCACCCGGCAGAGAGGCCCAGGAGCCCGAGCTGCAGTACCCCAGGCAGGGCTAGGCAGACAGGCCTGTGTGTAGCAGGACCTCCGGGCACGGTGCTGGTCACACCGCCGCGAGCACGTGCAGTCCGTGGCGGGAGGGAACAGTGCCAGCTGGAGGCTGCTGATCCGGCAGAGCGAGGGCCCGCAGCCGACCCCCTGGCACTGTGACCAGGGCAGGGCCTGTTTCCTGGGCGCTGGGAGAGGCCAGGGCGAGTGAAGCGGCCACACAGGGATGGCAGCAGCGGGGGGCTCCTGCCCCAGCTGTCTCATCCCCCGGGGAGGGAGCCGGGGGTCCAATTCAAGACCCCGGGCGAGTCTCCGGAGGCTGCCTGGCCCGGCTCCGTCCCTGCGTTCAGACCCAGCAGGGAGGTGCACAGGGGAAGCTGCCCAGCCCCCGGCGAGACTCTGCTCCTTCCCGCTGCAGCAGCACGAGCCTGATGCTGCCTCTTTCCCGCAGGGGCCTGGAGCAAGCAGGGCCGCGCCGTGCGCATGCGGGAGAAGAGAGCCGACTTCGTGGCTGGCTGCCTCGGCGGGCGAGTGGTGGCGGCCGGAGGCCTCGGTAACGTGGGGGGAGGACCAGGGGGGTCATGCTTGTGCTCGGGACTTGCTGGAGGGTGGAGCCAAGCAGCAGCCTCTTGGGGAGGGAGCTGTGCAGATAGACCTGCCCCTCCCAGGCCCATGTCGGGGGCCGTGCCGTCCAGCACACGCTGCTCTGTGTTAGTGGAGCTGAGCTGCCTGCTGTGGTGCCTGCGGCCGGCCCTTCCCCTTCCCCCCGCCACAGGGCACCGAGTTCGAGGGGTTTCTCTGTGGGGCTGAGAGCTCCCTGAATCCTGGGTCCCAGCATCTCTTCTGGCTCCAGGCCTTGTTCCCACCCGCAGCCCCTGCTCCATCAGTCTCTATTGGGGGCACTGGGATCATCTTGTCAGCGTGCTATCCTCAGGGGCCCCTCCCTGGCCGCTCTGGCCCCCCCATGCAGTCAGACCGGAGATGGCCCAGCTCCCCTCCTGGGGAGGGTGAGGAAGAGCAGGGACGGGGCCCGACTTTTGCTTCTGTATAAACGTTGGTGCCTTATTTGGTCTCACTAGCTGGCACCCGCTCATGGTGTGGCATCCATCTAGGTGTTCCCCTCACTTCTGTGCCCAGCCGTGGTGGCCTGCCAGGAAGGCACATGCCCGCTGGATCCGAAGCTGCTGTAGGACCAAGGGAGCGCCACACTTCCAGGGGCGGGCCAGGCCTGGGGAAGGTTAGACAGGGATGGAGACGTGGGGGAGCCCTGCAGGCAGCAGCGCCCCACGTGGGATGCGAGGCCAGCGCAGAAGTACGCCAGCGTGTCTCCCACGGCTGGGCTGGGCTGGTGCCTCGGCGCCACGGCACTGTCAGATGGGGATGCTGAGCTCCGGCTCACTGGGGGGGCTTTTACCTGGCCGATGAGCACTCAGCAGCTCCCCCTTCACACTGGGGGCCCCCAGAGAGCCAAGGAGCTGGTGCTTTGCTCTTTGGGAGAGGAGGGACCGAATGAAAACGGGCAGCCGGGAGCTGAGTGGTGGGTGCCGGCTGAGGAACACAGGCTCTGCCTTCCCAGTGGGCTGCTGCTAGTGTGAAGGTGCTGCCTGCAGCGGGCTCTGTCCCCGCTCTCCAGCAGGGAGTGCCGTGGTATAGCGGGGGGATGCAGCAGGATGGCTGGATAGGGGCACTCTCCGCAGGCCGCTGTTCCCGGTCCCTGCCCCTCTCGGCTCGGAGAACTGGAACAGGGCAGGAGCGCGCTGGCTATGGGGCAGAGGGGTGCTCCCTGGCTCTCCTAGCAAGGGTCTGTTAACTTGGTGAAAGCAGACAGCTGAATATCTGCAACGTGCTGCAGCAGACACGGGGCAGAGCAGCTCTGTGTGGGCAGCCCAGGTGCCCTGTGGCGTCCTGCGGTGACTGTCTCTGCTCTGTGCTGTGCGGCACAGCCGGAGCCGTTCCTATTCACTGGGAACAATGAGCTCTGCAAATGGACAGAAAAATCAATTGGGTTCCATTCCTGGCTCTTTTGTGTCACGTCAGTTACCTGCGCAGTGTTGGGGGATGGGAGGCGGGTGGCAGATTGACAGGCAGCTCGCAAAGGCTTTTCATCCCCCCATATGTTCACAGCTCAGCAACCTGCAAAGCATGAGAGAGTGAAGGGGAATTGTGCTGCGCAGGATGTCGCACCCCTCTCACATAGCCGCACAGCTGTGCAAAGCAATAGCAGGAATGCAGCATCAGGAGCAGAATTCACGTCCAGAAATACACAACCTTAACTCTGCCCCCTGTGCTCATCTGCAGCGCTCCCTGACAGACCTCCGTCCTCCAGCCATCTCAGTCCCACAATGCTGGCGGCCAGGAAGTTGGGGGCAAGGCCCTGTGATAGCGCACATCCTCCGAGTCCTAAGGTGTTCATGGAGGGGATAACACGGGGCCCCTTGGTACAACGCGTTCCCTCGGCCCTGTGGCGTTGGCTGAGGGGATGGGGCGGGGGGGAGGCCCGTGGTACAGCGCGTTCCCTCGGCCCTGTGGCGTTGGCTGAGGGTATGGGGCGGGGGGAGGCCCGTGGTACAGCGCGTTCCCTCGGCCCTGTGGCGTTGGCTGAGGGGATGGCGCGGGGGGGGGG
>QXTE01000358.1:74714-92837 GCA_003942145.1 Platysternon megacephalum | reverse complement strand
GGGGGGGGGGACGTGGTACAGCTGTGACGAAGTGAGAATGTTTTGTTGTGTTATTTGAATACTGAGGGGGAAGGTTGCAGGGGAGTTTGGCTGGGACTGTCTGCATGGGGGAAGGAAGGATACCTGAGCATGTAACATGAGAACCCAGGAGGGGAGTTGGAGACCAGGTAACACCTTTGACTGGGAATTCGGACAAAGGACAAAGGCTGGGGGAGGAGCCGGGGGGAAGGGAGAAAGGAGACGCCTGGAAGAGGTTTTCAGTTTTGGAAGCTGGCTAGGAATGAAGAGGGAGCCTGACGGGGCTGGGGCTCCCCAGCGAGGCCGGGGCCTCCCTGGGCCCCCAGATGGACCTAACTAAAGGGGATCCTGTTGTCTGTACTGGCAAGACCTGTTTTGGACTGTGTTCCTGTCGTCTCAATAAACCTTCTGTTTTACTGGCTGGCTGAGAGTTATGGTGAATCGCAGGAAGCTGGGGGTACAGGGCCCGGACTCCCCCACACTCCGTGACAACAGCGCGTTCCCTCGGCCCTGTGGCGTTGGCTGAGGGGATGGGGCGGGCAGGGCCCGTGGTACAGCGCGTTCCCTCGGCCCTGTGGCGTTGGCTGAGGGGATGGCGCCGGGAGGGGGGAGCCCGTGGTACAGCGCGTTCCCTCGGCCCTGTGGCGTTGGCTGAGGGGATGGGGCGGGGGGAGGCCCGTGGTACAGCGCGTTCCCTCGGCCCTGTGGCGTTGGCTGAGGGGATGGGGCGGGCAGGGACCAGCTGTGGCATTCGATTTTAAGAACATGCAGCATGAACTGGTAGGGACCCGCAGGGCTCCGATCCCTGCCCTCGCATCCCAGGCCGCCCTGTCAGACAATCTCACGCAAATGTGTCCAGTGATCTCTTAAAACTAGTTACGTTGTTTGTTTGCCCCACGACTCCTACTGGGTGGCTGTCCCAGAGCCGCCCTCTCGGATGGATACAGACTTCCAGTGTCCACCCTGACGTGTTTTTGGCCAGCTTGTCCCCTTGGTTCTTGGGCCAACTTTGTCCTTGAGCTTAAATAGCTCTTTGTCCTCCCTGGTGGGTCTCTGGCACTCAAAGTGCCTTCTCTCTGCTGGGCCAACAAGCTGAGCTCTCCCAGTCTCCTCTCACGAGACGCTCCCCATTCTTCTGCACCGGATCCAGTTTAAATTCCTCTGTCCTGAACGCGGGTGCCCAGAGCTGCGCACAGCATCCCAGCGGCAGGCTCACCTGTGCCTTGCCCAGCGGCACTCAGACTTCTCTGTCTCCACAGCCGAGGCTTGCCTTTGCCTTTTTCACAGCTCTGTCCCACTGTGACTGACCCACACCCAGGTCTCTCTCCTCCTCGGTTGCTGCCCATTGATGGTTTAATGTCTCCTCTCTTGCAGGGAACCAGTCGTTTCCCCTGGGCTCAGTGGAAGGATTTAGCATACCAAGGAAGAAGTGGGAGCTGCTGCCCTCCATGCCCACCGGTCGTTGCTCCTGCTCCAGCTACCAGGCCCCGAGCCTGCTGTTTGTGATCGGAGGGGTGGCACAGGGCCCCAGCGGTGCGGTCGAGGCTCTGTGTCTGCGGGAAGGGGCCTGAAGGGAGCCCCGGCAGAAGGATCCCACCAACAGAGGGCAAAGTGCCTGAAGCTGGCCACGGGTGCGCGCGGGCGCGGAGAGCAAACTCTTTGGAGCTGGTGTGTAGCTCGTAGTTACTGACCCGGGGCACCAAAGCAGTGACGTCGTCTTTTGCTCGTTAGGCTTTCAGAAGCTGAAATTAGTTTTCTAGCGTAGCTCAGAGATGGGAGCGGTCGGTCTGTTCTTGGGGGACAGGAGAGAAGCAGGGCAGGGCAAGCAGCAGAGGAGTCTGGAAGGAGCTTCAATGCAGGGGTGCAGTGTGGCTCCCCAGAGTCGCTGAAGGGACTTGGCGATCCTGGGGAGCCCAAAGTTGGCTCTCAGGTGTCAGGTCCTGTCGCCAACACTGCACTTCGGGGGTGGGAGAAGCCTGCAGTGCGGCCACCTCCTCTTTCATGGAGCTCCAGTGTCCGTCCGTCTGTCCCTCACAGTGTGTAGGGAGGAGAGCCAGCCCCTGGGTGAGGGAGCTGGTTTGAGCTGCCTGTTGTCCAGTGTGGATGTCTGTGGTGTCTTTGTGCAGATGTCTTATGCTGCGCAGTGAGGAGCCCCAGTGACTCGCGGGAGGCCAGGGGAGAGGCGAGGTGGCAGTGAGGCGCCCCAGTGACGCGCGGGAGGCCAGGGGAGAGGCGAGGTCGCAGTGAGGAGCCCCAGTGACTCGCGGGAGGCCAGGGGGGAGGCGAGGTGGCAGTGAGGAGCCCCAGTGACTTGCGGGAGGCCAGGGGAGAGGCGAGGTGGCAGTGAGGCGCCCCAGTGCCTCGCGGGAGGCCAGGGGAGAGGCGAGGTGGCAGTGAGGAGCCCCCGTGACTCGCGGGAGGCCAGGGGAGAGGCGAGGTGGCAGTGAGGAGTCGCAGTGACGCGCGGGAGGCCAGGGGAGAGGCGGGGGGGCAGGGGGGAGCCCCAGTGACTCGCGGGAGGCCAGGGGAGAGTCTAGGTGGCAGTGAGGAGCCCCAGTGACTCGCGGGAGGCCAGGGGAGAGGCCAGGTGGCAGTGAGGAGCCCCAGTGACTCGCGGGCGGCCAGGGGAGAGGCGAGGTGGCAGTGAGGCGCCCCAGTGCCTCGCGGGAGGCCAGGGGAGAGGCGAGGTGGCAGTGAGGAGCCCCAGGGACGCGCGGGAGGCCAGGGGGGAGGCGAGGTGGCAGTGAGGGGCCCCAGTGACTCGCGGGAGGCCAGGGGAGAGGCGGGGTGGCAGTGAGGAGCCCCAGTGACTCGCGGGAGGCCAGGGGAGAGGCGAGGTGGCAGTGAGGCGTGAGCTGCTCGTGAGTGCTGTATTGTTGTAGCCCTGGTCTGTGTCCCATGTAGCACATGCGGTGCCCTGTAGCACAGTGCCTAGGAGGTGCTGTAGCACCTCAAATAAATGAAACAAGTGGAATTTGACTCTTGGTGAAACCGTGTCTGTCAAGGTCTCTCCTGCTGCTTGATCTGACAATGCCAGTTTGCAGGGCAAAGTGGGGGGTACAAGGGAGGGTAAATGGGAGGCACCCCCCGGAAGCCACTCCGCTTCAAGCCCTCCGTGAGAGTGAAGGGGGCGAACTCTACTGCTCCGGGGAGGTTTGAGACCGTTACTGAGAGGGGACCAGGCCCTGAGATTCCACGGCAAGGAACAGGGGCAGGTCAGAAATGCCATCTGGCCTAAGCAGGACCAAGCACGTCCGTGTCACTCAGCCCTTACGGGTGCTGTGAGTCTCAGCTGGCACGTTCCTGCTGGTGAATTACAACAAACCCCAAATGCCACCTGTACCCGTACCTCAGTGGGTCACAACTGAGGATGCCAAACTCAGGATGAACTGCTGAGAAATAGGGCAGATACACCCCAAGAGTGGTGGCTAATCCCCCATAGGATATACCAGACCAGCCACAAATGTCAACGTCTGTTTCACCACACTGGCTAACAAGAAGTTATAAAAGCAGTTTCCTTATGCATCCCAGTCCTTGTATTACCACCGAAAACACTGGATTTAAAGGTGAGTGGTTCTTTACAACCAGTCTCATCAAATAAAAGCTTCTCCTGATCCCAAAGGACCAGCCACACACTGAGGTCAATATATAACTTAGATCTTACCCAAAAATCACACTGGCGCCAATCCTTTAGTCTCTAAAATCTAAAGCTTTATTCATAAAAAGAAAGAAAGGTGAGAGTTAAAATTGGCTAAGGGAATCGATGACATACAGTGATGGCAAAGTTCTTGGTTCAGGCTTGTAGCAGTGATGGAATAAACTGCTGGCCTAAGTCAAGTCTCTGGAACATCCCCAGCTGGGATGGGTCACTCAGTCCTTTGTTCAGAGCTTCCGTTTATAGCACAGTTCTTCCAGAGGTAAGAAGCAGGATTGAAGACAAAGTGGAGGGGTTTCCAGGGCCTTTTACAGCTTTTGCCATGTGGAGGGAAACCCATTGTTCTTACTGTGGAAAATTACAGCAACAAGATGGTGTTTGGAGTCACATGGGCAAGTCACACGTTTCTGCCCAATGTTGCTCAATCACTGCAGGAAGCCATTACCTACACTCCAGACACATATTTACAGATCAGTCCCCTCAGTGCAGATGGGCGTCTCCCATGGTCCGTTGTCAGCCAAGTGTTTCTTGATGAACCACTTCATTTGAATAGTCCCTCCAAGATGTGCTGGGCGCTGCCTTGTGGGCGTTACCCCAGGAGCAAACATTTGAAATCCAGGTATAGAGCCAATAATTATAACTTCAGATACAAAAATGATACATGCACCATCTGAGCATGCCCGCTGTGAAGCCTCCCCCTTGGGACATTGGTCCCGCCCCCGGAAAGGAGTGGCACCCCTATCAGCCACTGGGGCCCCATGCCAGCACCCTGCTCCTGGCCACGATGCCCAGCAGCAAGCTGCTGGCCTGCAGCACAGAGGTTTTCATACCAAGAGCTGCCCCAGGTGGGGCAGGGCCTTTGTTCTTGAGGATAAACCGCACAGTCTAGCGGGCAGCCACCTGACTCCTGTGGGGCTGCTTATTCCTGGAAAGCTGCTGGTGACGTGTGTGATGGGTGGGACCCCTTGGGATGCCACCTGCTGTGCTGAGATACCACTGAGTCTACCTGTTCTGCCAGCATGGGGCCCCCTTAACCTGTCTTGCTGAGCCGGTGGCCGCACACACACACACGCACACACACACGCACACACACACGCAGATCAGCTCTGGGCAGACTCAGCTTAAGGGACTTGCTCCAGCACTCAGATGTTCCCCTCCCTTGGAGTGCAGACCCAAAGATATACTATGAAATTCGCCCCCTCCCTCAGTGTGGGGAGAGGTGTGCACACTTCTGTCCCCGTTCCCCCCCCCTCCCCCGGTTAGAAATGACAGAAACTGGGTTTAATAATAAACAAAACAAATGTTATTAACTATAAAAGGCAGATTTAAGTGGTTCAAGGGATAGCAAACAGAACTAAGCAAATTAAACAAAACACGCAGACTGAGCTTAACACACTAGATAGATAAGATACAAATTCTCACCCTGAATGATAAACAGGCTGGTGGAGTCTTAAGGCACAACTTGCCTTGGCTTTCCCGGCTTTTCATACACAGGGTAAAGATCTTAGCCTGGGATCATCACTTCTCACAGTTCACTCTTTGTTCCTCAGGTGTTTTCAGGTGTGTTGTCAGGAGAGTGAGGCCCCCTCATGTTGTTATTGTCCCTCTTTTATATCTTCCCCCCACTTGCTGGAAAGCTCTTCTGCTGTGACCTGGGTCAGACAGTTCCCATTGTGTGGAGCGATCTCTGAGAGGTGTCTATTGCACACAGTTCCTGGGGTGATCCTTGTGCTTGTGAATTTCTTCAATAAGCCACTAACCTTGTTCGGCCTCATTCAACATAGCCCATTTGAAATACAGACACATGGTCAATATTCCCAGCTTCAGATACAGAAATGCTACATGCACACACATTGGATAAACACATTCCGTAAATCAGAACCTTTCCAATGATACCTCACATGAGCCATCTGGCATGAAGTATCTCTTAGTTATACCATATCCATGTCGTAACCATATTTCCATAAAGAATAGGGGGTGTAACGTCACATGTTTCTGCTTGCAGCTAATGTGAAACTGGTGCGGAAATCCCCAGGTGAGTGAGGGGAACCCCAGAGCCGCTGATCTCATCAGCCTCACCCCACCACAGGCTGGTCCCCGTGGGGCAGCTGCCCTCTCCCCTGCACGGCTGCGTCTCTCCCTCTGCCGCGAGGCAATTTATCAAAGGGCTTCTTCCAGCAGATGTTGCTCTGGCTGACTTTCCCCCTCGCAGTGAGGACATTGGCAGCGGCACCCTTCGTCTCGAGTCCATTCCGTGCTCCCCCAGGGGTAGGGCCACGGGCTGCTCCCTGGCACTCGAGAGGGAAGAGATGAGCCTGGGGAGGTGGCAGTGCCCCTGCAGGTTGTGTGGGCAGCTGTAGTTCTGTCATTGCTTTGGGTGCTGTTTGCTTAGGGTTCGCAGTAAACCTCACTCTCTTCCTCTTCTGCAATCTGCTCTCCTCCAGTCCCAGGAGAGAACGGAAAAACTCCCGCCTTCGCCCAGCTGCTTTCCTGCTTGCAGAGGAAGGTTTGTCCCATGGGCATGAATTTAACCTTCCTGCACCTGAGCAAATATTAGCAATTTGTTTCTAGCTATTTGAGCTCATTCCTGCAGTGCCAGTGAGCACGGCTTCTCCCGGAGGGCCAGAGCAATAGTGCAGTGCTGCGCCATTAGACACTGACCCCTCTCTCTCCACTGCCTCTTGTCCCCCTTTCTGAGACAAGGGAGGGCCGGGTTTGAGTCTTAGGACAGAGACTCACAGCCCTGGCCAGGACTTGCACCGTCCTCGCCTGCACTCCAGCCCCCCTGGCTATGCCCCCCCTCGGGCCCCAGCCCAGACACCGCTCCGCTGACCCCCATTTGCTGAGTCCTGTACCCAGCTAGGTCTGCCGCAGCACGTCAGGCTCCTGTCCCCAGGGCCCTGCACTGAGCCAGACGCACACGCGCTGTGGTGACCTGACGGGGGTTTGACAGATCTCCAGAGACAAAAGGCGACAGAACAGCACCTGGGGGTGTCACCAGAGCAAATATGAGCCCAGCAGCTTGCTGGTGTTCCTGTGCGAGGCAGGATGGGCTGTTTGACCAGTTCGCAGCACTCAGCAGCCCTCGGTCTGATGCAGGGTCAGTGGCCAGGGCTGCTCTGCGTCCTCTGAGAGTCACGCCAGCCGGAGGACGTGGCTGCGCTCAACGTGGTGTGGCTTTGACTAGGCCAGGCTGATACCAGGACAGTTGCCCTAGTGCGGACGCAGCTATAGTGGTATAAATGTGCGTAGACGTTAGTTACTGTGTTAACTGCACCTCTGCCCCTCCGGGTCGCCTCGTGTGCACCCGTCAGGTCTGCGGCCTCCAAGCGCCATCTCTTAGTCTCCCACCAGGCCCCGGGCTGCAGACCCATGCACAGGCGCCGACTTTCCAATGTGCTGGGGGCTGTTCGACCCCCAGCTCTGCCCCAGGCCCCGTCCCTTCCCCCAAGGCCCCGCCTCTTCCCACACCCACCTTGCCCCTTCTCCCAAGCCCCTGCCCCGTCCGCCCCCTCCCCTGAGCGGCCCGTGCCCCCGCTCCTCCCCTGCGCCACTGGGGGATGGACCTGGACCTCGGCCATTGGCCTGGCATCACCCCCGGGTGCGTTGGGAGGTTGCTGGGCTGGAGCTATTGTGTTGTTTTCCCCACGGCCCCTGTGAAGCCAGCTCAGCCCATTGGACAACTGGGGAACAGACGGCAAGGGGAGGCGTCGGACCTGGCGAGAGCTATTCCCCAGAGCAGCCAGGAGGAGGCGCCCCCTGGGGTGAGTGAGTGCCCGGGATACTGCCCGGCCCCGAATGGGTCACACGCAGCGTCAGGATGTGCAGATGGCTCCACACGCCACAGCCTGTCCCTGTGCAGGACGGGGACCAAGCCTGGCTGCTACACGGGGGCCTGGGCCTGTAGAACTACACCAGTCCCCCCACACACACACACACACCAGCCCTGCCCTGGCCCCGGTGACCAGCCCTGCCCCGGCCCTGGATCGGGGCAGTGACCAGCCCTGACCTGGCCCCGGATCGGGGCAGTGACCAGCCCTGACCTGGCCCCGGTGACCAGCCCTGCCCCGGCCCCGGATCGGGGCAGTGACCAGCCCTGCCCTGGCCCCGGTGACCAGCCCTGCCCCGGCCCCGGTGACCAGCCCTGCCCCAGCCCCGGATCCCGACCAGCTTTTTCAAAATGCAACACAACCCTACTACAAATACCTAACTCTCCCCCGCCCCCGCCACTGGGGCAAAGTCTGGTCGGCGTCTCTGCAGCCAGTGGCATCCAGCGGCGTGCGGGCGCTACCAGTGCGAATGGGAGCTGTGTGCCCCGTGGCGTGGCTGCAGGCGAGCCCACAAGGTGCAGGGCCAGGCCGACCTGCCTCGCTCGGCCCAGGGGGCTGCTCCAAAAAGGGGCTGTAAAGCAGCACCGGGCGGCTACAGGTTCATCGTCTCAGTCGCTCCAGGAGACGGGTTCACAAGTGAGCGGTTCCTCTAACTGTCTGCGCTGCAAACGCCCCCAGATCTGAGCGCCAGGCTGGGTCCTCCCCTGCTCTCCCCCTCTCCCCAGCCAGAACGGTTCCGCAGGACACGTTTCCCCCAGTGACGCCTGTGTAAACGCTCCGCTTTCTCCTGCAGCTCGGCGACACCAGAGTGAAACTGGACTCACTCCCCCGAGGTCAGTGGGATTTCGATGGTGGAAGCGAGCCCAGAATCAGGCCCATCATTGTCCATGCCCCAGTGCAGAACGGGGCTCTGCATGTGGCACTGTCACAGCCGTGCTGCTGTCGGAAGAACTAGCGTCCAGCTCCAGGTCACCGGGTCAGCCGCTCGGACTGAGCCCAGGGGCAGCAGGTCTGTGCAAAGAAGAGAGATCCCCTCGGAGAGCAGAACTGCCCCTCCCCCCGGGATGAGAAATGGCAGCCGTCTCCTGGCTGCGCCATGCGTGGGGCTCCGGGGGTGTCTGCGCTGCACCAGGGACCAGCCTGCAAGCCTGGCTCCACAGACCCCCGCGAACACGCTGGGCCCAGCAGTGAGGGCTCGCGGCTCCGGCTGCAGCTGGGTGCTCGAGCCCACGTGACCCCCAACCCCCAGGCTTGACAGCCCCAGCCACGAAGGCCACGGTGCTGTTTTCAGCCGCCAGCTGCAGCCCAGACGGACCCGTAGCTGGGCCCAGCTCACCACACGCTGACAGCAGCTCAGCAAGGAGCCCTGCAGGCTGCTGCGCTGCCAAGGGAAAGCGAATCGCCTTCAAAATGACAACGATGGCTCCAACCAGGAGCCCCTCCAGAGGAACGTCTCCCGGCAGGAGAGCCGAATCCCCGCCCAGCCCGTCCAAGCTGGCAGTGGAGCCGGGGCAGTGGGTGCTAGAAATGAGCTTGGGGCCAAGCCCCCTGCCCGCGGCACTGAGACCCGCCCACCCGCGGGCTGACAGCGAGGGGTTCGGCCAGCACGCAGCGTTAGGTGGGGGCTGGGCTCTGACCCCACGACGGGCAGTGCCAGAGCCCTTCAGAGGGGATGGGGCGGGCAGAAGGCACCAATACGCTTCCACAGGAGTGGCTGCTCCCCAGGCTTCCCTCTGCACTGCAGGCAGCCGCTCCGAGGGGGCCAGTCTGCCTCGAGGCTACTTTGCAATGACCGGCAGGAGCCCCGGATTTCAGCTGCCAGGCTCCAGCTCTGGCACCCAGCCTGAGCCAACTTCCTGGAGAAACTTTCTGGCCTGACACTTCCCCGCAGGTGCAAGGCCAAGGGCCGAACTCCTGCCAGGTCCTCACCCCACGGGGCCGGGGCTCCTCGAGGGAAGGTGCCCAAGAGAGGCTGGACTTTCATCTGGCGAGGCCGTCCCGACTCAGCCCCTCTCCCCCGGGATGGGGACAGAGAGGCAGCTGCTCCCGCACATGGGCAGGCTGCCGTGTTTGCTGGAGCACCGCCAGTGTCTTTCGCAGGCCAGGAGTGGTGGTTAGCCACGTCCAGAGCAGCGAGCCGGTGAGTCGCTCCGGAAGAGGCGGGGTGCAGGCGCGCAGTGCACTTTATGGAACGTCCTGCCCGCCCTGGGAGGTAGCTCCCTGTTCCCCCGTGTTATGGGGGCAAACAGACACGCGGCGGGTCAGGGACACAGCAAGTCGGGGGAGAGAACCCAGGAGTCCTGGCAGCAGCATACTGTGCTCTGAGCATCCCACGGGCGACTTCTGAAAGGAAGACTGGCCCCCTAGCGAGGGACGACTGCCCGTCCCAGTGAAGCTGAGCTCTTTCCAGCCAGGGCCTGGCCATCTCCAGCCACGGCCCAGAGCGCCTGCCTAACAAGCAGGAAATCCCATCCCCTGCAGCTGTGCCTGTGGGGGGATGCTGTGCAAGGGCAGGATGAAACCCCCGCTGTGCCCGATCCTGCCAAGTGCTGAGCACTGCATTGACTTCAGTGCGCTCAGCGCTGCCTCTTCCAGGTGTGCATGCGGCTCCCGCACCAGGTGTGCATGCGGCTCCCGCACCAGGTGTGCATCCGGCTCCCGCACCAGGTGTGCATCCGGCTCCCGCACCAGGTGAGCATCCGGCTCCCGCACCAGGTGAGCATCCGGCTCCCGCACCAGGTGTGCATGCGGCTCCCGCACCAGGTGTGCATCCGGCTCCCACACCAGGTGTGCATCCGGCTCCCGCACCAGGTGTGCATCCGGCTCCCGCACCAGGTGAGCATCCGGCTCCCGCACCAGGTGTGCATCCAGCTCCCGCACCAGGTGTGCATGCGGCTCCCGCACCAGGTGTGCATGCGGCTCCCGCACCAGGTGTGCATGCGCCGCAGGCATGTGAACTTGGACTCTGTGAATAGCAGTGTCCATTAGCCTGCTCCTGCACCATGCACGTCCGCCAGCCCCCTCCCCACCCCTCCGTTCCCTCGGACTGCCTGGGGCATCGGGACAGAACCAGCAGCGTCTGCCCACTGCCCCTTAGCATCATGTTCCTTTCCCTGCCATTTCCTGGAGTTAGCTCACTAGGGCTAATTCCCAATAAATTATCTCCTCTTCTATTTCATTTTTTCCTACAAAAATACATGTTAAAAATTCAATTCCTCCTCGGTGCTCTGCACCACTAACCTAATCTACATTGGTGGCTTCAAAGCCGAGCCAGCCTGTGACTGTCTCATTCCATGTACGGACGCTCAGATCACTGCCTTTTTGTCTTGGTGAGAACCACAGGCCAGACCGCCGCTCTTGTTTGACTAGAAGCCAATCCAGGGCCCTCAGCTGAGCTGTACCGTCTCGAGCAGTCAGGGAGAAGAACATCATACCCTGAAGACTGGGCATTCACCTCCACGATGGGACCAGTCACTGCAAAGTCCTGCTTAGCCTGCACGCCACGTCTCAGGTCAATACCAGCAAAAAATCCACAGTGCGCCAGACAAGAATGCAAGAGCACCTCAATACCAGCCACCACCTCTTCGCCAAGGCCAGGGAGAGCGGAACTCCAGCCCAGCCATGGTCCCCAGGACCGGCCTCCCTCCAAGGAGAAGCTGAAGCTTTGGCAGTTCGGTTGCTATGCTGTATCTAAGCATTTAGACTGCATTTATATACAGGAATTATTAAGACATAAGTGATGCAAACCATGAATATTAATGCTGGGTGCTTCATTATGGGCATCCCAAATGCCACGTATGGACAGGGGCAGCTATAGACCCTATTCTAATCAGGGTGAAAGCTCAAACCGAGTCTCTATCTGGAGTTACTCCCAGCAGGCAGGGTATAAAAGACCACACCCAGTTCTCGTCTCTTCACTGGGTCCCCAAGCAGGTGTGTCAATGGGCTCAGGCCCTCCCTTCTGATGGGCTCCACTGACTTTCCCTTCCATCTCTACTTGGTCCCCTTAGGTTGTAAGTATGCACTGCGGGAAACCACTGTACTGGACTTACCTTATCTAACCATTACGGATGTTGAGCCTTTCCTGTGATTTCAGGTCTAGTTTGGCATTCAGCCAAATGTCTGTTTCACCAAATTCCACCTTCTCAGGTAACTGTAAGTAGCTGCCTTGGAAAAGAACCTGTTAGCTGTGACAAGTGCATGCTGCACCCCAACACCTAGTCTGAGCAGTGTAACAATTGTTCCGGCCACGCTGCTCCGCTCCAAAGGGGTGACGAGAGGAAGTGCCAGTTTATTATCCCTGTGCCAGAGACCGTCAGGTTATGGACAGGGTGGTGATAACGTGAGAACTCTTCATCTTCCAGGAGAACAGCAACGGTGTAGCTTCCTAAGCAGACCAGCCATCACCACCTGTGAATGGTCTCTGAAGACCACTCCACTGTCACCCCAATATTCCACCAGAGGGAAATCCCATTACAGCCTCGTTTGCCACCAGAAAGGGTACAGCATGTCCAGTCTTTTGCTCCAAAGGCAGCGTGAGCTTGGGATCCTTGCAAGCAGCTTTTCCTGCATGGCAGGATCAAGGTCTCACCTGTTCTCTGACTGCCCAGGGCGATATGGACAATCTGGCAGGACACAGCCCAGCCACACTGAGCGGGATAGCTCCGGGTTGGCTGAGACAATTCTAGTTAACAGATCTGCTCTGCCTGAGCGACCACTGCCACCCTATCCAGGTGCGAGCACACCGAACCACGCTCAGATACTGCTGCCAGACCCCACATGGCTGGTTCTGGCAGCCGGGAGACTGGCTGGCTGAGTGCTGCTGATAGACTCTTCACTCCAAGTACAAGAAACACGGCAAAGCTCTCAATGGGGAAAACAGAGAGGAGAAAGTGGGAAAGACTTTCCATTTCGGCAGCCCCACCCGACCGTGACGTGGTGCAGACTTCTGTGCCTAAACTCCTTGACTATATCCTGCATTGGAAACACTCGCCTGCCATTCAGTGCCACTAAGGTCTGCCTGGCAGCCATCTGGGCGTGCCGTGCTACTGGCCAGTCATGGTCAGTTATCTCCCACTCCGCTGTATCCAGATTTCGAAGGGGTAATTTCATACTTATCCACCAGTCAGAGAACCCCTCTGACCTGGGATCTTAATAGTGTCTTTACAAGCCCCATGGAGCCCCCTTTGAGCCTCTCTCTGTATGCTCTTTATAGCACCTTACTCACAGGACCGCCTTTTTGCTCACCATCACATCAGCCAAACGGGTCAGTGAATTTGCATTGCTCATGGCTGACCCTCCTTACTCAACATTCCAGAGAGGGAAGGCGGTGGTGACACGTCATTCCCAGTTTTTTCCTAAAGTTGTCAGACCTCCTCTGAAATGAATCTGTTCATCTCCTGCTTTCTTTCCCAAACCCCATTCCTCTCCAGGGACAAACTAACTTCGCACCTGGGATGTTTCACGAGCCTTGTTCTATTATCGGAAAAGGACAAAGCCCTTCAGCCAGACTCCTTGTCTTGTTGCCATCTCTGGTGCCTCTCAGGGGCAGGCCATCTCCCAGAGAATACCTCCGTGGATTACCCAGTGTATTTCAATCTGTTATCACATGGCTGCTACCCTTCTCCCTCCAAACATCAGAGCTCATTCCAGTAGAGCACAGGCTGCCTCCTCTGCCTTCTTCAGCTATCTGAACCCAACAAGGCAGCTACGTGGAGTCAGCCCCGTGCTGCTGTTAACCACTATGCCCTTGACCTGGGGCAAGATGAGATGCCAGATTTGTTAGGTAGCGTCACAGTCAAGGTTCAGTCAGTGTCAGTTTGGACGCCTCAGTGTCACCTTCCAGATGGGCCACTGCTCATCAGTCACCTAGGAAGAGATCCACATGGACGTGTACTTGAACTGAAAACAGTTACTTACCTTACTGCTTTGACATGTCGTCCTCCCAGACCCCACGGCCCACACTCCAGCCCTGCCACTCTGAATTAGTGATGGAATGGGGGGGCTGGGCCTTTGGCCGTTTGAAGGGCAGGTGGCGCTGTTTATGGACTACGTTGGAAACAAAAATAAAAAATGTTCCAACCATTATAACTAAGGCTACGTTTATGTCACCGAATCTGTGACGTCCAGAAACCCCCACGACACTTTCTGCTTCAGCCCCTGGGTCTGCAGGACTGGAGCTAGCAGCCAGTGGGGCTCCGGCAGGGTTCCAGCGACAGGCAACAGCCTCCTCAGGGTTCCCACAGACAGCCTTGTGGGGAGGGGGCAAGGAGAGAACCCCACAGCTCCCAGCCACAGCAGCAAAAGTCAAAGACAGGTCACGGCTTCCCTGAATTTGTGTTTATTGCCTGTGACCTCTCCATGACTTTTACTAAAAATAACCATGACAAAATCTTAGCCTTAATTATACCTGTGTGTCGTGTTCTGCACAGTACGTGTGAGAACAAGGGGGAGCCTTGACAACGGATGGGAGGCCAAGGTGCAGAGACTTGCTCGGCGGTTCAAGCAGCCATCCAGGCCATCAAGAAGACTGGTCGTGCAAATCAGTGTGAGGTGCACGTGCGGACATTATTTAAGGAGTTCTGTATCTATAATGGAAACTGTTCTGAAGGTGTGTAAGGTAAGACAGGTCACCAGAAGGAGATAAACAGGTTCTGTTCAGGCAGGGGGTAAGAGATGCTGGTTATTGTGAATTGTGAGTCTTACCATGTAAGTCTGTTTGCATACGAAGCCACCAGCTAATCAAGATTGTGAAGGTGACAAGAGGTCACCAAATCTCCAGGACAGGACACACACCAGGAGGGTGTCTGGTCTATAACTAAGACCAAAGAGTTAGCCTGGTGCATCAGGAGCATGCAAGGAGACACAAGGCATCCTTCACCTGGGGACAAGCTGCCAGCGAGCTTGTCTTATGAACGGAGGGTCCCAGCCTGTCTGGCTGATAAACGCTGGGAGAGCTATACTGCATTAGCTTGGAAAGTCTCTTGTTAGTTCAGTCTAGGCTCCAGAAATGTGTTATGATTTTTTTTTATATGGAGCCAGGTGTTTCCAATAGTTTTACTTGCTACTTCTCTAATCTTAGTTACATCCACCTAGCAGTGTTTATAGTGAACATATGTATAAGTGCTGGGAGTTATAATAATATATGGAGATATCCCTATTTCATAGAGCTGGAAGGGACCCTGAAAGGTCATTGAGTCCAGCCCCCTGCCTTCACTAGCAGGACCAAGTACTGATTTTTGCCGCTATCCCTAAGTGGCCCCCTCAGGAATTGAACCCACAGCCCTGGGTTTAGCAGGCCAATGCACAAACCACTGAGCTATCCCTCCCCCACTGCAGAGTGGAGCCGAGACCCTGGGCCAAGCTGGGGCACGGTTCCTTTGGGAGCAGCAGCTCTGGCGTTGGGTGAGTGTCCGGTGGGCCAGGGGCTGGCGTGTGCCTAGCATTGACATGCAGAGGGCCAGCAAGGCCTGTGTAGGCTGAGAAAGGGGGCTTGTGCTGGGAATGACCCCCAGCAGGCACAGACCAGGCTTCCTCATGCGAAGGGCAGGTGGTCGCGAGGGGCCCCGCACCCCTGGGTACCCTGGGAAGTGTTAACATTGTGTTTTCTGTTTTTCTTTTACTTGTAACATTATGCTCCCAACCCTTGCACCTGCTTGTCTTTGACTGTAGCTCAAGCGCTGTTACATGCCCGTCAGTTTGGGTTCACTACAGGCGTGTCTGAGTGCCTTGTGCTAAGGAGAGGGATGCACTGAGGTGAACCCAACTCCCCTCTTTTCATGTGCTGTGTATTTATACCGCTCCTGTCTTTTTCACTCCCTGCATCTGACGAAGTGGGTTCTAGCCCACGAAAGCTTCTGCCCAACTAAATGTGTTAGTCTCTAAGGTGCCACAAGGACTCCTCGTTGTTTTTCCAGTGAGCGGGGAGGCCGGCTTCCATGGAGGCAGTGGATCGGTGCACGTTGCGGGTGCCCAGAAGATAGGGGATTGGGCACTCAGGTGTGTAAATTGCTAGTCTGCAGGAGGAAAGGGTGGGGCTTGCGGAGCCCGGAGCGGAGCTGCCAGCAGCTGATGGCTGGGGAGCATTTCCCCGGGGGGCACAGGCAGGTCTCCCTCCCGCCACGAGCAGGTGGAAGCGCTTCACCTGGGCACCACGCGAAACCAGTCCCTCCATGATATGGTTTGCATATCGCCCCGTGCTTTGGGGCACTCTCCATTCTCTGGAGGACCCCCCAGGAGGTGGGGAACAGGCTCTTTGTGATACCCTGGGTAAGTCACTCCTGCAGCTGCTTCCGAAGTTGCCATAGAAACCATTGGTGTGCTAGAATGAGGCATCAGCAGGGAAGCTCCTGATTAGTAATTAAGCAATACTCCAGCAGCCCACTGAATGTGCTGGCAGCTCGCCAAGGCCAGAGGGTCGTTGTGTGCCTCTGACTCAGAAGACGGCTTTACAGAAAACAAACGCAGCTGCTGCCGGGGGAGTAGCTTAGGGAGTCTGGAGATCCGGGTCCATTTTTGTTTCAGACCAAGTGGAATGAGTCTGGAGGTTTCAGTTTACTCTTAGTGGCTGTTTTTCCGAAGGTCTAAACCAATACGCAGCCTGGCACAATCCCCAGCCCTCGGTGTGGGTGGGTCGAGCGGTCACGGTGCGTTGGCAGAGAGGCGTGTGAGGGGCTGCAGGCCAGGAAGGAGGGCACAGGAGGGACAGTGGCAGAAGCTCTCCCACTTTCGACATGCGCTGTGCTAGGCCCAGCAACACTGTGAGTTCATCGTCTTCCTAAGTACGAATCCCTCCCTCCTCCTGCCGACGTGGTACCCCGTGGTCGGAAGTGTCTGTCTGACCAGTCCTACAGCACAGGCTAGACTAAGGCGATGCGACAAAGCCCGTGGATATTACAGTGATGAGAGAGGCTGTCTGAATTTCTGAAACATCCAAAGTGCCAAGCCTTCATCTCTATGGAAATTACAGCAAACTCACACTTGTAGGACAACCCTTTGTGCTGAACTTAGCTGGAGTATTTCCATCTCTGGGGGAACCAGATAGGTTATAAAATAACTAGCGAGCCAGGCGTCCCCGCACTGGTGCACCCTCTGAAAATCCGTGCATCTAGCAGGTTCCAGCCCCCAAAAGCCTTACATCCTTCCAGGAGTCTTAGGCATTTGGGAGCTGCAGTCGGATTGAAAGTCAATGGGCTTCGGCTCTTAAGTCAGGAGTCACTGGAAATTTTGCCCCAGCTGATCAGCTTTCCCTGGTGTGCTATCGCTCCGGGAGAGAGGTGTGAAATCCGACACTGGGGGCGTAGCTGGTGAGAGGTGTCAGAGCAGCAGCCGTGTTAGTCTGTATCCGCAAAAAGAACAGGAGTCCTTGTGGCACATTTATTTGAGGATAAGCTTTCGTGGGCTACAGCCCACTTCATCGGATGCATAGACTGGAACATACAGTAAGGAGATATATATACATACAGAGAGCATGAAAAGGTGGAAGTAGCCATATCAACTCTAAGAGGCTAATTAATTACGATGAGCTATTATCAGCAGGAGAAGAAAAACCTTTTGTAGTAATAATCAAGATGGCCCATTTCAGACAGTGGACAAGAAGGTGTGAGGATACTTAACATGGGGAAATAGATTCAATCTGTGTAATGACCCAGCCACTCCCAGTCTCTATTCAAGCCCAAGTTAATGGTGTCTAGTTTGCAAATTAATTCAGGTTCAACAGTTTCTCGTTGGAGTCTGTTTTTGAAGCTTTTCTGTTGCAAAATTTTCACCTTTAAGTCTGTTCCTGAGACGACAGCCTTGGGTACCTCCCGGCAGCTTTCCCTGGTGTGCTATCGGGCGCGCCAGAGAGAGGTTTGAAATCCGACGCTGGGGGCGTAGCTGGTAAGACGACAGCCTTGGGTACCTCCCGGCAGCTTTCCCTGCTGGTACTGAGATGCGAGTACTTCCCTGGGCCTGGGCACAAGTTCCTGAAATTCCTGCGCACTGGCGTGTTCACAAGGCACAGACCGGCTTCGCTTGGATGGCTTAATTCTGTTGTTGTTCTTCATCGGCTTAGTGCTAAAGTGGTAACGATGCCCCTGGCTGTGCCATGCTGAGCAGCGCCACCCTGCCCTGAAGTGCTTATAGGCTCAAGGCCCAAATGGGAGTTGAGTTACTAGGCCCAGGAAGCTCTTCCTTTGCCTTTGGGGGGAAGTGAAGCCAGGCCCGTGTGTATCGACTCAGCCTTTGTGCGAGTCAGGGGAGTTCAGGCTGGGACGCCTCAGGGAAGGGAGGAAAGGAGCTTGGCGGACGTTGACTGGGAGGCGAGTGGTGCCAGAATAATTTTAGAGTGGGGGTGCTGAAGGTGGAAGACGTATTTGGGTTGTTGTTACTGCTTCAAGCTCCCCCAGCACCCCTGGCTCCAGCACCTACGTGGGAGGCTGTTCCAGCCGTATGGAGTGTTGTGAACAATTCCTGATGCGGTGCTTAGCGTGGAATGAAACGGGCCGGGGCTCAAGCAATTGGTTTACATTTATGACTGACACGGTGAGCCCGGAGGTGCCGGGCTCTGAACCGCCAGGCCCGGAGGTGCCGGGCTCTGAACCGCCAGGCCCGGAGGTGCCGGGCTCTGAACCGCCAGGC
>QXTE01000358.1:0-70697 GCA_003942145.1 Platysternon megacephalum | reverse complement strand
GGCCCAGGGGTGCCGGGCTCTGAACTGCCGGGCCCAGAGGTGCCGGGCTCTGAACTGCCGGGCCCAGAGGTGCCGGGCTCTGAACTGCCAGGCCCAGAGGTGCCGGGGCTCTGAACCGCCAGGCCCGGAGGCGCTGGGGCTCTGTACTGCCGGGCCCAGGGGTGCCGGGCTCTGAACTGCCGGGCTCTGAACCGCCCGGCCCGGAGGTGCCGGGCTCTGAACCGCCGGGCCCAGAGGTGCCGGGGTCGGCCCCGGCGGGCCCCGCGGTGCCCCGGCTCTGCGCTGCTCCGCCCGGGGGGGGTCGGGCTCTGTACTGCCGGGCCCAGGGGTGCCGGGCTCGGCACCCCCGGGCTCTGACCCGCCGGCCCCGGAGGTGCCGGGCTCTGAACCGCCAGGCTCTGAACTGCCGGGGCTCTGAACCGCCAGGCCCGGAGGTGCTGGGCCTCTGAACCGCCAGGCCCAGGGGTGCCGGGCTCTGAACCGCCGGGCCCAGAGGTGCCGGGGTCGGCCCCGGCGGGCCCCGCGGTGCCCCGGCTCTGCGCTGCTCCGCCCGGGGGGGGTCGGGCTCTGTACTGCCGGGCCCAGGGGTGCCGGGCTCGGCACCCCCGGGCTCTGACCCGCCGGCCCCGGAGGTGCCGGGCTCTGAACCGCCAGGCCCAGAGGGGCCGGGCTCTTAATGGCCAGGCCCAGGGGGGCCGGGGCTCTGAACTGCCAGGCCCGGAGATGCCGGGCTCTGAACCGCCAGGCCCAGGGGTGCCGGGCTCTGAACGGCCGGGCCCAGAGGTGCCGGGCTCTGAACCACCAGGCCCAGAGGTGCCGGGCTCTGAACCGCCGGGCCCAGAGGTGCCGGGGTCGGCCCCGGCGGGCCCCGCGGTGCCCCGGCTCTGCGCTGCTCCGCCCGGGGGGGGTCGGGCTCTGTACTGCCGGGCCCAGGGGTGCCGGGCTCGGCACCCCCGGGCTCTGACCCGCCGGCCCCGGAGGTGCCGGGCTCTGAACCGCCAGGCCCAGAGGGGCCGGGGCCTGGAGGGCCAGGCCCCGGGGGGCCGGGGCTCTGAACCGCCAGGCCCGGAGGCGCCGGGCCCGAGTACTGCAGGTCCCAGGGGCGCCGGCCCCAAAACCGCCGGGCTCTGAACCGCCCGGCCCGGAGGCGCCGGGCTCCGAACCGCCGGGCCCAGAGGTGCCGGGGTCGGCCCCGGCGGGCCCCGCGGTGCCCCGGCTCTGCGCTGCTCCGCCCGGGGGGGGTCGGGCTCTGTACTGCCGGGCCCAGGGGTGCCGGGCTCGGCACCCCCGGGCTCTGACCCGCCGGCCCCGGAGGTGCCGGGCTCTGAACCGCCGGCCCCCGAGGTGCCGGGGCTCTGCACCGCCAGGCCCGGAGGCGCTGGGGCTCTGAACTGCCGGGCCCAGGGGTGCCGGGCTCTGATCTGCCGGGCTCTGACCCGCCGGGCCCGGCGGTGCCGGGCTCTGAACTGCCGGGCCCTGAACCGCCCGGCCCGGAGGTGCCGGGCGCTGAACTGCCGGGCCAAGCGGTGCCGGGCTCTGAACTGCCAGGCCCAGAGGGGCCGGGGCGCTGAACCGCCAGGCCCGGAGGCGCTGGGGCTCTGAACTGCCGGGCCCAGGGGTGCCGGGCTCTGAACTCCCGGGCTCTGAACCGCCCGGCCCGGAGCCGCCGGGCTCTGCACCGCCGGGCCCAGAGGTGCCGGGCTCTGAGCTGCCGGGCTCTGAACCGCCCGGCCCGGAGGTGCCGGGCGCTGAACTGCCGGGCCCAGAGGTGCCGGGCGCTGAACTGCCGGGCCCAGAGGTGCCGGGCGCTGAACTGCCGGGCCAAGCGGTGCCGGGCTCTGAACTGCCAGGCCCAGAGGTGCCGGGGCCCTGAACTGCCAGGCCCGGAGGTGCCGGGCTCTGACCCGCCGGGCCCAGGGGTGCCGGGCTCTGAACTCCCGGGCTCTGAACCGCCCGGCCCGGAGGTGCCGGGCTCTGACCCGCCGGGCCCAGAGGTGCCGGGCTCTGAGCTGCCGGGCTCTGAACCGCCCGGCCCGGGGGTGCCGGGCTCGGAGCCGCCGAGCCCAGAGGTGCCGGGCTCTGAACCGCCAGGCCCAGTGGTGCCGGGCTCTGAACTGCCGGGCCCTGAACCGCCAGGCCCGGAGGTGCCGGGCTCTGACCCGCCGGGCCCAGAGGTGCCGGGCTCTGCCCTGCCGGGCTCTGAACCGCCCGGCCCGGGGGTGCCGGGCTCGGAACTGCCGGGCCCAGAGGTGCCGGGCTCTGAGCTGCCGGGCTCTGAACCGCCCGGCCCGGGGGTGCCGGGCTCGGAACTGCCGGGCCCAGAGGTGCCGGGCTCTGAGCTGCCGGGCTCTGAACCGCCCGGCCCGGGGGTGCCGGGCTCGGAGCCGCCGAGCCCAGAGGTGCCGGGCTCTGAACCGCCGGGCCCAGAGGTGCCGGGCTCTGCCCTGCCGGGCTCTGAACCGCCCGGCCCGGGGGTGCCGGGCTCGGAACTGCCGGGCCCAGAGGTGCCGGGCTCTGAGCTGCCGGGCTCTGAACCGCCCGGCCCGGGGGTGCCGGGCTCGGAACTGCCGGGCCCAGAGGTGCCGGGCCCTGAACTGCCGGGCCCTGAACCGCCCGGCCCGGAGGTGCCGGGCTCTGAACTGCCGGGCTCTGAACCGCCCGGCCCGGAGGTGCCGGGCTCTGAACCGCCGAGCCCAGAGGTGCCGGGCTCTGAACCGCCAGGCCCAGAGGTGCCGGGCTCTGAATGGCCAGGCCCAGAGGTGCCGGGGCTCTGAACTGCCAGGCCCGGAGGCGCTGGGGCTCTGAACCGCCAGGCCCGGAGGCGCTGGGGCTCTGACCTGCCAGGCACGGAGGCGATGGGGCTCTGCACTGCCAGGACCGGAGGCGCTGGGGCTCTGAACTGCCAGGCCCGGAGGTGCCAGGGCTCTGAACTGGCAGGCCCAGGGGGGCCGGGGCGCTGAACCGCCAGGCCCGGAGGGGCCGGGGCTCTGGACCGCCAGGCCCGGAGGCGCTGGGGCTCTGACCTGCCAGGCACGGAGGCGATGGGGCTCTGCACTGCCAGGACCGGAGGCGCTGGGGCTCTGAACTGCCAGGCCCGGAGATGCCGGGCTCGGAACCGCCAGGCCCAGAGGTGCCGGGCTCTGAACTGCCAGGCCCAGAGGTGCCTGAGGCTCTGAACTGCCAGGCCCAGAGGTGCCTGAGGCTCTGAACTGCCGGGCCCAGAGGTGCCTGAGGCTCTGAAGCGCCAGGCCCGGAGGCGCCGGGGCCTGAACCGCCAGGCCCGGAGGTGCCGGGCGCTGAACCGCCCGGCCCGGAGGCGCTCGGGCTCTGAACCGCCAGGCCCGGAGATGCCGGGCTCTGAACCGCCAGGCCCAGAGGGGCCGGGCTCTGAATGGCCAGGCCCAGAGGTGCCGGGGCCCTGAACTGCCAGGCCCGGAGGTGCCGGGCTCTGGATGGCCAGGCCCAGGGGTGCCGGGGCTCTGAACCGCCAGGCCCGGATGTGCCGGGGCTCTGAACCGCCAGGCCCGGATGTGCCGGGGCTCTGAACCGCCAGGCCCGGGGGCGCTGCGGCTCTGAACTGCCAGGCCCGGAGGCGCTAGGGCTCTGAACTGCCAGGCCCGGAGGTGCCGGGCTCTGAACCGCCGGGCCCAGAGGTGCCGGGCGCTGAACCGCCAGGCCCGGAGGCGCTGGGGCGCTGAACTGCCAGGCCCGGAGGCGCTGGGGCTGTGAACTGCCAGGCCCGGAGGCGCTGGGGCTCTGGACCGCCAGGCCCGGAGGCGCCAGGGCTCTGAACCGCCCGGCCCGGAGGTGCCGGGCTCTGAACCGCCGGGCCCAGAGGTGCCGGGCGCTGAACCGCCAGGCCCAGAGGTGCCGGGCCCCGAACGGCCCGGGCCAGAGGGGCCGGGGCTCTGAACGGCCAGGCCCGGAGGCGCTGGGGCTCTGAACTGCCAGGCCCGGCGGTGCCGGGCTCTGAACCGCCAGGCCCGGAGGGGCCGGGCTCTGAACCGCCAGGCCCGGAGGCGCTGGGGCTCTGACCTGCCAGGCACGGAGGCGATGGGGCTCTGCACTGCCAGGACCGGAGGCGCTGGGGCTCTGAACTGCCAGGCCCGGAGATGCCGGGCTCTGAATGGCCAGGCCCAGAGGTGCCGGGCTCTGAATGGGCCGGCCCAGAGGTGCCGGGGCTCTGAACTGCCGGGCCCGGAGGTGCCGGGGCTCTGAACCGCCAGGCCCGGAGGTGCCGGGGCTCAGCCCTGGCAAGCCCTGGCACAAATTAAGCACTATTCTGATGTATGCAGGGGGTGGAGAAGGCACCTCATTTGTTTAGCTGTATTCACAAAGCAAACCGCTGGGAAATCTGACCAAGTGGTACAGCGTTTGTCCTTTCTGCAATTCTCAAGCGAGATACTACTGTTGACTAAAGGCACAGCCAATTGTTTGACAACACTCACAATTCGTTCTTAGAAATGTCCAAGAGAGCAAATAACCGAACTTAGCCAAAGACAAAACCGCACAATACGAAAGGGAGACCTACCTAGCCCTTCTCCCAGGAGCAGTTCGTACCGCGCAGCGCGTTCGCTCTGCAAGGGAGAAAGGGAATTTGGACGCAGACAGACGCAGACTCTTGCACAGGTTTGCTTCGGAAATATGCATTTAAACTAGCTATATTTATAATAAGGTTTTACAAGTTACAGAACTGTCTCTCCGTCACTAAAATCCAACCCACCACTTGGTAACAGAACCATCACTTGTTGTTTTGTTCTGTACTTTTCTTCTCTTTCTTTTGGATACTGTGTTCCCAGGATGGTTGAGTCGTGGAAATACTCCCTACCCATACGTGGACACCACATTCATGTACTGGGCACTGATAGTCTTCCGATTTTCTAGTGCCAAAGCTGACTTCAGCTTTGCAAATGGTTGTGGGATACTGACATGGGCGAACAGAATTGTGGGGAGATCACAATACATTCAGTTAATATAACGTCCCAACACACACGTATAGATAGTATATTAATACCATGAATGTAATAGACTTGTACTGTTTTAGCAAACTGCGTTATCAGCAATATATAATTAATACACTTAAAACTATTACTCCTTAAACTGGAATAGGCATTAGTATAATGTGACCCACAATGTTATGACTGTGAGGAGTAAAACAGAAATTTGGAGTAGTGACATCACAAGTGAGGTCTCCATTAATAAATTTCTTATAATTAATTATTACATGTGATTGGGGTGTTCACCCCACACTGGCAAGGAAGGGGTTAAAAGCAGCCTAGGGAGGCTGTGAAGGGAGCAGCCAATCAGGGCCCATATAAAAGAGCTGCAGGGCCAGAGCAGGGTCAGTTGCTGCTGGGAGCTGAAGGAGTGAGGACTGTGTCTCTAGCAGGGTGAGAGACGTGCGGCACCTTGGACTGAGCGAGTGCTGGCAGGGACCAGGGGAGCGAGAGGAGCTCCTGGCCGGCTGCTGGGGCCATGGGGAAGTGGCCAGGGAGACACAGCAGCAGTAAGAGGAATTTGAGATGCAGCAGGAGGATGCTAGCTACAGAGTCTCTGGCCCGGGACCTGGAGTAATGGGCAGGCCTGAGTCCTTCCCACTCGCCACTGGGGAAGTGGCTGGACTGGGAGATACTTCCCACCCGCCCCGGAAGGGGGAACACGGACAGTGACACGGCCGGAGGGCCGAGTCAGGGAGAGGATACTGCAGTACTTGGACTGAGGCGGATCTGCAGGTAGTGACAACGATGGGCAAGGTACCGGCAGGAGAGGGCCGAGCTAATCCCCCGAGATAACCAGCAGGGGGAGCCAGTCTGGTGAGTGAACCCCGTGACACAACAGGTCACCCAGACTAATGGTTGTTGCCATTTGGTATCGGGCAGGAGCAGCTAACTTTCCTGTCTCGTTATATTGGTCCAGGCCTACATGGCCACACATTGGAGTCTCAATGCCAAAACCATCACATTTACCTACATATTGGCATCCCGAACAACAAGCCATGCGTGGTGCCCTTCAGGTTTGTGTTGCTGAGTGATACGTTCCTTATCGATGCTGTCTTCCAGGTAACCTACCAAATGACTGGTAGCCAGTGGATAGCTCAGTGGTTTGAGCATTGGCCTGTTAAACTCAGGGTTGTGAGTTCAATCCTTGAGGGGGCCATTTTGGGATCTGGGGCAAAAATCCGTCAGGGAGAGTACTTGGTCCTGCTGTGAAGGCAGGGGACTGGACTTGATGACCTTTCAAGGTCCCTTCCAGCTCTGAGAAGTTGTGGGGTTTTTTTTGTTTGTTTGTTTTTTTTAAATATGGAGCTATACCTACCAGCTGGTGCAGTGTCAGGATCCAGTGTGGGTAGAGCGACCATAAAGGGAATAGACGTTGTGTCTGACACCGAGCAGGATTGTTTTGAATAACGTGTACCTCCGTTAGGATGCAGGGCCTCAGGCCCCAAATTATAAATCGTGCTGAGTGGAATTTGTTTACATGAGTTAATGCATTGCCAGTTTACAACCACCTTTGTTATACACTCTGGACAATGCCATTTAGCTAATTGCTTATCATTAATAAGAGCAGATTCCTTTTTTCGATATTCCCTAATGAGCTAGTTGTTGTAGTTAACATAAGTCCCACAAGCAGTGCAAGTAACTTCTCTACCTGCACGATTTTCTTTGCTTTCTTATTATTTTCTGTGATTAATTCATTGTTTTCCTTGTGTTTTAGTTAAACAGTGTAACAATGTTATGCATATCGTACACTGTACACCATTCTCCAGTAGCCAGGCCTTCAATGTCATGAATTACAGAGACGGTTTCTGCTGCCTGATGCTCAAAATAGTTAGTGTCTTTTTAGATTTTCCATACCAGCCCTGTTGCAAATAGACATTCCCGAGCCAAATAATCCTGACATGTGACCCCTGTTCCAGCTCAATGTTGGAGTCTCCTAGTTCAAAAGATACCAGACAGTAGATAATCTCTAGCCCAGCCACTGAGTCTCATGTACGTCCCTGATACAACAAAGACCCACACTACAATACCTTTGCTTTCACACACAACAAATTTAGCCATATTCCAAAGAGAGATTTCAAACCACAGGTATATGCATAAACTCACTTTGCTTAATAATATACAGTTTAAATAACAGTTAGACCTGGCCTGGCTAGTGGTCTTTATAACATCTGTACAGTCAATTGTAATATCTACTCAGTTGTCCATGTATAGTAGGTTGAAGTGTAGTTGACCAGTCTGCTGTTTATAAAGGATTTTATCTTTTCTTTTTCCAACACCCAGGTGTTTCTTTACTGTGCACTGATATATTCTGGTGTCTCCAGTCTGTGGGACGCACCCTTAAACAGCGTAAGTTGGTTAACATGATGAACTTCTCCACATGTTTTTTGTTTCCAGTAACCTGAATTTATACACAGATGAGCTCAGTTTGTTCACAGTGTGATGGGGAACCAAGCCATCTATGAGACAAGTTAGACTTCAGTACAGCATATGACAGAAGCACAACCTAGTCTTTTCCTATTTAATTCGTTTTCTTGTGTTCCTTTTTAAAATACATTTTCACTTTTTGTTTCGAATTTCTCAATTCTTTAGTACCAATATACCTGTTCAAGAGGCTTTTGCAGTTTTTGCATTAAGACATTCATTTTTACTTCCTTAACATGTTCATTACTGGTTTTCCATAATCGCTCTTGTGGTGCTTGACTACAGGTGCTCACAATCTTCTGTGAGAAAAGATATTGCTCCCCCAAGCACTCCGTTTCAGCTGTAGCATCAGCAACAGAATTTTTACCCAAGTCTTTTAGAGTTTGTTTGTTAGTTATAACACTTACACGTTTAAGTATTTTAAAGCACAAACCTTAACAACCAATACATTTGGTAACATAGCACAAAAAGATAGTATAAAAGGTAAAGCAAAATGAAATTTAAATGCAGGTTCATGTAAATACTTTGAGAGTAATAAATTTTTATGACATTTGCTTGTGCTGGTGAAATTTGTTTGGTTAGCTTCAACATTTTGCAACATAACCAGACTCTTAATTTTTTAAACATTTTGGCTATAACATACTTACAACTATATTTTTATATTTAATAAAGGTATAAACAAGGTTTTATACAAATCTAACAAATTATGATTTTATTAATTACTTTTGCATTGATGTTCAGGTTTTTCCCTACAGTGTTTTTTGTTTCCTTTGAACAAAAAGCTTTTCATTAATAATAAAATTTCTTTGTTTGCAACTGAATTATTTATTGAGGCAGAAATATATGTACATATATTTATAACCAAAGCTTTTAGAGCTTTGCAAAAATAATTAAATTGGTATTATGATGCTTATGACCCAATCATAATATTAAAATAGTGTGGGTACCACTAATGTTAATAATATTTGTAATAATTATGAGTGCAAAATTGATTTTTATCGCAACAAAAAAGTAAAATAAAAATAGTCCTGTGACACATACAACATAGCATACAGGACAAGCTTACAATTAAAGATGAATGGTGCCAAAATTGTATTTAATAACTATGCAAGATAAGGCATTAAGAGCTTAAAGGCATTAAGGCAATGCATTTTAGAAAACAAAATAATTAAACATTTAATTAGGCAGGTTTTTTTACCTTTTTTATTTAAAATGTTAGCATGAATTGATAAAAATCCCTATTAAGTTATTTGCCCCCTTGGTTGTCTTAATTAAATTAACACAAGGTCGTGTCCATCACTTTATATGGCTTTTAGCTTAGAACACGAAAAAACCTATGTTTCCTATTAGCTAGCGGCTAGGATCAGAAGCAGAGTTAGCATTTTTGTTGCTTGGCAACCATATCTTCAAGAAAGTCAGGAGTGTCTTGAGCTGTTGCATTGCTGAAGGGTTAAAATCGTTAATCTTCCAGGCCTTATTTAAAGTGAAGTTCTTACCCTAAGCACTTGGCTGGTATCTTTTTTTCCCCCCCAGTTGCTGTCTCTTTCTGCAATGGGTTTTTTGCAATAACCACAATACGGTATTAACGTTTAAAAGGGGGGAGGGCAGAAGCAAGGATGAAGCAGGGTAGGAGCGGGAGACATGAGCCAAGGGAGATTAATTGACTCTTTGCGAGGCATTTCAAAGCACAGGCGGCAGCAGTTTGTTCAGCAAACCGAGCGAGAAAGGAAAGGAGCGGGTTTGAAAAATAGAGAACAAAGGTGATATTCTTGGCTCTGGGAGGGGAGTGGGTTTCAGTGGGTTAGAACAGTGGGGGCTGGGCGCCAGGCCTTCTGGGTTTATCCGGGTTCTGGGAGGAGAGTGGGCACTGCTGCCTGTCCCTGAAAAACCAGAACCTCTCCTTTAGCTCCTCTTCCCTTCCTACATGCTGAGGGATCTGCCGAGGTCCCCTCTGGCTGCAGTTAACTGTTCGTGGGCCCCTCAATTTTCAGGGTGCCCTTGCCAGCCTAGCCCCCTAGGCCAGCCTGCTGCAAGTGTACTTTGGACCCATGACCCCCAGAGTCCAACCTCCATGAGGTGACTCTCCCGAATGAATCCAAACGAGCCCGTTATGACCCGTAGCCCAAAGCACTTTACTGAGCCGGAACCCCAGCCTGTCTCCTGCAAGGCATTCGCTTGAGCAGCTGGGTAAGGCTTTGAGGCCTGTGACTTTTGGCCCAGAGCAATGGCCCCACAGTTACCTTGAGTTGAATTGGGAATTGTGTGCTTAAGGGGGGAGTTGGCTACTTGGCATCATTGTGTACCACACAAACATTGAACTGATACGAGCCTTGGATATTGTAGGACAGAAACGTTGGCAGATGCTTAACCACAAACTTGCCTTGGCAGCAAATTGATGCATATGATAACAAGGTAAGATCATTAAAGTACTAACCTGCAGGATAAGGACACCCCAACAGTATTAGGGTGAGAAAGTTAGACATGATCAAGGGAGGCCTGGGCATTTGAATGAATATTCATGACAACCCCTAGGCCCTACGATAGGCCAGAACACCATGCAAAGGGAGGATCTGGACCATCTGATTTGTTTGGCATGCCAGGGACAGAGTAGGCCCTCTGTCTCTATCCCCAAAGAAGGGTGTGGGTAGATGCTGTGACGGTGCTGCCTGTTGGAGCCAGCTGAGGTTATTCAATCAGGGTGAACTGCAAACAGAACGGGGCAGACAAACCCCAACCGCTGGTGGATATTCCAATACTTAGATTTTCCAAGCCAGCACAAAACAACTTCCATATTACCATACAGGTTACTCAGAAGTCCAAACAACGCAGTTCCCTTAAAGTACCCAGCCTCAGGCCTCCGTCCAGACACACCTGTCAGATATGATGATGATTATTGAGAATCTTATCTCATCATATAAAAGAAAAGGTTCTTCCAATCCCAAAGGATTAACCACATACCCAGGTTCAATTATAACTTAGATCTTACCCAAAATACACGCTATAGTCAATTCTTATTAACTAAGCTAAAATTTATTAAAAAAGAAAAGAGAGAGAGTGTTGGTTAAAAGATCAATACACAGACAGACTTGAATTCAATTCTTGAGGTTTAGATACATAGCAGAGGTGAGCCTGTAGTTGCCAAAAGTCCTTTTAGAAATAGTCCATAGGTTATAGTCCAATGTCCATATTCAGGGTGGCTCCAGTCAAAGACTGGGGATCTCAATCCTTATGGCTTAAGGTTCCTCCCTCTTGAAACCAAAGCAGATCTGAGATGATGTATGATCATGTCCCAGGGTTCTTATACATTTTCAGCAGCCTTTTGGCCTGAGAAAACAACAGGCTTAATTCTCCTTCCTCTAAACATCATGGCAATTAGCACAGGGTAATTTATCCATTAAACAGTTCAGCTACAGGTTACTACAACCTTTAAAGAGACATATAGACAAGACCTGTTTGCTGACACCCCAAGACCTGTGCAAACATTTACCCTTGAGATCTCTAACAATGCAGACTTGCGTTTTAAAGCTTTATTTATTTACCTATCTTTCTAACCAGTTTTTAAGGTTCATCCCTAGGTCAGGTTATTCTGTGAGTTAATTAACTCTTTCTGGCCCTGTCATGAGATATTATATTACACTCATAACGTCACAGATGCACAGAATGGGACGAGAGGGCTCATTAGCTTTGTCTGACTGTTGTATCTCTGTGATGTTAATCGTGCTAATGCAAGTGGCTAAAGCTGTGCTTTTCCCTCAGTGTGTCATCATTGTGCGCACCGGGGTTCCCAACCAGATATTGAACTCGCTACCCTGGATTCTGCCGCGTCTGATTCTGGGACTAGAGCCCTGCAATCCCCCAGCTCTTTGAATCTGAATTAACTAGAAATTATTAATAATCAATAACTACTGAATTGGGCAACAGACCTCTCGCCAAATTGGTTTGATTAATGCTTGGCTAATGCCCCTGGCTTGCCAATTATTGACTAAAAGGTACAGCCAGTTGTTTGGCTATATTCACGGTTCATTCTTAAAAATGTTCAAGAGACCAAATAACTGAACTTAGCCAAATGTACTGACTAAAGAAAAAGCAGTAGCCTATGAAAGGAGCACACACCATCTGAGAAGCAATACTTATCTCACAGCATGTTCACCTTACAAAGGGCTGTTTCGGAAATATGCATTTAAACTAGCTATATTTATAGTACGGTTTTACAAGTTACAAAAGTCTCTCTACATCACCAAACCCAACCCAGTTTGTAACAGTTCCTTACCGCTTGTGTTCTGCACTTTCCTTCTCTCTCGCTTGGATACGGCATTCCCGGGCTGATGCGCTGTGAGGGGTCCATCTACACAGCACCCGAGTTCCAGCCTGAGCCATGTCTACACAGCTATTTTTAGCACTGTAGTGCCAGCCCCACAAGGCCGAGACTGTCAACCTGGGTCCTGAGACTCTCTGCCATGGCTGCTGCTCACTGTGTAGACGTACCCGAAGGTACTTCCCAATAGGACTTGGACACAACGTTCATGTAGCTTGACTGCTACAGGCTTCCTATTTTCTACACCTTTTGTCTCCTCCAGGCCAGGCTACTGCTCTGTCTGTGGCTTCAGCTAGTGCTGAATATGACTGCTCCCTGCTTACTGAAGAAGGATAGTGTGAGAACACAACACCTCTCCTCTGTATGTTTCCTTGGCATCTCCTCTGGTTTCTGTTGCAATTCAAAGTGTTTATTTTCATGTATACAAAGGAAAGCCCAGTATGGTTTGGGACCTGGCAATCTAGCAGAGTGATTCTCTCCCTCTGCACCTTGAGATGTTTGAGACTAAGTGTGGAGTTTGAATTCTTCACTCTGGTCTGGAAGCTGAATGTTCTCAGCTGTGGAACTTGTGCCCACTTGGACTCAACTTTGTTGACATTCAAGGCATAATACGTAGTTGATAGTCGTAGTCAGGCATTTGCCCACCCTGGGCTAAAGGTATGGGCCGGTTGCCTAAAACTAAAGACCTAAATTCATATTCAGATTACCTACAGGGTCGTGGAGCCTAATTTCCAGAGATGTTGAGCACTTGTGGCTCTTACAGAAACATATTGCAATGGTGGTGGTTCAACACTTCTGGAAATCAGGCCACTTAGGTGTCTACCTACACACCCAAGTGTTAAAAAGTTGGCAATAGAGGTTTTCTCCATCTGGCAACTCAGGCTGGTTGAGATGAGGTAACTGCTGCTGCCCATTGTTGGAAAGACACCTGATGGTTTTTTTGAAGCATACATAATGGGCCCAGAGACATGGCAATAGACACAAAATAATGCATTCAATAATAAAAGGTCAGAGTGAGGCTCGAGACAGGTTTGTGTGCTCAGGAGATTCCGCTGCAGTTCCTGGCTTTGCTGTGTGTCCTGTGACCCTGCGTAAACCACTTAATCTCTCTGGGTTCAGATCTACACCTGCAAAATGAGCAGAATCCTCCTGTCTTCCACATGCTGTCTGGTGTAGGTATGTTTTAAGCTCTTTGGAGGATGGACTGTCTCCTACTGTGTGTTTGTATAATGCCTAGTCAGTAGAGCCCAGATCTTGGTTGAGGCTCTAAGTGGTACCGTGATACAAATTGATGATAACAGAAATGACTTTATAGTCTAGAGAACAGGTGCCTGCCCAGGAGGCAGTTTGTCAGGAGTGGCAAACATCTCCTGTAAAGCACCCCAACGGGTTTTCAGACAGGAGGGCGTCTCTATTGTGGGTAAGGATAATCAGTGTCAGATGGGACGTGTCCATTAAGTGTTAGAAAGGACAGAATCCTAGTTACCTTTTATCAACCTATGGAAAATAGGCAGAGTGCTGACTGAGTAAGATGTCTTTGTATGAGACAAGAGAATGCGCCTGCTTGGATCAAAGGCATTTCAAGTTGTCTCGTCAGCATTGCCACCTATCTGTAACTGTATAGACGGTTGGTGAAAGACTAAAAATACCAAGACCTGAAAGAAAAAAACAAAAGAAAATAGCAGTCCTTGTTTTCTTGGTCTTCCTTCCCTGACCTCACATCTAGTGACTGCCATGCACAGGGACACAAGTCTGAGTTCAGATCACATCTGGGCTAGAATGTTCTAGGAGTCCCTGGGGAACAATTGGGATTTGCAGGAACCAATTCCAGCCCAGCTCATGTGGAAGGACTGGCTGGGCCAATGTGGACCTTAGATAAAGGACCTTCACAACATGCCCTGGCAATGAGTTCAATAGGCTGACTGTGTGTTGTGTGAAGAAATACTTCCTTATGTTTGATTTAAACCTGCTGCCTAGTCATTTCATTGGATGACCCCTGGTTCTTGTGTCATGTGAAGGGATAAATAACACTTCCCTCTTCGCTTTCCCCACACCAGTCATGATTTGAGAGACCTCGATCATATCCCCCCTTAATTGTCTCTTTTCTGAATTGAACATTCCCAGTATTTTTAATCTCCATGTGTGGAAGCTGTTCCAGAGCCCTCATCATTTTTGTTGCCCTTCTCTGTACCTTTTCCCAATTCTAATGTATTTTTTGAGATGGAGGAACAAGAACTGCATGTAATATTCAAGGTGTGGACATACCATGGATTTATACAGTGGCATTATGATATTTTCTGTCTTCTTATCTGTCCCTTCCTAATGGTTCCTAACATTCTGTTAGCTTCTTGACTGCCCCAGCACATTGAGCAGCTGTTTTCAGAGAACTAGCCACGATGTCTCCAGGATCTCTGAGTGGTAGCAGCTAATTTAGACCCCCATCATTTTGTATGTAGCGTTGGGATTATGTTTTCCAATGTGCTTTGCATTTATGGGATTATGTTTTCCAATTACTTTGCATTTATCAACACTGAATTTCATTTGCCATTTTGTTGCCCAGTCACCCCGTTTTGAGAGATCCTTTTGTAGCTCTTCACAGTCCGCTTTGGACTTAATTATCTTGAGTAGTTTTGTATCATCTGCAAATTTTGCCACCTCACTGTTTACCCCCTTTTCCCAGATCATTTATGAATATGTTGAACAGCACTGGCCCCAGTACAGATCCTTGGAGGACCCCACTATTTACCTCTCTCCATTGTGAAAACTGACCATTTTTCCTACCCTTTGTTCCCTATCTTTTAACCAGCTACTGATCCATGAGAGGAGCCTCCCTCTTATCCCATGCCTCAGTACTGTGGCAACCCACACTGTGAACCCTGCAGCTCCAGGGGGCCTCAGATCCACTCTCTAGTTTCAAGGCTATTTTGACTGATACAGAGCAGACTAAATATGGTGCAGTTATGGGATACTTGGCATTTAAATGGCCCTTTGCATGCTCAAAGTGCTTCTACAGATGTAAAGTAAACAGAAAAAGAGAGGATGCCTCCTGGTTGAAGTCCTTAGACACATACACTGTGTTCCCTACAGAGATGGTACATTCCCTAGCCAAGACTGGTTGGGAAACTGCCCTCCCCCCAACTCTGTTCCTTGTCAGGGATGGTGTATTCCCTGCTGGGTGAGCTCCCGCCTTTCTGCTTTGTGTTGCAGGTACCTGTTTGCAATTAGGTGCACAGTGCGTATGATGCTCTTTGATTGGAAAGCTGAACCGACTCAATAAGGATTGGTATTATTTAAGGGAGGGACTGCTGGGCTCCAAGGCTCCTGTCGAGATCACTAGAGCAGGGAGGGCTTTGCCCCAGGGGGAGCCTGAAAGGTTGTCTTTCAGTTCACTATATGCGTTGCCTTTCAGTTCACTATATGCGTTGCCTTTCAGTTCACTATATGCGTTGCCTTTCAGTTCACTATATGCGTTGCCTTTCAGTTCACTATATGCGTTGCCTTTCAGTTCACTATATGCGTTGCCTTTCAGTTCACTATATGCGTTGCCTTTCAGTTCACTATATGCGTTGCCTTTCAGTTCACTATATGCGTTGCCTTTCAGTTCACTATATGCGTTGCCTTTCAGTTCACTATATGCGTTGCCTTTCAGTTCACTATATGCGTTGCCTTTCAGTTCACTATATGCGTTGCCTTTCAGTTCACTATATGCGTTGCCTTTCAGTTCACTATATGCGTTGCCTTTCAATTCACTATATGCGTTGCCTTTCAGTTCACTATATGCATTGCCTTTCAGTTCACTATATGCGTTGCCTTTCAGTTCACTATATGCGTTGCCTTTCAGTTCACTATATGCATTGCCTTTCAATTCACTATATGCGTTGCCTTTCAGCTTAGTTAGATGTCCTCTTGTTGTTGTAGTGTGATGAGAGAGTAAACAAGGGGGGATATGAGTGTGAGAGAGAGAAGGCAGGATAAGAGCTTGGGGCTGGATCCATGACCATCTTGGCTAATAGCCATTGATGGACTTGTCCTCCATGAACTCCTCTAGTTAGTTTTCAAACCCAGAGTCTGTCTGGTGTTTTGCTGAAGCCTGTGGACGCACTTGAGACTGGGTTTTCAGAAGCGGTTTGTCCACGGTGAACCCAAACACGTGTATTGCTGTAGGTGTGTTTCTCACAGCTCCAATCCCTGTGGCATCTGCAGAAAAGTTTCTCAAAGCTTAAGTTAATAAAAACTTATTTGAGTTCTACCATGTCTCAAGAACTTTTGGTAGGACGGGCTGCAGTGTCCATAGACAATGACATTTGCAAGACACTGGACTTCAAGGACATGATAGAATAATTCATCATTAGAGCTCCATTACTCCACATAGCCAAGGTAAGAAAACACTTGTACTTTTTCCTAGTCGTTATCCACTGACGAGTAAAATGTGACAGGCTATTTATTTATTTAGTTTCAAAGGTATTTGCAGCCAATGACCAGTTGTGGATTTCTATAGTCATTATTTGCATACTCTGATTAAATTGGTAATGGAATATTATTAATGGAAAGGCGCCCTTCTAGGTTCTCTCACAGGGTATTGCAAATGTATTCCTATGGCACTACCATGACTGCTTACTTTGCTTAAGAGCCTGGGAGGTGGGACCTTGCCAAAGGCTTTGTGGAAGGCCACGTGCACCAGACCAGCTGGATCGCTCTTGGCCACATGCTTGCTGACACCCTCAAAGAATTCTAAAAATTATACTGAACTGGGTTAGTTCAGCTGGTCAATTTCCCAGTGCAGAAAAGCCCCAATTCTGCAAGCAGAGACCACTTCTGAAGATGTGAAAATGCAAAAATACCAAATATCCCAGGAATGCCTCATCAAATTGTTAAGAAAATATGTAAATTGCAGTATAGGTGAAACCAACCTACTGCGCTAGAGGAAGCAAAAAGTGCTACTTTGCATGAGTCAGAGTTTGAGGTTCACATCTGATCCTTGGCCAGCAAAGATTAGGAACACGCTGCCCTTTACCAGTCATTTTGGTAAGCAGAGGTAGAGTCGCAAGGGGAGCTATTCGGTGCTGGTCGTCCCCGTTGCAAGCCATGTGTGACGTACATGGCATTTGAAGAGCCACCTGCAGGAGAACTAGATCAGTGCCTTGTCACGCAGCAACACTGCTCAGTGGAGCTGGGCCTGTGGAAGGGGGTTGAGTGGGAATTTGATCTTTCCTGAAAAGTTTGGATTGCTCATTCTCACCACTAAGGCTCCAAGATCAGAATGCTCCCTAGTAGGGGGGGAAGAGGAGACATGGACTCCCATGCTGACTTCTTTGTGGACTATCTCAAGATGGACAGGGAGATATCTTTTCCTTACCTGGTTTTAAAATAATCATGGCCCACAAGCTTGAATACCAGCACATTTTATACATTGAAAAGTGCATATGAATTTGTAATGGAATCAGATGCTGTGACGTTATGAGTGTAATATAATATCTCATGACAGGGCCAGAAAGAGTTAATTAACTCAGAGAATAACCTGACCTAGGGATGAACCTTAAAAACTGGTTAGAAAGATAGGTAAATAAATAAAGCTTTAAAACTCAAGTCTGCATTGTTAGAGATCTCAAGGGTAAATGTTTGCTCAGGTCTTGTGGTGTCAGCAAACAAGTCTTGTCTATTGCTATAACTTTAATTCAAAGATACTTGAGTGAAATAGTATTATTGTCTATATGTCTCTTTAAAGGTTGTAGTAACCTGTAGCTGAACTGTTTAATGGATAAATTACCCTGTGCTAATTGCCATGATGTTTAGAGGAAGGAGAATTAAGCCTATTGTTTTCTCAGGCCAAAAGGCTGCTGAAAATGTATAAGAACCCTGGGACATGATCATACATCATCTCAGATCTGCTTTGGTTTCAAGAGGGGGGAACCTTAAGCCATAAGGATTGAGATCCCCAGTCTTTGACTGGAGCCACCCTGAATATGGACATTGGACTATAACCTATGGACTATTTCTAAAAGGACTTTTGGCAACTACAAGCTCACCTCTGCTATGTATCTGAACCTCAAGAATTGAATTCAAGTCTGTATGTATATTGACCTTTTAACCAACACTCTCTCTCTTTTCTTTTTTAATAAATTTTAGCTTAGTTAATAAGAATTGGCTATAGCGTGTATTTTGGGTAAGATCTAAGTTATAATTGAACCTGGGTATGTGGCTGATCCTTTGGGATTGGAAGAACCTTTTCTTTTATATGATGAGATAAGATTCTCAGTAATCATCATCATATCTGACAGGTGTGTCTGGACGGAGGCCTGAGGCTGGGCACTTTAAGGGAACTGCGTTGTTTGGCCTTCTGAGTAACCAGTGAGGTACTATAGAAGTTGTTTTGTGCTGGCTTGGAAAATCTAAGTATTGGAATATCCACCAGCGTTTGGGGTTTGTCTGCCCCGTTTTGTTTGCAGTTCACCCTGATTGAGTGACCTCAGCTGGCTCCAACAGGCAGCACCGTCACAGATGCGCTATGAGGAAATGAGTGGCTCTCAAACTGTGGGTCAGGACCCCAAAGAGGGTCGCGACCCCCTTTGAATGGGTTTGCCAGCGCTGGCTTAGACTTGCTGAAGCCTGAGCCCCACTGCCCAGAGCCGAAGCCAAAGCCGGAGGGCTTCAGCCCTGGGCGGTGGGGCTCAGGTTGCTGGCCCCCTGCCTGGGGCTGATGCCCTTAAGTTTCAGCTTTGGCCCCCCCGCCTGGAGCAGTGGGGCTCGGGCTTTAGGCTCTCCCTCCCGCCCCCCCAGGGCAGTGGGGCTTGAGTGGGCTCAGACTTCGGTCCCCCCTCCTGGGGTTGTGTGACAAAGTGGGAATATTCTTAATGTTTTCTCTGAATACTGTGTGGGTGCCTCAGTTTCCCCTATGCATTTCTTAAGTATCTAGGTGGGGGGATCAGGGTGTGTGATTGTTGCAGAGCCTAGAGGGCCAGTGTGATGCTGTCTGCACAGAGAATGGCTGACACCCTGTCTCCTGGCAACTGATGGCCTGGGCCCCTCCCCTGCAAGGTGCCAACTGAAGGTGTTGGAGAACAACGAGATCAGGTGGCCTCCTGGCTCGGGAAAGAGACAAAGGCCAGAGGAGGGGCTGGAGGGGGCTTCAGTTTAGAGCTGACTGGGGAAATGGAGGGAGCCCCCCCCCCAAGATGGCCTGACTGAGGGGTCCTGTTCTCTGTACCTACAAGCTCTGTTTTGGACTGTGTTTTTCTAGTCTAGTAAACCTGCTGTTTTACCAGCTGGCTGAGAGTCACATCTGACTGCGGAGTTGGGGGGGCAGGGCCCTCTGGCTGCCCCAGGACCCCGCCTGTGCAGACTCGCTGTGGGAAGCGCACGGTGGGGCAGGGGAGGCTGAATGCTCCGAGGTCAGACCCAGGAAGTGTGAAGCCGTGTGAGCTTCTTGCCCTGGAGACAGTCTGCTCCGAGAGAGGAGGCTCCCCCGGAGTCCTGCCTGGCTTCGTATGGAGCAGTTCCAGAGCATCGCCCGGTGGCTCCGTGACAGGTTGTGAAGTAATTTTTGTTGTCAGAAGGGGGTCACGGTGCAATGAAGTTTGAGAACCCCTGTGCTAGAGAACATATACTGTATAAAACGTTGACTACATTCTGGCACATTCTTCTAGGTTTTACTAAATGACGGGCTTGCTGCATCTGGCCTCACTCCCTTACATTACAAGCCCAGTCTGCTGCTACAGATATGAGTAGTGCTACAAGCCAGAGCTTGGAAACCTCATTAACCTCAGAGGAGCTGTGCTATGGATAAGAGAGGGAGACAGACCAGAACTGAGTTAGCTGTCAAAACTATAATTAAGGAAATGCCCATCTTATCGACATTTTCCTCTCCTGTATAAGCCCCAGGAAAATATACAATCTCATTTATGGGGCCCTAGAGATTCAGCCGACAACTTGCACAAACCAGCAGACAAACCAGAATTGCCACAGCCACATCCAAGGTGGGAAGTGCTCTGCATAACTTAAAATAATAGACTGATAGCAATGGAAATGCCTTAAACTGAAGCAGAGACCTCAGAGTGCTTCTGAAGAGCTCACCAAGCTACATTTGTAATTATGACTCCTTGGCTGATGCTAAATAGTGTCATATGCTCCCCTTGATGCATAGCAGGTCTCCCGTGGATGCCAATGGGAGGTATGTACAAAGATCAAAGGCAGAATAAGGCTTTTATGTGCTAACTAAAAGTTGCATTAGAAACATTTTTGTTCCATTCAGCATCACTCAGTAGAAGAAAAATGATGCACGGTAGCTTTAGGATCACAGGTGTCTGTTTTCTTGGCGATTAACACACAACTGAAAGTCAACATGCAACTTCATGTGCAACTGCCTAAGACTTTAGAAGATCTAGCCTTTTAATGTCACCATTAGGCTCAAGAGTTGGCACCCTATTGAGATGAATGGGGGCCATTTAGATCAGTCTTAGTCCTGGTCTACACTACATGGTTAAGTCGATGTAAGCTGCCTCGTGTCGACCTAGCTATGGAAGTGTCTTCACTTATTTTGGTTCTCACCGATGTAAGTGCCTCTCTACGCTGATTTAGTAACACCACCTCTCCAAGCGACATAGAGTCACAGTCAATGTAATCAGGTCAACACAGTGTCAGTGTATAGACAGTGCATTGCTAACATTGACTGTTACTGGCTTTCTGGAGCTGTCCCACAATGCCCCACACTGATAATACAATTGATACAAGCGCTCCTGGGGAGAACATGCACCACTGACACGAGGAGCCACATGTTACAGACACAAGTGATTTTATAACTGCAGGGGCTGTATGCCAACGTAAGTCAGGTCGACATAATTTTGGAGTGTAGACATGGCCTTAGAGAGAGTGTTTCAGGCTGTCTAGGACGATGTAACACTAGAGTTGCATTAAGTGTCACTGCAGTTATAAAGGCTTTTTTTTTTTTTTTTTAATGAAAGCTTAGATTCTGCAGAATCTGTCAAGGAAGCTGAATACTGTAAATGCATCTGGCAGCCTGTTAGTGTGACACCACCGATCTAGATCCTTCTTTTCATTCTGGAGAAAGCTCACTAAGGTAAGAACAGAAAGGAAATGTGCACAGTTTCTTTAATCTGTCTATGCGCTTATACCATGCTCATTAGCATAATATCTTAGTGCTTACCGTGTGCCCCCAAAACTGACAAGCCAACAATTTTAGCACTAAATTTACTCTGAAAATTGAGTAACCCTCCCCCTCTCCCCCCCCCGCCCAAAAAAAGTCTGACAGTCAGAAGGAAAAATATATTGGGAAACAATAATATCCCCTCCTTCCAATTTATGGTACATTGTTCAAACAAAGCAAAGAAAAAAATTACTAAAATTACAAAACCATACCAGAGAGTTTCCTTGTGAGAATATGGATTATTCAGCTCGTAGCTGTAATGGGAAACTGGGGCTCTCTCTAAACACACTTAGTAAGTTAAATACTGAGAATGGTGTTTACATTGCAAATTTTGCTTCCTTTTGCCCATTAAAATGTCCTACATGTGATGAACTCAGAAAGCCTCTGCACCCAGAGCTAAAGTAAATCCCAGCAAAGATCCAATGGAAAACGCAGAACATTGTTCCCGCATTATCTAGCCAATCAGTTACACAGAGAGAATGTTTAAATTCATTGCCTGTCAGATCTCGAGCTAGGGATATATCCCCCCCCCCTTGATCCATGTGTGCCCCATTGCAGACCATGGGAGCTACATATGACAAAAGAAGGAAAATATGCTCCTAGAAGACCTGAGTTAGGGGGGAAATGAAGCCTGCTTCAGCTGCTGCTTTGCATGTTGTGATGCTGTACAAGACATGGCTAGAGGTTTCTTTTGTGACACATACTAACAGATGTATTGGAGCATAAGCTTTTGTGGGTGAATACGGCTACCCCTCTGATTTCTGACACTGTGTGTGTGCTGGCTGGGAGGTATTCAACATGAAGGGTCCTGCAGAGTGAGAGAAATTCTGCTGTCTCTGACATAAGACTTAGGTTGAGGAAAGAACAAATATAACACAAAATTCATCAGGACTGATAGGGCGTTGATCTGCTTGTTTAAATGCCAGTAAGTCTCTGTCCAGGACATGGAGGCCCCTCTGCCCCTGGGAGGAGGCAGGTGGTCGGTCAGTGGCTCAGCTAGTCCCCGGTTAAGTGCCTGGCGTGTGTTAATTTCCCCGTCAAGTGCTATATGTTGGGGCCGGGGGGTGAGTGGGGTGGGGGTGCTGGGCGGGGGGGCGTGAGTGGGGGGGTCGGTGGGGAAAGGCGGGGGCCGCGGTCTCTGTGGGGGCGGGTCTCGCGCGCAGTGCTGGGCGCGGTGCTGGCGGCGGTTGGCGCCTCGCGCTGAGGGAGCCGCGCGCCGGCCGCTGCCGCCTGTGAGGTGAGGACCCCGGCGGCCTCCCGCTGCCCCGAATCCCGCCCCCCCCATCTCCGCCCCCCGAGCCGGGCACTGCTGTCATCGCCCCGGGCGGGGCGGGCGCTCACTGGGTCTGGCTGCGGGGACACCGCGACCCCTGCGCACGGCGCTGTCCCTGGGCCTTGCTCCCTGTCCGGACACGGCCACAGGTTTAACCCCCCCCCCCCCCGCTGGGGAGTTGGGCACCGCGGATCGGGCTCCCCGGGGTTTATCTAGAGTCCGGCCAGACCCCCACTGACCCTGTCTGACCCCCGACCATGGGAGCCCCCCGGTCTCTGTGCTGCGGGCACCCCGGGGCAGGGACTGACAGACACGCGGAGACAAACCGGCCCTTTCTGTGGGTCCCTCAGCCGCCCCCCGCCAGCGCCCTGCCGCGGACACGCTCCGGCCATTCACCCTTTCAAACGCAAAGAAACGAGCCGGGCAGAAGGGGCCAGACCCCGGAGAGCCGCGATGATGGTACATGGCGGGTAACGTTGTAACTCAATCAGCGTCTCATTAGCCCGGGTATGGCGGTGACGCCGCTCGCCTTGGGAACCGGAGCTATCACAGAGCTGGACGGGACCCCGCAGGGTCATCGAGTCCAGCCCCCTGCCTTCACTAGCAGGACCAATTTTGCACCAGATCCCTAAGTGGCCCCCTCAAAGATTGAACTCACAACGCTGGGGTTAGCAGGCCAATGCTCAAACCACTGAGCTATCCCTCCCCTTTTTCTAGTCCTTTGATTATAACATAGTAAAAGGTACGAGGATAAAAGGGCTGCTTGCCTGGCAGAATCTCTTTAGGGCAAAGGCTTTGCCAATCCATGTGTTTTCTGGAACGTTTTCAAATACCTCATTATTTTGAAGTAAACCATTTTATGATACTAACAGTGCTACTGTCATGTTCTTAACTGAAGCATGACAGAAGACCAGGTATCACACTGGTTTAGTACAGAGCAGAATCTAACAGTTGTTAGGCAATGTGAAATTTAACAATATAAATATAATTAGAAATGGAAATTTCGTTTTAGTAACTTGGCAATACTTTCTCTTTCTGCTAATGTTTAATGTACCCCTTGATCTACTTTACTAGACACATCTGCAGCTGGTTTTCTGGTTCCTTGGATTCCCAGTCTGGCACTTAGTGGTCACACTATAATGCAGGGGTAGGCAACCTATGGCACGCGTGCCAAAGGCGTGCGGCACGCGAGCTGATTTTCAGTGGTACTCACACTGCCCGGGTCCTGGCCACCGGCCCGGGGGGCTCTGCATTTTAATTTAATTTTAAATGAAGCTTCGTAAACATTTTAAAAACCTTATTTACTTCACATACAACAATAGTTTAGTTATATATTATAGACTTATTGAAAGAGACCTCCTAAAAACGATAAACTGTATTACTGGCACGCGAAACCTTAAATCAGAGTGAATAAATGAAGACTCGGCACACCACTTCTGAAAGGTTGCCGACCCCTGCTATAATGTATGGTTCTAAGAGTGATATTTGAGGCCCTTTCTATATAAAGGGCTTAAATTAATTCCTGCTATAAGTATACTACAGTTACTGCAGTTGGATATAGCAGGGATGAATTTGGCACCGTAAACTGTTTTAGAGGAAGTACACAAATATGCACTCACATTACTTGTGCACACTGTGAAAGCCGTATGTTTGAAGCCTGTTGTGGGGTTACTCATTACTCAAGGGTGTGAAGATAGGGAATGTAAACCCTCTGAAAGTGGCAGAGTGGATTTTTAAAAGTGCTGGAGCCACTGAAGGAGCTAGAATGCTGCAAGGAGGAGATCTGTTAATTGAATGTAAAAGCAAGGAACAAGTGGAGAAAAAAAGATTAAAGTGCCAGGAGAAGTGAAAGTAAGCTGTCAACTGCCTAAGCATCTGATGGAGACAAAATAAATTGTATAAGGGGTGCCAATCAAAATGACTGAAGATGAAGTGAAGCAAAGCATAAGGGATAAGATACTATATGTTAACCACTAATTAGCAAGAATATGGGAAAGAAAGATAGCAGCAGTTGGGCTAGTTGCATTTAAAAGAGAAACCCTTCCAGATAGGGTAACAATAGGATATTAGATTTTTTTTTACAAAACCATATATCTCCACCCCCGGTGAGGTGCTAGAGATGCCACTTAGCAAATATATGTAAAGGGAAAATTAAGACAATGTGCAAAGTGGGTTCAGGAGGGGAAAGAATACATCTGATCATAAGTAGAGACAGAAGCACAAAAAAGTATGAGAAATAAAGACTATCTGATAGTAGCTTTCCTAGATATTGTAAAAGCTTATGATATGTTATGGAGAGAGAGCTTATTGCATAAATTAGCAATAAGCATAAAAGGAAGAACATATAGCTGGATAAAGGATTTCTTAAGTAAAAGAACTATGCAGGTCGGAGTAAGGAAAGCCTACTTTAGCATATATACATTCACACAAATGGCAGTCCACAGGGGAATGTCATCAGCTCTACCTTATTCAGCATAATGATAAACTGTCTGCTGAAAAGGATGAGTGCAGGAATAGCCATTTTATTGTTTACAGATGACTGCCCTGTGGGCTAAAAACAGAAACCAGAAAATAGCTGAGAAGCGAATTAACAAAGCATATAGGAAAAGTGCGGAATGGGGAAATGTGAATCTTTAAATTTTCAATACTTAAGGAATTATATTCATTAAAGGAAAATATAAAAATGATTGTAAATGGTCTATGTGGACAGCAAATAGGCATAGTTAAAAGCTACAAATTCCTGACATTTGATAGCAAGGTAACATGGAAGGATCACATTGCTTTCATCTTTACATTTATCTTCAGTATTTACAGTCTATTTAAAAATATTGCTGGAACCTCTTCTGGTGCAGATAAGAAAGCATTGGTAATAATTTATAGAGCATTAATAAGACCAGTCTTTGAGTATAGATGCCAAGGATTTAGTTCAGCATAAAAAAACATGTCTGGTAGTAATGGGGGACTTTAACTACCTAGACAGCGGTTGGGCAAAGCACAAAATTTCCAGTAAGTCCTTGGGTTGTATTGAAGACAACTCTTTGGTCCAGAAAGTGGAGGACCCAACCAGGATGCAGCCATTTTTTACTTAATTCTGACCAACAGGGAGGAATTGGTAACAAATCTCAAGGTGGAAGGCAATTTGGGTGAAAGTGATTATGAAGTTATAGATTTCACTATTCTAAGGAAAGAAAGGAGTCAGAGCAGAAGAATAAAGATAATGGACTTAAAAAAAGCAGACTTTAACAAACTCAGAGAACCTGTAGATAAGGTCCAATGGGAAGAAAAACTTAAGAGAAAAAGGAGTTCAGGAGAGCTGGCAGTTTCTCTAGGAGACAATATTAAAGGCACAACTGCAAACTGTCCCAATGCAAAGGAAAGATTATTCTTCCTATAAGAGGCCAATATGGCTCCATCAGGAGATCTTTAATGAGCTAAAAATCAAAAAGGAGTCCTATAAAAAGTGAACATGTACGAATTACTGAGAGGAGTACAAAAGTATAGCATAAGCATGTAGGGATAAAATCAGAAAGTCTAAAGCACAAAGTGAGTTACCCCTAACAAGAGACATAAAAGGTAATAAGAGGTTCTTTATATACATTAGGAGCAAGAGAAAGACAAAAGAAAGTGTAGATCCTCTCTCTACCTAGTGGGGAAAGAGAGCTAGTAACTGATGACATCAAGAAAGCTGAAGCGTTTTAATGCCTTTGCTTCAGATTTCACTAAAAATGTTTATGATGAACAGATACTTAACACAATTAACAACAATGGGGAAGGAGTGCAAGCCAAAATAGGGTAAGAATAGGTTAAAGAACATATAGATAAATTAGATATATTCAAGTTGGCAGGAGGATGAAATTCACTGTAGGGTATTTAAGGAACAATCTGAAGCAATCAGAACCATTAGCAGTTATCTTTGAGAATTCCTGAGGATGGGTCATGACTAGGGCTATGATTTTGTCATGGAGGTCATGGAATCCGTGACTTCCAGAGACCTCTGTGACTTGAGCCCCAGGCACCTGGGAGCTGTAGGGTCCCCTGCTACCTCTGGTGGCTGGGAACTGCAGGTGCCCGAGCTGCTCGCTGCAGAGGGTGGCAGGGGTGCCTGGTGCTCCAAGGCGGCAGGGAGACCCCGAGCTCCCGGCCACCGTGGGCAGCGGGGCTCCTGGGAACTCCCAGTCTCTGAGAGTGGCAGGGATGCTCCACCGCTCCCGGCCGCTGCAAGTAGCGGGGCCCCCGGGAGGTCCCAGTCACTGCGGGTGGTGGGGGTGCCTCTCAGCTCCCGGCTACCATGGGTGCTGGGGATGCTCTGCAGCTCCCGGCCGCCGTGAGTAGCGGGGCCCCCAGGAGCTCCCAGTCACTGCGGACGGTGGGGGTGCTCTGCAGCTCCTGGCCACTGCAGTCGGCGGGGGTGCCCCGGAGCATGGAGCCGCCGGTGGTGGGGAGACCTTGCACCTCCGAGCCAGGCCCCCCTGCATGGTGCGGGGAGCCTGCAGCTCCCCATTTTGTCATGCATATTTTTAGTAAAAGTCACAAATAGTTCACAGGCTTCCGTGAATTTTTCTTTATTGCCCGTGACCTGTCCGTGACTTTTACTAAAAATATGTGTGACAAAATCTTAGCCTTAGTCATGACCCAGAACATGGGAGAAGGGCAAACATAGCACCTATCTTTAAAAAGGGGAACAAAGTGGACCCAGGGAATTACGGACCAATCAGCTGAACTTCGATGTCTGGAAAGATACTGGAACAAGTGATTAAATGATCAATTTGTAAGCACCTAGAGGATAATAGGGTTATAAGGAATAGCCACCATGGATTTATCAAGGACAAATCATGCCAAACCAACCTAATTTCCTTCTTGGACAGGGTTACTAGTCTAGTGGATGGGAGGAAGCAATAAACATGATATAACTTGATTTTAGTGAGGTTTTTGACACAGTCCCCCATGACATTCTCATAAGCAAACTAGGGAAATGTGCCTAGATGAAATTACTATAGGGTTGGTGCACAACTGGTGGAAAAACTGTACTCAAAGAGTCGTTTTCAAGGTTCACTATCAAGCTTGGAAGCTGTATCTAGTTGGATCCCAAAGGGGTCAGTCTTGGGTCCACTACTAGTCTATATTTTCATTAATGACTTGGATAATGGAGTGGAGAGTATGCTTATAATATTTGCAGATGACACCAAGATGGGAGAAGTTGCAAGCACTTTGGAGGACAGATTAGAATTCAAAAATGACCATGGCAAATTAGAGAATTGGTCTGAATTCAACAAGATGAAATTCAATAAAGACAAGTGCAAAGTACTACACTTAGGAAGGAATTTTTCAAATGCTACAAAATGGGGATTAACTGGCTAGGTGGTAGTACTGCTGAAAAGGATCTGGAGGATATAGTGGATCACAAATTTTGATATGTGTCAACAATGTGATACTGTTGCAAAAAAAGTTTAATATGCTGGGGTATATTAACCAGAGTGTCATATGTAAGACATGGAAAGTGATTGTCCCACTCTACTTGCTACTGATGAGGCCTCACATGGAGTTCTGTGCCCAACTATGGGTGCCACACTTTAGGAAAGATGTGGACAAACTGGTGAGTCCAGAAGAGAGAAACAAAAATCATCAAAGGTTTAGGAAACTTGACCTTTGAGGAAAGATTAAAAAACCTGGGCATGTTTAGTCTCAAGAGACAAGGACTGAGGGCAGACCTGACAACAGGGTACGCAGAGGTCTTCCAGGGGGTACATCAACTCATCTAGATATTTGCCTAGTTTTAAAACAGGCTATGTAAAAAGCACTAGTGAAATCAGGACAAACTAAAATTTCATACAATGACTTGTTTATACTGCTCTATGTACTATACACTGAAATATAAGTACAATATTTATATTCCAGTTGATTTATTTTATAATTATATAGTAAAAATTAGAAAGTTAGCAATTTTTCAGTAATAGTGTGCTGTGACACTTGTATTTTTATCTCTGATTTTGTAAGCAAGTAGTTTTTAAGTGAAGTGAAACTTGGGGTATGCAAGACAGATCAGACTCCTGAAAGGGATACAGTAGTCTGGAAAGGTTGAGAACCATTGTGTTAAGGGCTGTTATGAACAGGAGGGTGGTCAATTGTTCTCAGTGTCCACTGAAGGTAGGACAAGAAGTGATGGGCTTAATCTGCAGCAAGGGAGATTTAGGTTAGATATTGAGGAAAATTTTCCAACTATAAGGATACTTAAGTACTGGAACAGGCTTCCATGGGAGGTTGTGGAATCCCCATCACTGGAGGTTTTAAAGAACAGGTTGGACAAGCACCTGCCAGGGATGGTCTAGATTTATTTTGTCCTGCAACAGTGCAGGGGATTGGACTTGATGACTTCTTGAGGTCTCTTCCAGCCCTAAGTTTCTATGATTCTATGAAAGACCTACAGAAATTAGCATATAAAACCATGGTAAAATGCATTATAGGAGGAAAATCACCCCCCAGATATAAATGTGGAACCACATAATGCAATTAAAAGGAGAGCTAAATGTATTAAATATAGAAAATTGATATATGTGTGGGAAATGGAGCAAACATTGCCCAATATTTACAGACTGGTCTAAAGATGAGAACTTGGAGAGTGGGGGACAGCATTCTGTGTCCCATCACTTGGAACAAAGAGATCCATTAGAGGATCAAATTTTGTAGTTATGACAGCTGAACTAGCAGAGATAATGTTGGCGTTATACTGAATACAGGATGTGCTACCTACCTCCATTGTCATCTTAGATTCACTAACAGGACTACTGGCAATCAAAAATGAGAATACAGATAGTAGAAATGATATAATTAATGAAATATTGTTACTAACAACAGAATTGGCACAGATGGGAGCCTAGATCTCAGCGTATATCAGGATAGCAGAAACAAGATGGCAGACACAATAGCAAGAAATGCTGTGAAAAAAATGATATTTTTTGACATTTTGACAAATGATCCTTCTAAGTACATAGGAGTTGGAAAACCTAATTAAAAATGAACTAAGAGCTGAGAGGCAGAAAGTATGTACAAAAGAAACCAGGGGGAAGAGATTTCATAAAGTAGGCCCTGAAATTGAAAATGCTCACTTATTGCAAAAACGCAATGGAAATAGTGAGGTAATTCTACTCGGAATACTTACTGGATACTGTGTCATACACAATAACTTGGCTTTAATAAACACAAAGATGGGCTGTGTGAGACATGCAAGGTCAAAGAAATGGTTGGTCACCTTCTCTGGGAATGTAAAGAGTATAACATTGATAGGGGAAATTTGTATGACAATCTCAGGCACCTAAAAGTGACAATGTTTACACTATAAAATATCTAGAAAGAGCATCACAAAAATGAGGGATCATTAAGAAAGCAATGTTAATTAAAAAATACTGGGCAAAGAGAGAGACTGTAACTATATATGTAGAATGAAATCCAGCAGCTGGTGATTATAGACTCGGAATGTGAGTTTGCTATGCCATAAAATACAAGAAGAAGAAGAAGAAAGTCGGCGGGGGGGAGAGGGGGATGCGGAAAAATTCTATAGTTATTCTCTGGGAAGGGAGAGTAGGGAGACCAGGAATGTCAAGAAACAGAACCAGAGAAGAGAAGGTGGGAAGTGCCTTATCTGGGAAGCAGCTGGAAAAGAAGGCTGAGAGGGGAAAAAGACCAGATAGTCTTCTCCAGGGACAAGCTGGAAGCCTGATTGAGATGGGGCCTTGATGAGCTGTAGCCTGCTGGAAACCCCGAGTAAGGGGAGAATTGAGCCAGCCCCTGGATTGAGGGATTGATTGAAGCAGGGAGCCACAACAGGGGCACATCTGTGCTGAGGTGACTGCTTGCTGAGCCCAGCTGGGCTTTAAGTTTGTGTCCCTGGAAGTGGCTGGTCACATAAAGTGGTCTGGCTGCAGGGCCACGACATTCTTATGGCTCAAGTAGACCAAAAGAAGGTGGGGGAAACTGAGGGTAAAGTGGCTGCAGTGCCACAGTCAGGAGCAGGGGTGTTGTAGCAACTTTGCCACAATATTCTTACAAGATTTTAGAATGGTTCTTTGTAAATTTTCTAATTAAGGTATTGTGCTTTCTAGAGACACTGTTAGGCAATATTCTCCTCTTTCCAGTTGGAAGCAGGGTAAAGAGATGTAGAGGATGCCAGTTTGAGTGATTCTGTTTTAACTGACCTTGCAAATTAATCATGTATTCTCCAGGATGTTGGCATGCACTCTTTGCAACATTGTAATGGGTCATGATCCAGTAAAGAGATGCAAATAATTCTGCACTCAATACTACTCTTAGTACAATTTTTTTCAACTAATATAGTAAATACATGAATGCTTCAGGAGAAGTGATAGGCTTTTTCAGTCCATGTAATCTAAAGGCACAAAGCCAATTTTAAATTGTGTAGCTGAAAACCTAGTTTTATTATTCCCATAAATTCCATGAGAAGGTCAATGTCTTGAGTAAAGCTGAGCAAATAATTTGTAGCAGTAATTTATTCAATGAATCTATCCTGTTGTTCTATTTGTGAATTGTATGCAACCAGCTCCTCAAATATATTCATTATTCAAAATTATTCTCTGAATATTCTGTGAATAATTTATGATCTGTAGACTGTAAGCAGTTTCCCCCAGATACTCTATATGTGAGGTGTTGATTAGTTTTGATTGGACACAGAATCAGGTGTCCATTAGAGAGCTGACTGAAATTTTTCTTTCAAAACATTTTTCAATGGAAAATGGCTTTCTGACAATGAAAATTTTAGTGAGAAAAATTGTGGGGGTTTTTTTATTTGGTTTTGTCAAAAAAGCAATAAACTTGGATTGCTGAAAAACAAAGCAATTTGGGGCTTGGGGATTTCAATTAAAATTTAACAATACAGAAGAGAACCAAATATTTTGCTTTTGTGAAACTTTCATGGGGGGGGGGGAGGGGGAGAGAGAGTCATTTCCCAATCAGTGCTAGTTTAAAACTCATGACTTTTTTTTAAACTAAAAACAACATTCTGCAAACGTTCTCTTAATAAATTCATAGATTTTTATGGACAGAAAAGACCAGTATGAACATATAGTCTGCTCTCCTATATGAACTGGCCAGAGGATTTCATTCAGCAATTCTTAATATTTTCAAAACCTGTGAATTGTTAGAGCCTGTTAGCGAACATTCCAGTCAGTGACTCACTCGCTAGAATGTTCACAAAAAGTGAATGCAAAACGGGAGATTACACAGCTGACACACACTCAGTTCTTTGTTTGAGCAAATAGTTGGATATATTTATATTTTAAAATATTTAGCTAGCTTTAATCATGATCATTTGTGCAATTCAAACGCACCTGCCAAGTTAACTATATTAACTCATTCATATACTGGGCTTCACAAATACTGGTGATGTTAGTGGCATAGTCTTTATACATAAAATTCCTAGTTCTCAAAAACCTGTGTTTTAATCCAACCTGAAGGTACCTCAATATTACAAAATCAGCTGTCACGGAACCTAGCTCTCTGATAGCCTGCATATAAATTAAAAGTCAGCAAATTACCTTTTTTGTGGTATACTGTCTCTTTAAAATGATATAGAGACACAAATAAACAAAAAGAAATGCCATGCAGAAACATTTAAAGAGCTCTACTGCCTGATGTAAATACAATACATAAAGTGGGGTTCTTATGCCAGATTCTGATCTCACTGACACTAGTGTATTTCCATTTACATTAACAGAGTTAATCCAGGTTCACACAGAAGTGAAATCAGAATAATTTACTCCTCTTCTGAGGGTTGGTCTCCTAGCTCCTTAAGTAGGGAAAGTCAAAAGAGAAAAATAATGCCTGTGCTGCAGCTTGCACTGGTTCTCCATCCAGTGCTAGATCTGCATCATGGTTCTGGTATTAATTTACAAAGCTCTCAATAGATAGGGCCACACTATCTTAAATACTGCCTTGCTGACAGTAACCAACACAAACATCGTCATCAAGCACACTACATTTAGCAGAGTCAGATACAGATTCAAGGGAGCAGCAGCAGGCAGAGAGAGCCCTCTGATAAGACCCCTTTGCCACAGCGTTTCCCAAGTGAGCAGAAGATCCAAAATATCAGCCCATGACTAAACCAAGGGCAAGATGAAGAACTGGTTTTGTGCTCAGAATTACTGGTTTATGATAACACTGAGTTATATGGAGAACTGAGTGGCCAGTTCTTTGGACCTTCTTGATTCTCTACAGTGCATTCATATTGCAGTGATAGAAATGGTGATATATTCTATGGCTTTAGAAGTGTTTATAGATATTTGAAGAAAATAGTGATATGATCTAAATGGCAGGAGAGGAAGATTATTTTGTCTGTGGTGTTCTGAATACAGTGGAGGGGACAGAGGGAACAGGTAGACAGGCAAGAGGAGGAGATTGCATTAATCAAGGCAGGAGATGAGCAAAGCATTGATGAACATTTTAGCCATGGGGATTGAAAGAAATATATATTTTTAAAGATGTTGCAGAGGAAGAATTGACAGGATTTGGTGACTTCATAGAAGTGAGATAGGAGAGCAGGGAGTTGACTGACACTTAGGTTGCAAGCCTGGATAACAGTGAGGATAGTGGTATAACCCACAGTGATGGAGATTTTGAGAAGGGAAGTTAAAAATAAATTAATATAAGATAAATATCAATAAAATGATGGTTCATATTGAGTTTGGGATGGATTGGAAAATAGGGTTGCTTCAGCTTCATTTATAGAGGTGACAAACTTGGATGCTCAGCACAATACACTTGCTATCTGCACGGAGCTCGGTACTGTATGTGAATAGTATGGTGCCTTTTGACATACATGATTCATCTGCAGAGAGACTTGGTTTGAAATACTCCCAACCAAGGCTTGTTAACTTCCAAGAAAGCCTGAGGGCTCCTTAGCCTACAGACTTCATCTACACAGTGCTCCATGTCTGGCAAAACACAAATAAGCAGAGGCTTCCAAAACCCCAGCTGAAGCTGCAGCTCTAAAATCAGAATTCTGCTTTGGACACTTGTTTAACATATCCGACAAGTTGGTTGAGTTGGAAAGTTTTACAGCAGGCGAATATAAACTTTAATTCAGGGAATGCTTATGTTTACCCCAGCAGTTAGCCCCAGCACCTACTTGCTTGAGCCCTGGAACCTCTTTCATTACAAATTAAGCACTGCTCAATACATTTATTGTATGCAAACAGAGTAAAGCCTAAACAAATAAAATATATACTGGGTGCTCTTGTAGAGCCAATTTTTACAAAGCTGAAAGCAATTATGAGCCAGATCAGCTGGCAGAGAGAACTTGAACAGAAAAATGTGAATGATAATTGAGACTCGTTTAAGAATATTTTACTAGATGCCCAAAAATCCACAGTCAAGAAAGGCTATGCTGGTTTTAAAAAAACAAACCAACCTGAATTAGAGGGAATGTCTTATTGTAATGTGTCATTGCCAGTTTGACAGAGATATAGCTGTTAAAATTTGTGTCCTCTGGATACAGCAAATACTTGCATGTTAAGCTAATTGATGACAATCCTAATGTATTTTCCTTCATTTTTAACAGATAAGAATAAAAAATGAATGTTAATGTCCGGAATATCAAAGAGATGTTCAGTACTCGCACAACCACAAGGTAAGTGATTTTGGGTTTTGTTATGTTTATAATGTTCAAATAATCATGATAGCCTACTGGCTGTATTTAGCTAAAAGATTGAGTAGCTGCTCCCATTAATTTGCAGTAAAAGTTATTTAAATTGCCCTTTGCAGAACTAAGTCAAATAAACCGGAAACATTGTCTGCTGACATCCTAATTTTCCTGGCGTGTTTATTCCTGAGGTCATTAGCAGGTCTCCAGTTAAGGAGCTGATATGACTGTTATTTGGTGTGATGCATCAGTACAACTTAGACTTCAGCTACTGAATTTGAGGATCTCCATGAAAAAGTCTAAAATAGCTGTGCTTACAGTAGCACTGATCTGATACTGTGTTCTAATTTTACTTGAGAAAACATTAAAACACATAAGAAAATGTTTTACTACCAGATAAAATTATTGGAGGCTTTGTGTGTCTTATCTGTGATTTCCTCTGTGCTATTTACACCTTGAAGCATATTAAGTACAACCTTAGACCTTAGTCCATCCCGTGCTTTGCTGCTCATTGGGCTACCCACATTAGCCATCCTTGCCTGTCATCTGCCCTTCTCTCCAAATCTTCCCATTTCATGTTGAGGTGCTTGATGTCGTTTGGAACTGTTCATTTCCATGTTATTCGCAGTCTTCCTCTCTTTCTTCAGGTGTTTTCTTGCTTCCATTCCAGGGCAGTATTTGGTAAGCATTCTTTTTCTCAGCACATGCCCCAGACACTGATGTCGTCTTTTATAGATTATTTGTGAGTGGGTGCCTTGTCCAGTCATTTTTCTGACTTCTTCATTCGTCTTCCTATCTCTATATGTTATTCCCAATATTCTTCTCAGACATTTGTGATGAAATGCATTCAGCTTTTGCGTCTCTTTCTTGGTAAGTTGCCATGTCTCACTGCTATATGTTGTGATGGCGATAACAGCTGCGTTGTATACATTCAGTTTTGTCTTCAGGGAGATGTTTTTGAGTTGCCAGATGTTTTTGAGTCTTCCAAATGCAGTGTTTGCCTTCCCGATTATTCTTCTTATTTCCTCGGAACTGGTACCCATCATGGCTAATGGTATTTCCAAGATATGTAAAATTGTCCACCTTCTCCAGTTTCTCCTCTTCAATTTTTATTTCTGTCCCTATAGTCCCCATTAACATGACTTTACATTTCTTTGTATTGTATCTCAAACCTATCTTCTCCATTACTTCTTTTACTTGATTTGTGCATTTTTGTAGTCCGTTGGCATCTTCATTGATAAGAGCGATGTCGTCAGCTAAGTCTAGATCAAATAGCGTTGAATTGTTTCATTTTAGGCCATATGTATCACTGTTGCATCATTTTAATCCATAGTCGATGACTGGCATAAACAAAAAACGAGACAGGACACACCCCTGCCTTACACCTGTCTTGATGCTGAATGGCTTACTCAATCCATTTTCCATTTTAATGGAGCATATTGAGTTGGCATAGAATGCCTTCATAATGTTCATTAATTTTGTTGGAATTAAGTACAAAGGCCTCTGTAATTAATGGATACTAAGAAAAAGCCTATGTATAAAGGACTTTAATCTGAGTGATGTGCTGAAGGTTTCATGTCGCCAGTACTAAAATATCCTTGGAATTTCTAAAATTAATATATGACAATTTCTTAATGCAAAAAGTATTGCATCCAACACAGGGGAACTCTATATTATACCTCATCTTGACAGATAAAGAGGAATTGATTGCAGAACTAAAAATTAGTGGTTGCTTTGATGCAAATGATCATGACTTGATACCAATGATTAATTTTTGCCAGGGCTCAGCCCCAGCACCTCTGGGCTCGGCAGTTCATTGCCCTGGCACCTCTGGGCTTAGGGTGACAAGACAGCAAATGTGAAAAATCAGGACGGGGGTGGGGGGTAATAGGAGCCTATATAAGGAAAAGACCCAAAAATCGGGACTGTCTCTATAAAATCGGGACATCTGGTCACTCTATCTGGGCTTGCCACATGAGTTATGAAAATAAATTGCTTGAGCCCTAGCACCTCGTTGCTTGAGCCCTGGAACCTCTTTCATTACAGATTAAGCCCTGCTCGTTACATGTATTGTATGCAAGCAGACTAAAGCCCAAACAAATAAAATATATACTGGGTGCTCTTGAAGAGCCAGTTTTTACAAAACTGAAAGCAATTATGAGCCAGATCAGCTGGCAGAGAGAACTTGAACAGAAACATGTGAATGATAATTGAGAATCATTTAAGAATATTTTACTAGATGCCCAAAAATCCACAGTCAAGAAAGACTATGCTGGTTTAAAAAAACCAACCTGGCTTAGAGGGAAAGTGAAAACATCTTATATACACACACAAATGGAAGAAAAGGGAAGTTGATAGAAATTGGAAGCTCTGAATTGTATCCTTTTGCTTTCCTTCTCAATTTCTTACAAGTTAAAAATCAGTGGTCAGCAAAGTTAAGGTCCATAAGAGTTTAAATATATTAGGAACAAAATGAATACTAATAATGGTATTAATCCATTACTAGATGGAATTGGTAGAATTGTCAATGAGGCAGAAGTGTTCAATAAATACTTCGGCTCTGTATTTGAGAAAAGCCAGATGATATAATCATATCATCATATGATAATGATGAACTTTCCATTCTACTGTCAGAAGGGGTAGCCATGTTAGTCTGTATCCACAAAAACAATGAGGAGTCCGGTGGCACCTTAAAGGCTAACAGATTTATTTGGGCATAAGCTTTCGTGTGTAAAAAACCCCACTTCGTCAGATGCATGGAATGAAAATTACAGATACAGGCATAAATATACTGGTACATGGGGGGAGGGATAGGNATTTGAGAAAAGCCAGATGATATAATCATATCATCATATGATAATGATGAACTTTCCATTCCGCTGTCAGAAGGGGTAGCCATGTTAGTCTGTATCCACAAAAACAACGAGGAGTCCGGTGGCACCTTAAAGGCTAACAGATTTATTTGGGCATAAGCTTTCGTGTGTAAAAAACCCCACTTCGTCAGATGCATGGAGTGAAAATTACAGATACAGGCATAAATATACTGGTACATGGGGGGAGGGATAGCTTAGTGGTTTGAGCATTGGCCTGCTAAACCCAGGGTTGTGAGTTCAGTCCTTGAGGGGGCCACTTAGGGATCTGGGGCAAAATCAGTACTTGGTCCTGCTAGTGAAGGCGGGGGGCTGGACTCAACTAAATGACCTTTCAGGGTCCCTTCCAGTTCTATGAGATATGTATATCTTTATTTACCTTACAAGTGGAGAACCAGTGTTGACAAGGCCAATTCAGTCAGGGTGGATGTGGTCCACTACCAATAATTGATGAGGAGGTGTCAATACCAAGAGAGGGAAAATTGCTTTTTGTAGTGAGCCAGCCACTCCCAGTCCCTATTCAAGTGTTAAGTTTGCAAATGAATTGTAGCTCTGCAGTTTCTCTTTGAAGTCGGTTTTTGAAGGTTTTTTTGTTGAAGGATGGCTACTTTTAAATCTGTTATTGAATGTCCAGGGAGATTGAAGTGTTCTACTAGTGGCTTTTGTGTTACCATTCCTGATGTCCGATTTGTGTCCATTTATACTTGTACGTAGAGACTGTCTGGTTTGGCCAATGTACATGGCAGAGGGGCATTGCTGGCACATGATGGTATATATCACATTAGTAGATGTGCAGGTGAATGAGCCCCTGATGGTGTGGCTGATGTGGTTGGGTCCTATGATGGTGTCTCGAGGGGAGATAGGGGGACAGAGTAGGCAACGGGGTTTGTTACAGAGACTGGTTCCTGGGTTAGTGTTTCTGTGGTGTGGTGTGTAGTTGCAGGAGAGTATTTACTTCAGGTTAAGGGGCTGTCTGAAAGCGAGGACTGGCCTGCCTCCCAAGGTCTTGTAGATCATTGATGATGTGCTGGAGAGGTTTTAGCTGGGGGGCTGTACGTGATGGCCAGTGGTGTTCTGTTGTTTTCCTTGTTGGGCCTGTCCTATAGTAGGTGACTTCTGGATACCCATCTCGCTCTATCAATCTGTTTCCTGACTTCCCTAGGTGGGTATTGTAGTTTTAATAATGCTTGATAAAGATCTTGTAGGTGTTTGTCTCTGTCTGAAGGATTGTAGCAAATGCGGTCCTGGGTTAAGGCTTGGCTGTAGACAATGGATCATGTGATGTGGTCTGGATGAAAGCTGGAGGCATGCAGGTAAGTATAGCGGTCAGTAGGTTTCCGGTATAGGATGGTGTTTATGTGACCATCACTTATTTGCACGGTAGTGTCCAGGAAGTGGCGCTCTTGTGTGGACTGGTCCAGGCTGAGGTTGATGGTGGGGTGGAGATTGTTGAAATCCAGGTGGAATTCTTCAAGGGCCTCCTTCCTGTGGGTCCATATGATGAAGATGTCATCAGTGTAGCTCAAGTAGAGGAGGGGCGCCAGGGGACAAGAGCTGAGGAAGCGTTGTTCTAAGTCAGCAATAAAAATGTTGGCATACTGTGAGGCCATGCGGGGACCCATAGCAGTGCCGCTGCCTTGAAGGTATAAGTTGTCCCCAAATCTGAAATGGTTGTGGGTGAGGACAAAGTCACAAAGCTCAGTCACCAGGTGTGCCGTGGCCTCATCAGGGATACTGTTCCTGACAGCTTGTAGTCCATCCTCATGTGGAATATTGGTGTAAAGAGTCTCTACATCCATGGTGGCTAGGATGGTGTTTTAATATAATAAATAATAATATATGGAGATATCCCTATCTCATAGAGCTGGAAGGGACTCCAAAGGGTCATCAAGTCCAGCCCCCTGCCTTCACTAGCAGGACCAATTTTGCCCCAGATCCCTAAGTGGCCCCCTCAAGGATTGAACTCACAACCCTGGGTTTAGCAGGCCAATGCTCAAACCACTGAGCTATCCCTCCCCCCCCTAATGTTTTCAGGAAGATCACCAATGCATTGTAGTTTCCTCAGGAAGTTGGTAGTGTCTTGAAGATAGCTGGGAGTGCTGGTAGCGTAGGGTCTGAGGAGAGAGTCCAAATAGCCAGATAATCCTGCTGTAAGAGTGCCAATGCCTGAGATGATGGGATGTCCAGGATTTCCAGGTTTATGGAGCTTGGGTAGCAGATAGAATACCCCTGGTTGGGGCTCTAGGGGTGTGTCTGTGTAGATTTGTTCCTGTGCTATAGCAGGGAGTTTCTTGAGCAGATGGTGTCCATTCCACTAGTATTTCAGGAGGATGTTAAACAGCAGCTACTAAAAGTTAGACTTTTTTAAATCAGCAGGTCCAGATAACTTGCATCTGAGAATTTTCAAAGAGCTGGCTGAGGATCTCTTGGGGCTGTTAATGTTGTTTTTCAATAAGTCTGGGAACACTGGGAAAGTTCCAGATGACTGAAAGAAAGCTAATGCTGTGCCAATATTTATAAAGGGTAAATGGGAAGACCTGGGAAATTACAGGCCTGTCATTTTGCACAGGAACAGTGTCAGGCTGAAGAAATGACTACTCTTCTTCTTCTAGCCTTAGTCACCTAGTCCTTCTCCATTCCAGTCTGTCTTGAAGCAACTAATCCTCAGAAACTCCTCAACTAATCAAATCCTTTTGTATAACATCCATCCATCTAGTTTTGGGTTTTCCAAAGCTTCTCTTGCCCTCCATTTCTAATTGTAACACCCAGTTTCCTATATATTCTTCCAATCTCCTTCTCACATGCCCAAGCCATCTAAGCCTGGATTCCATCAGCTTTTCTATAATTGGTGCCACCTTAACACTTCCCCTAATTCATTTGTTCCCAACATCATCCATCCTTATAGCTCCAAGCATCAGTCTTAACATTTACATTTCCATTGTATTCAAAATCTGCTCCTGTCTCTTCCTCGGTGCCCAGCATTCGGAGCCATCCAAAAGTGTGTGCCTAATTCTCTTGTAGATCTCACTTCTCAAGTTGATAGGAGAATACCTGTTGCAGATTACACCATTCACTTCTCTCTGTTTAGGCCATGCCTTTCTGTTCTGCTTATATTTTAGTCATCGAGTTCACCACTATTCTGCCCTATCACACCTAGGTACCTGAACTTCTGCACCTTTGGTAGTGCATGGCCCCCAGACTTAGTCTCTTTGTCTTCCTGCAAGGTATCATTTGAATCTACAGTTTTATTTCTGATGATTTTTATGCCATTTCATTCAAGTACACACCTTCATCTCTTTAAATCTTCTTTCACTTCCTCTTTGCTATCCCCCATGAGCACTACATCATCTGCAAAAAGCATGCAGCAGGGTGCCACTCTCTGGACGTTTTCTGTAAGTGTATTGAGCATGTGAACAAAAAGGGGCTTAGTGCTGACCCTCGCCGTATGCCGACTCTTACTAGAAACGGTTCCGTTTCTCTGCATGGGCTTCTAACCGTGGTAACAACACCCTCAAATATGTCCTGGGCAAGTCTGACAGTCTTCAGCGATCACTTTCCTTCCCACATAAAACCAGATGACTGCTCTCAGAACGTGGTCATAAGCCTTCTCAACTTTGATGAATACTTTGTGCAGGATTTTCCTCTTTTATTTATATTTGTGTACAAGCTATCTGAATGCAAAGATTGCATCCATTACTGACTTGTCTGTCACAAATACAAACTGATTGTCACTGACCTTTACTTCTCTTCGTAGTCTCTTACTCTTATCAATAACTTTTCCTCATATCTTCATCACGTGGCTCGTGCGTTTAATGCCGCGGTTGTTACCACGGTCTTTTTCTATGCCTCCTTTTCTCTTAAAGATTGGTTCTGATGTATTCTTTTTCCAGGTATCAGGCATCTTCTCAGAAATCCTCTTTTTCTTGTTCATTACATCCCACTTGGGATTCTTATGCACATATAATATTTAGGGGGCCATTTTCATCAAAATTATCCTGTCACTTGTCTTATCCACAACCACTACACATCTCTTTGTGTAAAACTAGACCAACTCAATTTCTCTTGTTCAAAGTACCATAGTATAGTAGCTTATAGCCTTCTCTTTATCTCTTGCCTTTGAAACCTTCCATTGGATTCTTGGATGCAGGCAATCTGCATTTTCCTTTTCATCAACATCTAAGCCAGTTCTGCACTTTCTCCAGTTAATGTCCCTATATTCCTATTTTCTGGACTTTCTTCTTTGACCGCATCTGTCCAGAAAGATGCAGTCGCACTCAGATGAGGATGCTATACTTTGTTTCTGAAGAATGCCCTAGTTTTCATAGCGGGGGCATAAAGAACTCATTTTATGGGTTTCTTTGGCAAAGTTTTACGGCCGGCTTCCAACACTCCTCTTTCAACCAGGCTTGGGACTAGCTATAGTGGAGTTTTGGCCCTGACTGCATCTGATCTAACTATGCAATATTTAATGCTGTCTGAAATAGCCCACTTGTCCCCTACCTACCTAGCCTTGCCTGCAGGAAAATCTACAGGAGTGAGAAAAGGAGAAGGAAATTTCAAGATTCTCCTTGTGGAGATTTTTCTTAAATGTTTCCATCAGAAATGTAGAACAGGGTCTGTCGCTCCCCAGCCTGCAGGAACCACCTTAAAACCCTGTAATTCCCATAGTAGAACAACAAGAGGCCAATTCCATCTGTGTGGAGGCCCTGTCCCTTCATGCCAGCCTTGTGTTCTTAGCAGCTCCTTCCCACTCCCTGGCAAGGTGCTTCTGTTGAAACCTCACTGACAGTGTTTCACTAACCAGTGGTTGCCTCAGGGATTCCCCTTAAAAGGGTGTCCCTATTGCAAGACCAAGGAAAGGGAGGTGTGGAAAAGTCTATCTATTCAGGTACTTATGTGGCACCTTTACAGCATCAGTGTCCACAACTTGAGGCTGAATGAGGTTTTCTGGAGAATGTGTGGGACTATGGAATTATGCTTTTGTTATGCTGGGTGTTGGGTAAAGTCTCTGTGAAGCTAGTGGGCATAAGAGCCATCCTTCATTCAGGGTAAATGTAAACAATGAATGTTTGTCGGCTTTTAGCAGGAAACAAGAGAGTGACTCTCAAACTGGTTTGTAGGCCCCTGACTGAGGGTAGTCCATTAGGATGTGTTTAATAACCAACAATGCAGGATTGGGTGGTTGGTAGAACAGGTGTTACCATGAGTGGCTATTTTCTGAAGTGGACTGCAGAATGAAAATGTTGGAGAGCCATACAGTACAGTGGTGTTCTTATGCATGCTAATCTCGATTTACGTATGGTATCATTACCATAGACTCTGCCTCCCATTTTTTTAATGTATTTATTCTTGCAACACTCCTTATGAGATAGAGAATTACTGTTATTTCCATTTTACAGATGAAACACAATCAAGGCACAGAGAGGCTAAATGACTTGCCCAGGGTCACAAAGGAAGTCTGTGGCAGGGCAGGAAACTGTACTTGGGTCTCTCAAGTCCCATGCAAGTGCCCTAACCACAGAACCATCCTTCCTTCCTTTCTGTAACACAAAGTTTGAAGGTTAACTGACTTACAATATTATCTAAAATAGTTTGCTATTTCATTACTTAGTCATGATTTTTGCTTGAGGTTCATTCCCTTTCTGCTCTACATTATTTCAGGACTAATAAATCATCCAGTCGGAGCAGTGCTCCTAGTGATTACTCCAGCCTCAGTGACTCTCAGTTCCTCTTTGGTTCCCAGTTCTGTCCAGAGAACTCACAGTCAGCACCAGTGCCCCTGGAATGCAGTGCACAGTCAAGACAACAAAAAAACTCCCAGCAGAACTCTCAGGATGTGAGTTTGACTCTTGGAATTTCTCAGCTAACATTGTACTACCTGTGGGGAAGTATTAACAATTCAAAATTAATTCAAAAGACTGTAAACTCTTCAGGGCAGGGCTCATATCATCCTAAATGTTTGTACAGTTTCTTGTTCAAGTGATTGCACATGTGCATTCCACTCTTGGTGTGAATATACACAGTCGCTGGAAATTTTCCCATCAGTGGTACCTGTCAGGGCAGCTTGAATACCCTTTGCTGCCATGCACTGGTGGCACCAGCATAAAGGGCTCAGCTGACCTGAGCCCCCTCAGTTCCTCCTTACCACCCATGACGGTCTCTGGGTGGTACGGAGGAACTGAGGGGGAACTGCAACTGTTCATCTTCCTTTCAAGTGCTCTCAATAGATGGTGTACTCATGAGTCCAGAGTCGATCCTTAACCCCCGCTTGTCCAGTGAGGGGTTTATACAAAAGCATATGACTGATCAGCTAAGAACATGTAATTTATGTTAGATTCTCTATTAATGGGGTAGCTATTTTATTTGATCTTTTTGTTTCAATTACTAAAATAATGTAAAATTATTCCAAGCATGAATGCATTTAGACCAGATGTTTAAGCTAAAATATCAGTTATTCCTACTGTTTCTGTTCAGTAGGCTTCATGGAAGAGAGATGGATTCATGAAAGATTAAATGTCCAGTCTTGTTCTGATTTACTTCCACAGACTGAACATTTATTTACCCCATTGCTGTTCATTATATTATAGCAGACATGTCATTGATTTTCAGAGAGAGCGAGCCTGTATGTTCTAGGTATTTCTCACATGCTTTTATAATAGAGCATCATGTGCAATCATATTATTCATACTCAAATAGCACTTATACTGTTAGTACATACTTGAGGATTAAAATAAAGACACTTGTCATTAGAGATAAGCGAAGAGTCATTGTGCCAGTTTGTGGTCTAAGGCAATAATTCAGTTCTAGCCTCTTTCTGACCCCTCTGCAGTTTGCTAAAGGTCTCCCTCCATTGGCTGCAGTAGCTTTTCATCCAACATGGAAAAGGAAATTCTCTCTTCAAGATGAAAGAGGGCAATTTGGCGTGATTTGCATTCAGATTAAATTAAAATTTAAGGGAAAGTTGATTCCATTTTGCTCATCATAGTGTTTGGAAAGTTTGTAGGATGAGAAGGAGGTTTTTGCTGCTTAAATATTAAATATTAAAAATCTTGTCCTCAAACCCATATTGAAGCATATTAAAAACTGGCTTCCAGTGTATGATGCTAGAATATTGTGGTGATGTTTACATGCCAGCAAAATGTTGTCATTTAGTAGGAAGCTCAGCATCGGCTATTTAAGTTAAATAATTTACAGCATATCTCACTGTGGGAACTTTCACTGCTTTTCCTCCCCTGAACTTGCTGTGCTTTCCTCATTTCAAGCCTCTACTGTCCAGCCGTGCAGCATATGTTTTTTCCTTGGACATATCTGGTGTGTTTGGCAACAGCAACCAATACAGCGCACTACACAGAGCAAAATAAGGGAAGCTTTCTTTTTATAAAGTACAATCTAAGTAAAGTTTCACCTGCTTTAGTCTGATGGGAATACAGCCAGCCTTCATTCCCTTCTGCAGGAGGTTGATGTAGCTACTGCATGTGAACCAAGAATCTCATTAAATTCTTAATCTGTCTGTCCAATCCAACCTGTCACACCCAGTCACTGCAGAGAATTTGGTGCATGAATGTTTTTTCTAGTTAATGTTCTGAATATTTTTGTACCTTAAATATTGTCATTTTTTCCTTTTTCACACAACAGAGCGAGCCCAGTATTTTTACGAAGTACCAGACAAAACCTCAGTTGTTTGGTGGCGATGAAAAGGAAAAGGGTTCATTTGATTTTGGTGTTGGAAAGCTCAAGAATGTCTTGGAGCAGTTTGAAGTGAATAAGAAAAAAATAAAGGACAAACATGACAGGTATGCAAGAATCCATTGCAAACTGTGATTATGAAGGCAGCTGGCATTCTCATAGCAAAAACAACCAATAATATGACCAAGCTGCACATTCCTGCAGGAAAGGTGTCATTTATGTTTGTAGATGTTCTCTGATTGGAAGACGTCACAGGCTGAGAGAGTGTTATACTTACAATGTAGATTTATATAACACTTCTGTCAATAAACCATAAGGAACTGTAAAGATTTTACCTGAATTTACCTTCATCTTTCTTTATCTTATCAGCAGATTTTATTCCGTGCAGATTCCCCATGAAAACCCATATTTCTCTAAATTCAAAGGATTGTGTTGTGAGAGATCAAAGGGCTCGCTACATCAGTATTTACATATAGAATAAAGGAGATTGCTAGGGACATTTGTGTGGAACTGAATAGGAATATAATTACATATTTAAAAATGTACACCTATCTCATTTTTATTTTGTATGCAAGATGATTAGAGCTGTATTTTCTGCTGAGACCACCTTCATTTCCTAATAAGCTCTTTATCATATACTAAGGATGCTCAGGTACAGGCTAATCCTATCAGGTTTTGTTGAGCAAAGTAAGGGCTTCAGTCTCCAGTACGAAGAATGACAAGTTCTCCAGAGGCTGAGAAATAATTCCTACCTCTGTGTATTTCATTTAAAAAAAAAAGAGAGAAAATATGAAAAATGAGTCATAGGTGAACTACATTTTGTGGAAAGCCTTTAATCAAATCAGATTGTGTATGTCACTGACTTTCTCCTGAGATATTTTTAAAGGTCTCTGATAATACAAAATTTGAAATTCTAGTTCCTATTAAGTGAGAGTAAGAATTGTATATATGTGAATAAAGGGATGTGCAAATATTGAATTTTAAATGTTTAGGCAAAGTTCTGAATTCTGTTTTGTTTATTCTGTGAATCAGTTTTGGTTTTCCATAAGTTCCAAAGAAAATAATTTGTAAAAGATGTCATCTGCACAGCATCATTACTCTCGGGTCACACCGCCCAGTGCAAGCCACCCTTGGCTCAAAGTTTTCTGATCCTCTGAAACAGTGGTAGTGGTGGATAATGCACGAGCCTTCCCTTTGTTGCCCAATTGCACAGTACTCGCTGCCACTACCCCAGCCTCCAGAACCTAGTCAATTCCTTCTTGGCTATAGTCAGCCAGTGAGTTGAAGCAGCAAAGAATCCTGTGGCACCTTATAGACTAACAGAGGTTTTGCAGCATGAGCTTTCGTGGGTGAATATCCGAAGAAGTGGGTATTCACCCACGAAAGCTCNAATGCAGAGCCCCCCGGAGCGGTGGCCAGGACCCAGGCAGTGTGAGTGCCACTGAAAATCAGCTTGCGTGCCGCCTTCGGCACACGTGCCATAGGTTGCCTACCCCTGTTCTAGTCAATTCCTTCTTGGCTATAGTCAGCCAGTGAGTTGAATTACAGGTAAGTATAGTTGTCTCTCTCAGAGGAGAGAATATGTTCTGGTAAGTACAGTATCTGTCCAAGTGTTTTTAAAGAAGTGTTGTACTTTGTAAAGTTAAGTGATCCCACAATAGACTTGCAGCCTTATTTAAACTCGGGAACTTGGCAAAATCAAGGCCTCAGTAACATTGTCAATTCATGGTTTTCAAGTCATTCTAGGATGTCCATGGTACTAAAATGTGTCCTGAAGTCCAGCCTTCCTTCAATCAGTGTAACTATCCTCCTGGAGTGTATTGTATGTGATCAGATCTTCAGCCTCTCATTGGAGTAGGAGAAGTTTGCTATCAAAGGGAACCAATTTTGGAACACTGTTTTCATCACATTTCTAGATCACTTTTGTTAGAAAGAGAAATAACTAGGCAAACAAAAGGAAGGCCTGTAAAGATTCTACCTAATCTATTTTAGGTTTTAACATAGCACCCACCTATCAACCTAGTACCGGAGTGAGCTCCTTGCTGAACCTCTCCATGCGGGGAGAAGGAGAGGGAGGGGTAATATCCCCAGTGGGACTTCAGCGTGATCATCACCATTGTAAAGTTAAATATGATAATGTATCAAGTTGTATCCCCACCAGTTTGACTATTGCAAGGACCCTCCTCTTTTCCCTAGCAATAGAAATATTTCAGTGCACCTACCTACCCATAGGTTATTAGACTCTGCCTCCCCTGCCCTTTTGGATGCTGCAGTTTGAGTCCATAGATGATCAATCCAAAGTGATCTGAATCCTCAGAAAGGGAGACAAAGTAGCTCTTTGCTTAGCAACAGTCTTTGCATTTTGCCCTTGATGGGTTAATCATGAAAAGAATATGAATTCTGATTGGCTAGCACACATCAAAGAGGTAGATTAATTTACAGAAAACACATTCAGTCGTTCAGATGAAAGGCCTTTGTTACCCTCTGTTACAGTTCTTCCTGACACTGGCCTTGTCTACACTGAAGATTTTCCTACAATTGCTTTAGGACTCTTGCTGCTCTAGTGTAGACCATCTGCAGGCATTTCACCATCATCTTGTGTAGTCCTATTCTGAGCTGACAATGCCAATAGCCAGTCTACAGCCCCCACCATTGCTAGCATCTCTGGAGTTGTACCAGTGCTAAAGCAAGAGTGGGAGGATTTTAAAAAAATCTTTGTCAGAGGTAAGGCCACTGAGGTTTTTCTAATGAAAGTAAGGTGATTTTAAGGGGTGAAGGACATAGTCTCTTATTCTGCATTATGTCTTGCAATGTTTCATGCCTCATGATCCCCCTAACCTTTCTTATTTCTAATTGTTTCAGTATTGTTTGCATACCTATTTTATGCTCTCTGTGTTTCCATTTTAGCGAAGTTTTAAGCACCTTTATTTCCAGTGTCAAAGAAAGCATTCAGGGGGTAAGTAAATCCAAATTCCAAGTTGTAGCCTTTATCTAACATTGAATTGTGGTTCTGCATTAAACTGTAGTGTCCCTAGGGCGTGAGCTCAGCTCCTGTGACACTACAATTTTCAGATCAATAGGGTGAGTTACCCTTTACAATTCTCTTAGATTGGGAGACTCTTAAGAGCACACAAAGAATGAATACAGTGACCACAAACACAATTACAAGTAAAAAATCTTGTTTGTATAATAAGCTACATGCACATACCCATCTACGCAACCTGAGAGCCCAAGCCATAGCCAATGCCATATTCATACTCACATACCCAGATAGGGTGACCAGATGATGGGAAGAAAATATCGGGACACATTGGGGGGGGGGGGCCTCAGCAAAAAAAAAAAAAAAGCCGAGCGAGTCCTGCCCTGGCTGAGGAAAAACCAACAACAACAACCCACAGTGCTGCCGGCGGATATCGGGACAAAATGCGTCCCGACCAAAGATCAGTCAGGACATGGGACAGACACCGGAATATCGGGACGGTCCCGGTAAAATCAGGACGTCTGGTCACCCTATACCCAGAGCTATTATAGAGTCTGGTGGATCTCTCAACAGGTGGTCATGATAGAAGGGTAGTTCCTGCTGAGGTCTTCTCTTGGAGTCTTCCCACCCTCTCCCTACCAGGAAACTGCTTGTTGTTCTGACAACACCTAACACCTTGTGCATATGCATGGGGGTTCCAATCTCCTTTTATCTATCTGTACTTCCACACCCCATACATTTTGCGGTGCCCCACTTTCCAGAGGTTGTTCTCTTAGTTCCCCTTTTTCCTATTTACATATTATTAACATTTACGTAAACAGGTGCCAGCTCATGCCAAAGCACCAGGACAATTCACTTGTATATTAGTATAGATTAAAATGATTGTTAATTGTATAAGAATGTATTTGGTGTTTAAACTTCATAAAAACTATTGGATATTACATGCATTGTTTTAATTTATACGTATCCTGTTATAATGTAGTAGCAAATGTTTATATTGTATATACTCTGGTAATGAAATAACCCATCAAATGAGAAAGAAGCCGTGTGTAATGCAAAGGAAGAACTTTAGCACTAATTTGTGCACATTTGAAGGCTAGTGGTCATTGTATATGAGTATCAGAGATCAAAGACTCTAAATGGACTCCTGTCTCTCCACCAGCCAAAGAAAGAGGCCACATGGGTGGTGACCCTGTCAGCTTGTTTTCTGTGAGAAGAAGCTATAAGTTATGGATTCAGGGAAAGATTCTGCATCTCTAGACTGTTTAGGCTCTTACAGGGAAGGGTACCAGATGCAAAGCAGAGATCCTAAGAAACAATCTGGGTATTCTGAAAAGACTTTTGGGAAACTGAAAGTTTTATATCTCTGCCACCATTTGGAATTGTACACTGTGACTCACCTGTACATATATTTTACCTACTTTAACCTCTCAATAGCTCTCATTTCCTTTTCTTAGCTAATAAACCTATAGTTAGCTTACTATAGAATTGGCTGGCATTGTTGTCTCTGGTGTGAGATCTAGAATGCAACTTGGCCTGGGTGAGTGACTGGTCTCTTGGGACTGGGAATAACCTGGAATATTTATGATTTTTGGTATAAGAGGCTATCACTAAGTCCAATTTGGGTGGCAAGATAGACTGGAGAGTCTAAGGGGACTCTCTGTGACTCCAAGGTAAGACGGCTAGAGTGATCCAGGAGTTCACATTTCGTACTGGCTTGGTGAAATCTAATTATAGAACACATCATCCATTTGGGGTGTCTGTCCTGTTTTTGACAGCTTGCCCTGAGGTAGGCACTCATGGTCGTGAGCCACTTCAGACAGCGTGACACCAACCTCTTTTTCCATATCTGCACTTCCACATCCCATGAATTTTGGGGTACCCTGCTTTTCAGAGGTTGTTTATTAATTCCCCTTTTTCTTATTAACATTTACGTAAACATGTTCCCATGGTAACCTGCAGTCAGAACAAAATTTTCTGTGATGTTACAATCAGGTGTCTTGCGGTCCGAACAGATACATTGTGGCTTATTTTCCTGTAATATTACCTATTGGCACATCTTTTACAGTAATCTTATGGTTTTATTGGCATAGGGTCAGTTTTACGTCATCCACTCATGTCAAGTCTCCTTAAGCTTGAGGCCTAGTTTGGCTAAATTGAAATCTTACAGGACTTAACCTGTAGGATTTGCATTACAGCCTTACTTTACTTATATACCTAATACACACTCATCACTCCTAAATACTTGTCAGTCTTAGGCTACGTCTACACTACCCGCCCGGATCGGCGGGTAGAAATCGATATAGCGGGGATCGATGTATCGCGTCTCGTCTGGACGCGATACATCGATCCCCGAACGCGCTACTTCGAACTCCGTAACTCCAGCAGGGCGAGCGGAGTTAGCGGAGTCGACGGGGGAGCCGCGGACGTCCATCCCGCGCTGCGAGGACGCGAGGTAAGCGCGGGTAATTCAAAATAGGATACTTCGACTTCAGCTATGCTATTCTCGTAGCTGAAGTCGCGTATCTTATTTCGATCCCCGCCCCTAGTGTGGACCAGCCCTTATACTCCTATAGTTCTACAATTTAAATCTATTAATCACACATTGATTACATACTAAATGACATTTGCGTGAACCATAACAATAGATAATACAATTAAATGAATTAATTAGCTACAAAGTCCAACATAAAGAGGTTAGAAATATTGCAGTGCATTAATTTTATTTTTAGTCTAATACAATGTTTGCCTTTTTGAATGACAATATTTTAAACTATAAATAAATACTCCTTTTTGATGCCAAGCTATTCAGTTTTCACAATTTATTGCAAATACCTGTACTGTAATGCAAGTGAATAGATGACAGACCATGAATTTTCTTATTTGTCTTGGTTTTTGCAGTTGCAAACATGCTTGGACAAGTTTGAAGAAAGTTTGGATTCAAGAAATAAATCCATTTTGGATGGCTTGGAAGCCATTTCTAAGACCTGTAAGCACTTGCTATATTTCTGTTAATAGCAGAGGACATTGTCAAACTGCCGAAGTTAGTGTGTTTTCTCCAAGCTGGGAGATAAGACTAGTAGTGCACTCGCACACCATATAAGCTCATGGGTTTGTCTACACTCATGATCTTTCCCTTACCAATATTTGCCATCCCTGCACGTTGTTTATTGCTGTGTCAAGCAGAGTTCTGAAATGTTGTTTTTTTCAACAGACAACCACTATGCACATCTTTGGCTCTGTGTAGATGATGATCGTTATTAGAATACTTGGAGCACTAATGACTCTTATAATTAAGGTTACCTGAACATTACATTCTGAGCACCCATTTTCAGGTTTTCACAACTTTCTCAAACTTTTCATCTACCAGAATTAACATTTCCAGGCCTAGTCTCTGCTTGAAGTTTTTGGGGTTTTTTTAAGTTTGAGGGGGAAATTGTAGTCATTTTTGAGTATGAGGCAAATGAAAATATACTTTCCCCATTATAAGAAAAATGTTTACAGCCCTATTTGAATATATCTAGCCCTGAAGTGGTTGGAAGTAGACAGTCTTTATAAGGAAGAGTGCTTTGGAATGTTCCAGAGAAAATTCAGTCCGATTTGGCTGACCTCTGAGCCTTTGAAAAGTCACACGTTGTGACCATGCAGTAGTTTTTAATGCTAGCAGTATTTATAACAAACAACCTGACAGTGTTCCAAAGAGGCCTGTGTTCCACTGGGTGTGCCTGGGAGGCTAGCTTGGTTACATACGAGAAAGGTAAAGTGTAGTAAAGATTTTGCATTGGGTGTAGCATGGCTTTGTAGGAGCACTGCTTCATTTACTGTGTAGCAAAAAGTGGATTAAGGAAGACAGGGTTCTGAAAGACACTCTGTCTTATTCATTATGACCCTCTAAAGGTGAATGAGAGAGAGTCTAATTCATTCTTTACACAGTGAAATGCCCATTGGCTTGCACAGCTGGAAAACTATGGGTTTGATTCTTGTTTATATTAAAATCCTTTTACATTGCTTTGGTAATATAAAGGAGCCCTGAAGGGGCCCTAGTATAAATGAGAATCAGCCCATTGTATCAGCCCAGAAAGCTTGCCACTACATTGAAAACTTAATGTTTTCAGTGGCTCCAGCTGCCCATGACATAGGAACGCTCTGTAGGAGCCTTTGCCTCACTCACTGTACCTCTTGTATAGAAATTATTTTCATGCTCTCTGTTTTTCTGGTAGTCCCTAGAGTAATGCAAAGCAGCAGAATATGCTACACCTGTTTTACCTAAGGTTTTAGAAAGATTTAAATTATGTATTTACATTATGAAAGTGTACATCACATGGTGTGCACATTCCATACACAAAGGAAAAATGCAGTCCCCATCCCAAAGCAAAAGAGAGAGCAAGGGAAAGGGACATGTCATACAAACAAACAGGGTGAAGACTGGCACAGTCCTCTTAGTTCCTTGTTGTTTAACAAAGGAACTAGTTGCCCCATCTCTGGTTGATTGTTAATTCTTGACCTAACCCTCTACAGATCCATAATTTCTTTAATATATTGTCATGAACTGGGTGAAGCCTTGTTATGGGTTGAGTTAAAACATTGTTCAAACTGACGTGTGTACGAGCTCGTCAGTTAAGTTAGCTATAAGAGACAGTTAAGGGGCCACACTTGAAACAAAGGCCTACTAGAGTCTGCCCAGAAACTAGCACCGGGTGGGCAGAGGGGTCCACTGGGTGTTCTGACAGGATAGGGATGTGTGAGAACACTCAGAAACTGAGATCAGACAAGAACAATGGGAGAAGCAGAGGCAAAAAGCAAGAAAGCCAATCAGTAGCCTGTGAATACAGTATGACCCTGGGAAAAGTGAGAGAGAAAACCTTTGGGTCTATGGGCTAAAGATACTAGGGGCTACAAGCTAATCATAGAATATCAGGGTTGGAAGGGACCTCAGGAGGTCATCTAGTCCAACCCCCTGCTCAAAGCAGGACCAACCCCAACTAAATCATCCCAGCCAGGGCTTTGTCAAGCCGGGCCTTAAAAACCTCTAAGGATGGAGATTCTACCACCTCTCTAGGTAACCCATTCCAGTGCTTCACCACCCTCCTAGTGAAATAGTGTTTCCTAATGTCCAACCTAGACCTCCTCACTGCAACTTGAGACCATTGCTCCTTGTTCTGTTATCTGCCACCAATGAGAACAGCCGAGCTCCATCCTCTTTGGAACCCCCCTTCAGGTAATTGAAGGCTGCTATCAAATCCCCCCTCACTCTTCTCTTCTGCAGACTAAATAACCCCAGTTCCCTCAGCCTCTCCTCATAAGTCATGTGCTCCAGCACCCTAATCATTTTTGTTCCCCCCCCCCCCAGCTGGACTCTCTCCAATTTGTCCACATCCTTTCTGTAGTGGGGGGCCCAAAACTGGACGCAATACTCCAGATGTGGCCTCACCAGTGCCAAATAGAGGGGCATAATCACTTCCCTTGATCTGCTGGCAATGCTCCTACTAATGCAGCCCAATATGCCGTTAGCCTTCTTGGTAACAAGGGCACACTGTTGACTCATATCCAGCTTCCCGTCCACTGTAACCCCTAGGTCCTTTTCTGTAGAACTGTCGCTTAGCCAGTCGGTCCCCAGCCTGTAGCAGTGCATGGGATTCTTCCGTCTAAGTGCAGGACTCTGCACTTGTCCTTGTTGAACCTCATCAGATTTCTTTTGGCCCAATCCTCCAATTTGTCTAGGTCACTCTGGATCCTATCCCTATCCTCCAGCATATCTACCTCTCCCCCCAGCTTAGTATCATCTGCGAACTTGCTGAGGGTGTAATCCACCCAGATCATTAATGAAGATGTTGAACAAAACCGGCCCCAGGACCAACCCCTGAGGCACTCTGCTTGATACCGGCTGCCAACTAGACATGGAGCCGTTGATCACTACCCGTTGAGCCCGACAATCTAGCCAGCTTTCTATTCACCTTATAGTCCATTCATCCAGCCCATACTTCTTTAACTTGCTGGCAAGAATACTGTGGGAGACCATATCAAAAGCTTTGCTAAAGTCAAGGAATATCACGTCCACCGCTTTCCCCATATCCACAGAGCCAGTTATTACATCATAGAAGGCAATCAAGTTGATCAGGCATGACTTGCCCTTAGTGAATCCATGTTGACTGTTCCTGATCACTTTCCTCTCCTCTAAGTGCTTCAGAATGGATTCCTTGAGGACCTGCTCCCTGATTTTTCCGGGGAGTGAGGTGAGGCTGACCGGTCTGTAGTTCCCTGTGGAGTGTGTTTAGATTAGAAACATTTAGTTCAATATAGAAGAATGGAGTTTTGGTATAAGATTGTATAGGATTTTTCATCTGCACACTTACTTTGCTTTGGCATGTATTAGGCATTAGTAATAGTGGTGATTATGTTAAGACTAATTATTGTGGTGTGGGGGAAACTACTTTATTTCCTAGATTGGTGACCCAGAAGCTTTTAGCTGGCCAGTCACTATGATTGTGTAGCACAGCAAAGCATTTCATTCAAACCCCCCGGGGAAGAATCAAGCAGGATTTTATTCATATTTACAAATTAAAGAGTAAATGCAGTTTTTATTGATTTCCTTGTTTAGTGCAAGAGACTGCTCAGTCCCACTATGAATCAGTGCTGAATGCTCTGACAGACAAAAGCCAAATTGAGCAGATATTACTGGAGATGGAGAGGAGACTTGCAGCTGTAAGTTCAGAAATTCATCTGTTGTGCTGAATCTGGGTCCTGAATTTCTCACGTTTCTTAAAAAATACTAATGAAATATTAGATTATGCCTTCCTCTGATGAAAGTTACCATTCTAATAGAGGAAAATATGTATATTAAAATGCTAATTCTAGGCTAACCCTGCCATCTAGTAATCGTGCATTACGCTGCCCTGCAGGGATCCAAACTGGGGTGTTGCTCGTGATCTTTTGTTTGCCAGGATAGCAGGTGCCAGTCCCAGAGTGCCACCAGCGTGGTGGTGGCCCATGTCCCAATGCTATGGGAGCTGTGCTCTGGAAGGGCCTGGCTTCTGGCAGCTTGGAGAATGCTGCTGGTGCAGTATGTCTCCGATAAAGAGGGATGGGCGTGCGTCTCGTGGAAAGTCAGGTCAGACAGGGCCTCAGGGAGAACAAGGGGCTTAGAGGGAGCAAAATATGACTTGTCATAAAGGTACAAGATTGAAATGTCAGACTTTAAGCTGCCTAGATGGAGCTGGATTCCCAGAAGGGCCCCGCAGTGTATGTTTGTGGCAAATAATAAGCCACAGGAGGAAGTGGTATGTTGTCTTCATGAAGATAGGGAGACACCACAGTGAATTAGAAATTCACCCCACCCAAAGAAATGTTACCACCATATTGCTTTTTGAAAACATGGCTCTGTACAGAAACATCCAGACTGCTGATACTTGGGTTGATATGAAAGCTAAGTGGACCATCTAAGATTTAATACTAAAGGGGTTTTGGTTTGAATGTTACTGTTGGAGTTTTTAGTGTTTGTTGCCTAATATTTCTACTCTGCTGACTACTTTCCCCAGAAAGATATGGAGATTTTAGATGTGAAATCCAACTTACAGTTACTGAAGGAGAGTCTGGAACTACTAACATCTCAGCAGAATAAGCAACATCAGAAGCTATGCGAACAGTTAAATCACCTACCGTTCCCCCACATCTTAGCTGAACTGCAGACATTCATCTCCACTCCCAGATTTCCCAGTTGCATAAAGGATAACGCATCCCAGACCTCTCCAGATATATCACAGGACCTCTGTCTCATCAGTCAGGAGAAAACATGCGGTCAGTGCCATCAGACCATGAGGGTTTGCAGAACGAGTTCCTTTCAGACTCAGCCATGCACCATGACAATGGCAAATAGACATGGAGATTCCCATATGAAGAATCACATAGCTAAAGATGATACAAACAGGACTGATTTAAACACAGTTGCTGGAAGGGAGGTCAATCTCACTACTACAGCTTTACAAGGCAAAGAAAACATGACTATACAAGAGATGAAGTCTGCTTTAGAAAAGCAACCCTCTGCTAACAATCCACCTTGTGCCTGCTGCTCCAACACTGACGTTTTTGGGGATAGTCATGAGAAACATCAGCTGCTTACTCAAGAAATACCTCAAGCCACACCACTGAGGACGGTAATCGGGAAAGACTCTAAGGGAATCAAAACTGTGACTCCTTCACAACAAAATCAGAGCCAACTTTGCCAACTTCCTGTACAGAACAATATGGCTGGACAAAGAGACAAAGACTTTGCCACAGACAACATGATGCATATCACAGTTGTAGGAAACAGACTAAAAAAAGAAAAGTCAAAAAAAACCCGCCGGAGTAAATTAACGGTGAGGAAAAGAATGTACGTTGCTAAGAAAAAAGGAGACCTTTCCAAGTGTCCTGACAGTGGTCTGAAGAAAAAAATGACCAGCAGGTGGATGGAGTCAGAGGATTCCAGAAAAAATTACTCTCCCACAGATACAGTTACGCATCATTCAGAGAACTCTGGCCCAGGGTCTTCAGCTCCCAGTCACCAAAAGCTAAGCAGGGCCCAACACAGGAAGAAAGAAAACTCCTTGCCAGTGCTCCACTGCCATGAAAACCTGGAACGGCTTGCAGCCAAGAGAAAGGGAATATTGGAAAATAAGAGGAGAGTGGATATTTGCAATACCAAAGGGACTCTCTGTTTCTGGGATTGCTCTCCCAGGGAGAGTGACATAGAGGGTGAAAAACAGATGAGCTGGTTCAGTCTCCCAAGCACCATGGCTTCTAATAAGTCGTGTCTGTCTTTCGCCCCTGCCCAGCATAAGAATACAGCATTTTGCTCCTTAGTTTTTGATAGTGATTATTCTGATTGACATTTTCAGTTTGATTTTCCCGATGTATAACAGAAGTGTGGCTGGTTCAGTCCGTTTTTTTCTTTAGGTCTGTTGGCTTTTTAATTTCTCAAGTTCTGTCACTCTTTAGACATTGCACATAACTGAGCATGTTGCACCTTGGGGCCCTGTATGGAGGGATAAGGCTTTTTCATACACATGGCCAGGGCCGCCCAGGGGGGGGGCAAGTGGGGCAATTTGCCCCGGGCCCCACAGGAGCCCCCATGAGAGTTTTCAGAGGCCCCCACGAGAGTTTTCGGCAGCAGGTCCTTCAGCGAGTGAAGGACCCGCTGCCGAAGACCCGGAGCTTCTTCCACTCCAGGTCTTTGGCGGCAATTCGGCGACGGGTCCTTCACTCGCTCCAGGACCCGCCGCCGAAGTGCCCCGAAGACCCGGAGCGGAAGGACCCCCGCCGCCAAAGACCCCAGGCCCCCTTAATCCTCTGGGCGGCCCTGCACATGGCAGCCCCCTCTGTCACTATACAAGATGTACTCAGACCTAAACTACATTGACATGTCATTGGCAAGCTTTGGGTATTGTAAATGATAATATGTTGCTGTATTCTGTCCAGAAATGAGGCCTGGGGCAAGGATTCCCATTCACCTGGGAAAGCTGTCGTGCTCCTTATTATTTTTATATTTTGGTATCTCCCTGCTCTTAGCAGAAATGCCATTGTTCTCGAATTGCTGTCATCTTTGCTTAGCAGAAGAGGGTCTGTGATGCTTGCCTAAATTTCCACTAGTGAGAACCCTGCTAGCAGGCTACGGGGCACAGAAACACAGCTGAGTCTGTTGTTACTATATCTAGAAGTGGAATCTATTTAAAACGTTTAAACACATGTAATACAGTGTCTGTGGCCTGGGGCTTTAATTCCAGTTTTTCATTCTTTCTCTTTAGAGTGGTTCAGATGGCTAAGGGACCGAATCCTGGTCCCACTGAAATGAATGGGAATTCTTATGATTGACTTCACACAGTTAAGATTAGCCCCAGGTCTTTTGCCTTATTCTGGGTAAATGTACCTTTTGTGTGAAAAAAGAACCCTGATATCTTGTTGTGTTCACGAAATACAGCATTTCTTCTCCTTTCAGGCTTATTTCTCTGGTCACTTTCTTCAATTTCAGTCTCATTTTTTTTCTCATCTGCATCTCTTAGCTAATCAAGAACTTCATCTTATGTGTTTCTGGTGTATTAGGGCCTCAAAGAAAAGCCTAGAAAGGTGGCACCCATAAAACAAGATGCCAAGAAAGACCATTGGTTCTGTCTGGTTTCGTTTAAAAGACTTAAGTATTTCTGATTAATGGTGATTTCAAATTCATAGGTTTTAAGGTCAGAAGGGACCATTAGAGTCACCAGTTCTGAGCTCCAGCATGACACAGGCCAGAGAATCCTGCCTCAAGCTCATAGCTTGATGGAACGACAGCAGCTCCTTTAGAAAGACATCAAGCCTCGAGTTTAAGTTTTGATCACTTCAAATAATTTTATTCTATTTGATTTCAGAATCAGGTTTGCTCTGACAAATGAAACACTTCAGTATATAGGAAAGAGATCTGCTGTCATGAATATAAATGGCCTAATTTTGTCATTCCAAAATAAAAAGACCTTGTTTATCTATTACTTGATTATCAAGTCCACTTCTTCATGAATGTCAAATTTCTGTGTAATGATTTCAGGGGATAGGCTCGTATGCTTGTATTGCTGTGGGTTAACAGACAGATGCTGTTTAGCTAGTTTGTCTCCTACAGATGATATAATTGGGATAATTAGTTTTATTCAGCTTGTCTGATATTTAACGAAGAGGGATAACATCACTTTTTATAACTCTGTAATGTCAGATTCTGTGTTAATGCTCTTTGGTGAACATGACAGGTGACATTTTCAATCAGTGTGGCAGCATCCTCTGCGGAACTAACATGTCTCAGAGAGTGACAGTAACACAAAAGATTAAGCGAGTCTCCAAGATGCAAGTGCTGTAGTGGGGTGGGAATGCACACCTTGCGGTCGTACGCATCGTACATGCGAGGTCACACCGCATGGAGGGCACCGTTTTATACAGAAATGAAATGGCAACCTCCACGCAACGTGACTTAGCACACACCATATGTGTGAGGTCACACCGGCAGGGGCAGAGTACACATATCCACAGACACCGTTGCTACCGAACAGACAGTCGCACTACCATAGGATTCAGTTTACTCTGAGTGAGGCTGACATGGTGGTGGTCAATCGAGAGGCTAATCTTCACTGCTGCGGTGCCACTGTGGACCAAGTGTTAGCATACCAGCTGCACTAAATCAGTTGTCCTTCCCAGGGTAATCCCACAATGCTTCTGCACTCTTCAGGGATGGCTTTGACTCCTAGAGCATTAACTCTGTCATCTGTCAAGATGCAGTCATCTCCGCCCCACACCTTCCTCCTCCAGGTGTGGCAGCATCGGAGGTAGTACTCAGGTGCTCTCAGCTCCCTAACACTCAGATTAAAAGGGCCCAAAAAGGACAATAAAATATAACTGTAATATGTAGATTAAGACACTTCCTTTCTGCCTCAGGGATTCTCCTGAGAAACACATAGGGATTGCCATGGCTCTCCACCTGCTGCTGCAGCATCTCCACACACCCACGAAGAGGGTCGTTAGCTAACAGACACACTGCAAAGCTCTCCCTCATTCAGTGAGCACGGTGCATCCTGGGCACTGAATGAGGCAGGGGTCTGGTGGAATAAATAGGATGTGATCGTGTAATTGTCATATGCACAGGCACAAAGCAGCTGGATTAAGGTGGCACAGGCAAACTTAAAACTGGCATTTCCTAACTTTTAACATTAAGGTTGCAGAGTCAATGATTTTTCTGGTGTGTAGTGTGGCATTATAATGCAACAAATACCCTAGACAATACTCAAATTGTATATGCCCTCAGGTGACACCACTGACCTCCCCATGGTGCTCCCACCCATTTAACATCCCCCTGGAGAAGCTGGAGGAGGAAATGAGATTGGAGAACTTGCTGAGCCATTTTATAAACCATGTGAGTATCATCGAGGGTGTTTGCTGCATTCCTCAGTGTACTTAGCACTTGCTATGTTCAAATCACAGCTCGGCCTCAGCTGCAGCCGGGAGTGCTCAGCACTTCTGNAAGGAGTTTTTCAGTTTTGGAAGCTGACTGGAAATAGAGAGGGGTGGCCCCACAGGGCTGGGGCTTCCCCAGGGGCCTGGGGCCTCCCTGGGCCCCCCAGATGGACCTAACTAAAGGGGGTCCGGTTGTCTGTACCGGCAAGACCTGTTTTAGACTGTGTTCCTGTCGTCTCAATAAACCTTCTGTTTTACTGGCTGGCTGAGAGTCACAGTGAATCGCAGGAAGAGGGGTGCAGGGCCCTGACTCCCCCACACTCCGTGACACCCTTACAGCTGGGTGCAGCTCTGTAATTACACATACGCACAGGTGCCGACCCCCTGGGTGCTCCGGGGCTGGAGCACCCACGGGGGAACAAATAGTGGGTGCTCAGCACCCACTGGTGGCCCTGCCAATCAGCTCCTCCCCCTCCCTCCCAGCGCCTCCTGCCCACTGCGATCAGCTGTTCAGCGCCGTACAGGAGGCGGAGTGAGGGTGGGATGTGCTCCGGGGAGGGGGCGTAGCAAGGGGCAGGAAGAGGTGGGGTGGGGCCTTGGGGGAAGGGGTGCAGTGGGGGCGGGGCTTGGGGTGGAGCGGGGGTCGAGCATCCCCGAGGAAATGACAAAGTCGGCGCCTGTGCCCGTACATCCCTTAGCTCACTCTGCCACGGAGGGGGAGACAGAAGGGATCTTCCTCCTGAGACAGCTCTCCTGGCCCTGACTCTCAAAAGCCTGCCAGTCTGTCCCCTCCTGCCAGGGGTGCTGGGGGTGCGGAGACACCCCCTGCCTTGAAGTGGTTTCCATCATACCTAGGGTTTGCAGTTTGGTTCAGTGGCTCTCCACATCCCCATTGTAAAAACTTCCCATGTCACCGCCTCCCACTGAGGGCTTCCTTCCTGGGCCATCTCTGCTTTCTGGGCTAATAGGTTAATTAGCCTTGTAGCTCTCCCTAGCTGATCCCCAATCTGTCAACTGGGCACAGCTTCCTTCCTGGGCCATCTCTGCTTTCTGGGCTAATAGGTTAATTAGCCTTGTAGCTCTCCCTAGCTGATCCCCAATCTGTCAACTGGGCACAGCTTTGCAGTTTAGGGTTCCTCTGGGGCGATTTAGCTGGTGAAGCTGATCTTTGGTCAGGACGCGGGACAGAGATATCCGCAGGCAGCACTTTTTTCTTTTTCTTTTTTTTCTCAGCACCCCACCCCACCCCATGTGTCCCGATATTTTATTCCCCTCATCTGGTCACCCTAGTTGGAAGACAGCTTTGCTGAGCTGCAGGGCTGAGGCTGCATGGACGTGCTGGCTGAGAGCACAGAAAGGTGGCTTTATCCCACACTACATTTTGCGGTATGAAAACATCAGATGGGTTTTTAACCAATCATTAACATTCAGGGCGTACACAGGATTATACTTAGTCCTGCTTCAGCTCAGGGGCCTAGACTAGATGATCTACTACGGTCCTTCCAGTCCTACGTTTCTATGATTTCTACTATTATGATTTTTTTACCCTCCTTTAAACAGCGGTGGTGCCTTGTGGATTCTTCATTGTTCTTCACTTTTTCTCTGTATTTTAGTTTCTTTAGAGTCTGGTTTTGTTTGTTTGGGGTTTTTGTTGTTGTTGTCATCTTTGTAATTCAACATTCATTTTGTACTTTCGACCTCTTTGCGCAAACCTTGGGGTTTTCCCCTCGTTTTTCTCAGCCCTCAGTGTCTGGATTTCTATACAGATCAGGTTTTAGATTTCAGTTTATTACTATTTTTTCTCTCACTTTTAAATCCCTTTCTTTATTCATAGATCTTTAAGACTAGAAGGGACCATTATAATCAACTAGTCTGACTTCCTACGTAAGAGGCCAGAGAACCTCACCTAGTAAATCTGGCATCAAGACCATAATTTCTGTTAGAGCTAGAGCACACCCAGTCTGGATTTAAAGATTTCAAGCTACAGAGACTCCACCATATTCCTTGCTACATTGTTCCAATGGTTTAATTACCTTCAGTTAAAAAATTGGGTTTTGTTACTATTCTGAATTTGTCTAGCTTCAACTCCCAGCCATTGGATCTCCTCGTGTTGTTTTTTTCTGCTAGATTAAACAGCTGTTTACTATTCGGTATCTTTCCTGTGTAGATTCTGGTTGACCATGATCAAGTTGCCTCCTTTTCAGATTTCTCCTGGATAAACTAAATGGATCGAGCATCTCAAGTCTCTCACAATGTACAATTAACCTGTGGAACTCACTGCCAGGGGATGTTGTGAAGGCCAAAAGTATAACTGGGTTCAAAAAAGAACTAGAGAAGTTCATGGAAGACCAGTCCCTCAATGGCTATTCGCAACCCCATGCTTGAGGCCATGCTAAACCTCTGACTGCCAGAAGCCAGGAGGGGAAGCCTGGTGGATCATTCCAGCTGCCTTATTCTGTACACCCCTGTACACCCTCTGGTCACTGTCAGAGACAGGATACTGGCCTAGATGGACCATTGGTTTGACCCAGTATGGCCGTTCTTAGGTTCTTATGCTTAGAGGGCATATATAGCTGTAAGACTTTTACATTAGTGTGAAGCCCCTTGAATAAATGTAATTGGTAGAATTATTTTGTATTGCAAAACATTCTATTTTGAAGTGATTTTGGACATTGTATTAGTATTTGTTGTATTGTTTGTTACATTTTGGTTAAAGGAGGTGCCCTCTTTAAGAATGGGTGATATCCCTATCTCATAGAGCTGGAAGGGACCCCAAAGGGTCATTGAGTCCAGCCCCCTGCCTTCACTAGCAGGACCAAGTACTGATTTTGCCCCAGATCCCTAGGTGGCCCCCTCAAGGATTGAGCTCACAACCCTGGGTTTAGCAGGCCAATGCGCAAACCACTGAGCTATCCCTCCTCTGAGCCACAGGGTTGTAGAGGGAGTCTGAAGGAGATGGAGCAGCATGTGGCACATTCTTGAAAGTGCAACATTAGCTCTAGCTCTTCTTGGGGGTTTTGCTAATGCACTACAGGTCGCCGTTCACGTGGAGTCACCAGTCAAAACCCCGCCCAGCTCACTAGCCTTCCAAGCTGTCCCATCGAATGGAGAGTTGGTGCCCCGTATGAGATGAGTTTAGTGGGGCTCAGCTCCAGGTTTACTTGCACGGCTTCACCACCAGGCTTTGTACTAATAACGATGGTGCATATTTGTCAGCCTGATGGGATAATGCTGCCCTTGGGCAGACAGGGCTTTTTAAGGTCCACATCCTCCTGCTTTTTGGCCCCATTTGCTGCAGCTGCTTTTCCCAGGGCTGCCTGTGCGGGGCAGTGGGGCTGGCAGTCGTTCCCCTCCTGCCGAGGGGTGGCCTGTGCTGCTCCATGCGTGAGGCGAGTCAGGGTGCGAGTGTAACCCACACACATCCTGGGGGGGTGCTCTGACCCCGCTGGTGACACCGAGACCCCTTAGAGATTAATGAGTCTGCTACAGCCAGAGCTGTGTGGCTTTTCGCTCATGCGGCATGCATTTCGCTCCTGAGGTCCCAGGTTCAATCCCGCCCCCTGGCGACCAGGGTCTGTTAGTGTTACACAAGGCAGAATCTTGGGGCTCAGAGGGGAGGCTTAGGGCTAGTGACTAGCAGTAGCAATCTGCAGGGGTGGGGTCCTGCAGGGCACCTCGTTGTGAGGTCAGGGTATCAGGAAGGGATCACTCTGAGGTGTGGCCTTCCCTCCCTCCTACCTACATACGCAGCTGATAACTTCACCGGGGCCGTGCTTCTGCAGAGATCTCACTTGCTTATTGTTTGATTGCCAGCTGAAGTGACACTGGTATTCTGTTTCCATGGTAATATGTATGTCAGTGCTGTTATTTTGGGGGCTAAAAATGTCTGTACAAAGGAAAACAAAATAAGAAACCTTGTCAGGTTTAGAAAGTTTTCTGGTACCTAAAGTAAAGAAAATGTTACCAAACATTTCCCACTCTTCTCCCCTGCCCTTAAACACTGGGGTGAAACACCTGGGTCATGTGTTCTCATGGCCTCCGCGCTGGAAAGCCCATCAACTGACTCCAAACTCTGCCTTGAAATCCAGAGTACAAGCCAGGGCCTTACAGCGCACGTTCACTCTAGCGCCCTTCGCTATTCTGAACCTTCGGCTCTAACAAACCGGGTCCCTGGATCCCAATGACCGGGACAGTACAGCCCCACCCCACTGCCCTGGGCTGACGTTTTGATTGTCCTTTCGCTCTAACGAGCCCCTGGGTATAACGAACAAAAGGCTTGGACCCGACAGGTTCTTTATAGCGAGGGTGTTCTGTGCTTGGTATGAGGCCGTCCAGTCCCAGTCTAGAGGGCTACACAAACCAGTCCCTGCAAAGCCCAGGGGGCTGCGTCCTGGGAGAATCGAAGCACCTGGAAAAACCATGTGAGTTGCTGCAGAGAAGACAAGAGCTGAGCACCCGTCGTTCCCACTGACCTCCGTGGGAGCTGGGACTGCGCAACACCCCTGAAAAGCAGGCCAGTGACAACTCCGAGCTGTGCTGTTTGCTGGGATCGGGGCCTCACTGGAGAGGACCCACATGTTTGTCGATTGATTACTAAGCATGCAGGCAGCTGTCTGCAAAGGGTGGGAGTGCGGGAGCTTCAGTTCTCACTGCAGAGGGCTCAATTAAGCTTGTTCCATGGTTACAAACAGCCTGGCACCCAGCTGCAGATGAATGATGTGAGTCTCTGCCTTGCTCTGCACTTCCCCCAGCAAAGTAGCCTGGGTGTGGGGCTCTCTTTGGTGGCTGGGTCTAGCCATGGCCACTTCTACCTCCTCAGAGCGGGTTGCCATACTGCCCGTTGACTTGCCTGGCCCATGGCGAGGCCCTGTGGAAGAAAGAGCACTCCCGCGTTTCTGATGCCAGGGAGAACATACTGGCCTGGCTACAGAAATGAGAGATGGAAAGGGCTTTGCTCAGCTCCGCTCCTCTCTCCCCCTGCCGCTGCCCACACAGGATCAATCCCTGCAGTAAACGCTCCAGGGCAGTTTTCAGGGGCTCATTAATCAGTGTTGCCAGCTCTCAGAAGCCTTGTGACTTTGGACTGTCTCACAGGGATGTGAAAAGCTGCAGTCTTCACCGGATTTGAGACAGACAGAGAGACTGGCCAGCAGCCCTGTGGAAGGTGCACTACTAAACAGCAATCCCCTTACGCCACGAGCTCTATCTTTGTTTCGGTTTTCACCAAGAAGGTTGGTGGCGATTGGACGTCTAACGTAGTGAAAGCCAGTGAAAATGAGGTAGGATCAGAGTCTAAAATAGGGAAAGAACAAGTCAAAAATTACTTAGACAAGTTGGATGTCTTCAAGTCACCAGGGCCTGATGAAATGCATCCTAGAATACTCAAGGAGCTGACTGAGGAGATATCCGAGCCATTAGCGATTATCTTTGATAAGTCATGGAAGACGGGAGAGATTCCAGAAGACTGGAAAAGGGCAAATCTAGTGCCCATCTATAAAAAGGGAAATAAGGACAACCCGGGGAATTACAGACCAGTCAGCTTAACTTCTGTACCCGGAAAGATAATGGAGCAAATAATTAAACAATCAAGTTGCAAACACCTAGCAGATAATAAGGTGATAAATAACAGTCAGCATGGATTTGTCAAGAACAAATCATGTCAAACCAACCTGATAGCTTTCTTTAACAAGGTAACAAGCCTTGTGGATGGGGGGAAGTGGTAGACGTGGTATATCTTGACTTTAGAAAGGCTTTTGATACTGTCTCACATGGCCTTCTCATAAACAAACTAGGGAAAGACAACCTAGATGGAGCTACTATAAGGTGGATGCATAAGTGGTTGGAAAACTGTTCCCAGAGAGTAGTTATCAGTGGTTCACAGTCATGCTGGAAGGGCATAACGAGTGGGGTCCCACAGGGATCAGTTCAGGGTCCGGTTCTGTTCAATATCTTCATCAATGATTTAGATAATGACATAGAGAGTCACTTATAAAGTTTGTGGATGATGCCAAGCTGGGAGGGGTTGCAAGTGCTTTGGAGGACAGGATTAAAATTCAAAATGATCTGGACAAACTGGAGAAATGCTCTGAAGTAAATAGGATGAAATTCAATAAGGACAAATGCAAAGTACTCCACTTCGGAAGGAACAATCAGTTGCACACATACAGAATGGGAAGAGACTGTCTAGGAAGGAGTACTACGGAAAGGGATCTGGGGGTCATAGTGGATCACAAGCTAAGTATGAGTCAACAGTGTAATGCTGTTGCAAAAAAAACGAACATCATTCTGCGCTGTATTAGCAGGAGTGTTGTAAGCAAGACACGAGAAGTCATTCTTCCGCTCTGCTCTGCGCTGATTACGCCTCAACTGGAGTATTGTGTCCAGTTCTGGGCGCCACATTTAGGAAAGATGTGGACAAATTGGAGAAAGTCCAGAGAAGAGCAACAAAAATGATTAAAGGTCTAGAAAACATGACTTGTGAGGGAAGATTGAAAAAATTGGGTTTGTTTAGTCTGGAGAAGAGAAGACTGAGAGGGGACATGAGAACAGTTTTCAAGTACATAAAAAGTTGTTACAAGGAGGAGGGAGGTAAATTGTTCTTCTTAACCTCTGAGGATAGGACGAAGCAATGGGCTTAAATTGCAGCAAGGGAGGTTTAGGTTGGACACTAGGAAGAACTTCCTGACTGTCAGGGTGGTTAAGCACTGGAATAAATTGCCCAGGGAGGTTGTGGAATCTCCATCATTGGAGATTTTCAAGAGCAGGTTGGACAAACACCTGTCAGGGATGGATCAGTCCTGCCATGAGTGCAGGGGACTCGCCTAGGTGACCTCTCGAGGTCCCTTCCAGTCCCATGATTCTATGATTCCCCTGAGGCTGTGTCTGATCCGCACTCGGGCCTGGGCCCCATCGGTGCTGACACCCGCCCCAGCACTCGGAGGCTGACCCGCTGCTGGAGTGTGAAAGTCTTAGACTGCAGTGTGCTGGGGGCAGAGACGTACCACGAAACACTCCCCGTCCCCGGTCTGGAGGGGCCTCCGAGAGCGACTGGAACCTTCCTAATCAGTCTCTGCAGCCGGCCGGCAGCACTGAGCGAGACTTGTACCAGCAGTGCCACCTGCTGGCCTCTGCCACCATCGCTCGTGTGTCTGGGACATGGGACTCCGAGTAGCCCCGTAACTCGCCTGGCATCTGAAGGGACAGAGCCGGGACACACACGGGGCGGAGACCGGTTCCAGAGCAGCAGCCGTGTTAGTCTGTATCAGCCAAAACAACGAGGATCCTTGTGGCACCTTAGAGACTAACAAATGTATTTGGGCAGAAGCTTTCGTGGGCTAGAACCCACTTCATCAGACGTATGAAGTAAAAGATACAGGAGCTCATGTATTTATTCCCGCCATAGGTTGCCTACCCCTGGTCTAGATAATACTTAGTCCTGCCTTGAGTGCCGGGGACTGGACTAGAGACCTCTCGAGGTCCCTTCCGGTCCTACGATTCTATGAATGGCCCCAGTCTAAGCTGGACTCCGCCCCATGGGGGGTTGGGAGCTGGGGGGCTGGGAGCCAGGACTCCTGGGTTCTAGCCCCGGCTCTGGGAGGGGAGCGGGGGCTGGTGGGTTAGAGCAGGGAGGGCTGGGAGCCAGGACTCCTGGGTTCTCTCCCTGGCTGGGGGAGGGGAGCGGGGGCTGTGGGGTTAGAGCAGGGAGGGCTGGGAGCCAGGACGCCTGGGCTCTGTTGCCAGCTGGGGGAGGGGGGGGGAGGGGGGGCTGGGAGCCAGGCCTCCTGGGTTCTGGCCCCGGCTCTGGGAGGGGCGCGGGGGCGGGAGGGGTAGGGCAGGGGGGGCTGGGAGCCAGGACACCTGGGTTCTGTTCCCAGCTCTGGGATGGGGTTAGAGCAGCAAGTCAAGACTCAAGTTCTTCTCCCAGCTCTGCCAGGAACTCTCCGTGATGTTGGCCAAGGTCCTTTCCTCCCTCTGTGCCTCAGGTTCCCCAACTGAAAGATGTCGCTGGAAGCCCGGCCCAGCAGAGCTAGTGCTTTATGCTGATTCCTGCTGGCTGTCCCCAGGGAGGCTGTCCCCAGGCTGGCTGTCCCCAGGCCAGGGCCAGCTCCAGGCACCAGCAAACCAAGCACGTGCTTGGGGCAGCACATTTTCAGGGGCGGCATCCGGCCAGCCCTTTATTTTATTTTATTTTATTTTATTTTTTTCTTTGCTTCCGGTGGCAAAAGCCTAGAGCCAGCCCTGGCAGCAGCAGCGTGTCGTGGGTGGGGGGCGCCCTGGGGCCGCTGCGGTTCGTGCCGCGGGGGAGCAGCGCCTGCACCTTGTGGCTGGGCCAGGCAGGCTCGGAGCGGGGGACACTCGGGCTGGGGGCCGCCCCCCAGGGCACTCGGAGCTGCCTGCAGGTGCCGCAGGGCGCCCAGCGCCACAGCCGGGGCTGGGGGAAGTGGCCCGAGCCGCCCAGGGACTGCGGCAGGGCGGCCAGGAGCAGCAGCGGGGCCATAGAGGGGACCGGTGTCCGGGGCGCTGCCGTGCGGGGCCCGCGTCCCACTCTCCGGGGCTCCGCTCCCTCTGGGGCTACCCTGCCCCGGCTCCTCAGCCCCCTGCCGGGCGGTCCCCCAGCTCTGCCCTCCCAGATCCCGGCCGGTCCTGGAGGCGGGAGCCCCGGCTGGAGGGACCCTGGGCTGAGGCGTGGCCCGGGAGCCCCACTGCTCACCCCGACCCTACCAGCGCCGGAGCGGCTGGAGGCGAGGGGGGAGTGGGCAGAGTCAGCACTGGTGGGGGGAGCCCAGGGCTGGGGCGGCAGGGGGTGCGGGTGGGGGACGGCACTGGTGGGGGGAGGGTGAGAGCCCAGGGCTCAGGTGGGGGGCAGCCAAAATTTTTTTTGCTTGGGGCGGCAAAAAACCTAGAGCCGGCCCTGCCCCAGGCAGGGGCCCAGGCTGGGTCTGTGTGCTCTGCCCTCCCCTCCCCATTTGGGCACCGCTCTCCCCTCTTGGCTCCCGGCCTCCCCTGCACTAATCCCTGCGGATTAGCTGCCAGGCCCCTCTGCAGCCGGCAGCGGCTCTGGCATTGCCCAGCTCGCTGGGCTCCCAGCCCCGGCCCATCACATGCTCTGCAAATCCCTTGGAGATTGGGGTCATGGGGCTCTGCGGAGCAGGCCGGGGGCGGGGCCGGGAGCAGCTGTGCTGTGGGGTGAGACACATTTGGCAGAGGTCTGTGGGTCCCCTGTGGGTCCTTGAGGTGCTGCCCACGCTGCCCCCAGCCAGCTCCCAGCTCATGGCCAAGCTGCTCCTCCGCCAGAGATCCAGGTTAGGTCGTGTCTCCTCAGTGCCGGGGGGGAGGGGTCCTAGGGGCAGCAGGAGGGGGGAGGGGCCCTCTTCCTGGGGTGCTAGGGGGTGCCTGTGGCACAGCGCGAGGCTCGGTGCCCAGGGCATCCCCTGTGCCCGGGGCAGGTGCTGAGCTGTGGGCTCATCTCCCAGCCCCTCCGCTCCTGGCCGGTCGTATTTCTGTGCCCTTCACCCCTTTCGGCTGAGCAAGGCCTCAGGGCCCTGCCCCAGGAGTAGCCGTCACACACCCGTTCGGGGGGTCCTGGCAGGCAGACGTGCTTAGCTGTGCTGTCTGTAACCGCTAGACAACACTGCTCCCAGAGCCAGGCCAGCGCAGGAATCCTGCTCCCCGACATTCCTCCGCTGGCTCACAAATAGCCAGGGACCCTCTGGCACCCTCCATGCGCAGGCAACTTCCTAGTCCTGCCCCCCATTGCTCTGCCACCCCAGGGGACGAGGGGCTCGGCTGTGGAACTGCAGGGCTGGGAAAATAGCATGAGAGCATGTGAGTAATCGATGTCCCAGTGCACGCACTCGGGGGGCGACCCGCGGCTGGGCAGGTGCCCGGAAAGCTGGCATTGCCTAAGGGCTGAGAGCCTGACTGTGCCTCCTACATTGTGTGTGAGTGCGCGCTGGGGGGGGGGCACGCAGGGGGGGCGAGCGTGTGTGCATGCGTGTTTGGGGGGGGATGTGTGTATGGGGGGGGGGACCAGCTGTAGGGTGACCAGCTGTCCCAATTTTATAGGGACAGTCCCAATATTTGGGGCTTTTTTAATATGGGCTCCTATCACCCCCCACCCCCGTCTCGATTTTTCACACTTGCCGTCTGGTCACCCTAAGCAGATGTGTGTGTGCAGGAATATGCAGGTGTGTATCTACACATGCATGGGGGGGTGCACACGGGTGTGTGTGCACGTGGGGGGGTGTTTGCACATGGGGTGTGCGTGTGCGTGCAGGAATATGCAGGTGTGTATCTACACACGCATGGGGGTGTGCACACGGGTGTGTGTGCACGTGGGGGTGTGTTTGCACATGGGGTGTGCGTGTGCGTGCAGGAATATGCAGGTGTGTATCTACACATGCATGGGGACCCCTCTGAAGTTACTGTGAGGCCAGCACAGTTGGAGGAATTGCAATTGCGACGTATGTTCTTTGGCCACTGCCCGTTTGTCGGTGTGTTTCGTGGCGGGTGTGCGGCTGGGGCACTGCCTGTGTCAGCTCCAGGGCGCTCAGGTCCTTAGTTGAGAAATGTATCGTCCAGACAACGGCTGGTTCCTGACGCTGCAACATTCGCTCCTTGGGGGCCCAGCTGCTCCAGGCCGTGCACTGCCGGTCACCGAGCCCCGTGAGCACCGCTCCCCTCTCCTGCCGGCACCGCTCCCCTCTCCCGCCGGCACCGCTCCCCTCTCCCGTGAGCACCGCTCCCCTCTCCCGCCGGCACCGCTCCCCTCTCCCGCCGGCACCGCTCCCCTCTCCCAGCGGCACCGCTCCCCTCTCCCGCCAGCACCGCTCCCCTCTCCCGGCGGGCTGGGGCCCCTCTCCCGCCGGCACCGCTCCCCTCTCCCGGCGGGCTGGGGCCCCTCCCGGCAAGAGCTGAGTTTGGTGGGGCTCAGCTGCAGCTCTTGCACGACAGATGCCCTACGAAGAGGGCAGGAGCTGCCTGTTTCCCTGGGGCAGCCCCCGCCCAGGGCTGGCCATGCCGGCAGGGCAGGCAGCTGTTGTGGGGACACAGCTCCGTTCTCCGGGGCCCTGGGCACTACAGTCCCCATTAGTAAATGTTTGCAAATTAGCTCACACAGGCTGCAGCCCCGGGGTCCCGCCAGGATTCCCTAGCACTGGGGGGGGGGGGGCCCTCTGGCCTGCTAACCCTACGGGGCCGGGGGGGCTCTGGCCTGCTCCCCCCAGGGGCCGTGGGGCTCTGGCCTGCTCCCCCCAGGGGCCGGGGGGCTCTGGCCTGCTCCCCCCAGGGGCTGGGGGGGCTCTGGCCTGCTCCCTGAGCATGTACACGGCCATTCCACAGCCACTCAGCCCGACCGGCACAGGCAGCCTGGGTTTGACCTGCAGACACAGCCAGACACACGG